>JARQOD010000002.1:144018250-144115833 GCA_033576555.1 Oophaga sylvatica
ACCCATTACCACGCATTAGAGGAATCCTTAGCTGCTCTGAAAACGGCTAACTACTTTTCTACCCTCGACCTTACTAGTGGGTACTGGCAAGTAGCTGTGGCTGAGGAGGATCGGGAGGAAAACTGCTTTCACCACCCCAATGGGACTCTGCGAGTTTGACAGAATGCCGTTTGGCCTCAGCAGTGCCCCAGGAACATTCCAGAGAGTGATGGAGAGCTGCCTGGGACATCTCAACTTCGAAACTGTGCTGCTGTACCTGGACGACGTAATTGTGTACTCCAAGACATATGAAGATCATCTGAAGCACCTGGCGGAGGTATTCGAGTCACTGTCCAAGTATGGGATGAAACTGAAGCCCTCTAAATGCCATCTGCTCAAACGGAAGGTACAGTACTTGGGACATATTGTCAGTTCCGAAGGAGTAGCGCCGGACCCCGAGAAGGTCACAGCCATCCAGAAGTGGCCGGAGCCGAAGAATCTAAAGGAAGTACGACAGTTCCTGGGATTAACAGGTTACTACAGGAGGTTTGTAAAGATTACACTAAGAAAGCGGCGCCTTTACAGGACCTCCTGGTAGGACAACCTCTCAAGAGCAGAAATCTCCATTCAATTGGGGTAAAGAACAAGCTGAGGCATTCAAAGAGATGAAAGAGATCCTGACAGGCGATGAAATCTTAGCCTACCCTGATTACAGCCAACCGTTCCTGCTATACACCGATGCCAGTAACGAAGGATTAGGAGCGGTCCTCAGTCAGAAGCAGAACGGCCAAGAAAAAGTCATCGCGTATGCCAGCAGAAAACTCAGGCCAACTGAGAGGAACCCGGAAAACTATAGCAGCTTCAAACTGGAGTTCCTGGCGCTGGTCTGGGCCATTACCGAAAGATTCAAACATTACCTTGCCTCCAACAAGTTCACTGCGTTTACAGACAACAACCCCTTGACGCATCTGGAAACAGCCAAGCTGGGAGCCATGGAGCAACGTTGGATGGCTCGGTTGTCAAACTATCAGTTTACCATCAAGTACAGAGCGGGCCGTAAAAATGCTAACGCGGACGCCTTGTCCAGAATGCCGCATGAATCCGACACGGAGGAAGAATCAGATGATCTGGAAGAAATCGAGCTACCTGCGTTCCACCGAAATGGGATGGTCCAAGAGCAACGAGTCTACAGAAAGCGGTGTGGTGAGATGTTAAACCCTTTACCTCATCACAGCTGGAAGGAGACTCAGGACAGCGATCCAGTGGTCAGCCGTGTCAAGGAGCTGATAAGACAGGAAGGTTCCTCCTTGGAGAAAGACGCACCCGTACCAGCGAAGCTCCTATGGAATGAGAGAAGCCGGTTGTTCATATACCGTGAGAAGTTGTGCAGGAGATACGTCGACCCAAGGACCCATGAAATGGTTTGGCAGATAGTGGTCCCCAAAGCAGACAACCAAATGGTGTTAGAAGCTTACCACGATCAAGCAGGACACTTTGGCTGGAAAAAGCTGGAGACTCTGTTGAGGTGTCGGTTCTACTGGGTAGGGATGCGCAGCTCCATCGAGAAGTGGTGCCGGAATTGTGGACCTGTGGACTCAGACGAAAAGACTATCATAGTCAGAGAGCACCCCTGCAGCCTATCCGGACGACTCGTCCCTTGGAGATTGTGGCATTGGATCACGTCAAGTTGTCCCCAAGCAGGTCAGGATACTCGTATGCCCTGACCATGGTGGATCACTATTCCAAATTTCTGGTGGTCGCCCCTGTCAAAGATCTGACAGCAGAGACAGCAGCAAAAACCTTCCAAGCGAGTTTCTGCAGACCACACGGATATCCCGAGCAGGTACTGACTGATCGAGGTCCTGCATTTGAAGCGGAACTGTTTCAGGAATTCTGTCGGTTGTATGGATGTAAGAAGATCAGAACGACCCGTACCACCCTCAGACCATGGCCTTTGTGAAAAGATGAATCACATTGTCATGGATTTACTGAAATCTGTACCACTGGAAGAAAGAAATCGGTGGCCAGACTTGTTACCCGACCTGGTCGACTTGTACAACCACATACCAGTAAGTTCCACCAACTGCACTCCAGCCTACCTTATGAGAGCAAGGCCAGGAAGACTGCCAATGGATTTGGAGCTGGGAGTGGTAGAACCAGAGGCTGATGACAGTGCTGAAGATTGGGACACAACTCGACAAGAACAGTACAGGAGAGTACAAGCCTGCGTGGAAGACAGTCTCAATAAAGTAAGAGAAAAACAAGAGAAGAACTATAACAGAAATGCCCCAGCTAAGCCTTTGGTGCCTGGAGAAATTGTGCTAAAAAGAAAAAGAAGAATGCACAAATTGGATGATCAGTGGGAACAGGAGCCCTATGTCGTGCAAAATTCCAATTTTGATAACAGAAAGACCTGTACCATCAGCAAGGATGGAGGAAAAACGACAGCAACTGTGTCTAGAGATCATTTAAAGTTGTGTCCTGGCCCATTAAAGCTTCGTGAGGAAGAACCTGTTGTCCTTCAGAAAGAAAATGATGAAGCGGTCATACACACGGATTTGGGAGATTTACCTGCGATTGGCCCAGATTGGGAGACGCTGTAATTATTCCTGTGCTGCAGTTTATCAACCGCAAGAGGAGTCTCTACATCCAGTCATACCAATTGTGCCCGTTGAGCCAGTTCCAGAAGGACCTGTTCCGGCAGACCCTCAACCATTGGGATCCCAAGCAGCGGAACCACAAGAAGCAGCACCACAAGAAGTGGAGTCCCCTGGTGAAGCAGTACCGCCTCGCCCAGTCGCTAGCATGCTTGCCAGGTCCCTAGAGAGGTGGAGTCGTATCTATAGTTTGCCGTTACGCAGAACAGACAGGCTAGAGACTACTACACTTGACACTACACCACGTAGATTCAAGCAGCTGACAGCACTCGGGAGTTATCAAGGATGCACGTTCAGAAGTTCGGGGATCCAAACGAACGAAGTCCAACAGAAAAAAGGAACAGCATCCAATCCAGGTAGAAGTATGAAAAAACTTTATTCAGCCACCATAAAACACGACGTTTCGGCCTAGAAGTATGAAAAAACTTTATTCAGCCACCATAAAACACGACGTTTCGGACATTATTAGGCCTTTATCAAGTATACAAAATAGGGCAAAATGGTGTCCTTAAATGGTGTGGAGAAGCCAATCACCATCCAGGAACCGCCCACAGTGCAAATAGATATATATAACATTTAATACAGCAATATACAATTTAAACAGTGATCAAAGCAGAGGTAGTGACATCACAAAGAAAATACTGCAAAGTACAAAAAACAGCATATAATATTCAAGAGATTACTCCATGTAAACAGTATCACAATATCTGTCTACCAATAGATGATCTGTTCTTATACACACCCATCATAATGCTTGTACCAATCATGTGCTCACTAACTGCATCGTCCTCCATGTCCAATCAGTATCTGCTCATCAGCACTTACTCAGAGCTCTCTTCCAATCGCCCACAGGAACACAGTTCAGAAGACACATTTAGCACACCCCCTTTTGTGGTAAACAAAAGCACATGTTCAGAGGTCGTCACAGCAGAACGCTGAGTGGATCATGTGACCAACAGCGTCAGCAGACATCCGACCATGTGACCGCCAGCATCATCAAAGGTCCCGTCGCATGATGACCACATCATAGACCTCCATTTAAAGAAGTCACGGCCAAAAAGCAAAATATCACGTGATCACAGGCATCATCAGACATCATCCGACCAACAAAAAAAAAACGCGCATGCGCAATGGGTTGTACCAGGGCTTCAGCTGGTCACATGACCATCAATGTCACAAAACCAACGGAACTATATTCAGAGCTGGCTAAAAGTGTATACCAAACACAAACCACAGCAGAAGAGTGCTCAATACTCTAAAGGCGAGGAAACATTGAAAACTCCCAGCAAAATACAGCCAACTACAGTGTGCAGCTTACTAGTTTATACAGAAAAGGGGAGATTAACTAAATGTACAAAAAACATAAGTGATGTCATCATCAGGGATTATTAGGTCACCATATGCTCCGATCATTCCAGATTATATTCCTAAAAAAACAACAAACACAAATAAAAATATATCTAAAAACAAACACAGAATTCAGATGCAAGAATTACTAGCACAAATATGTAAATTATATTCTATATTCAACCCCTTTGGTTGTAATGTCCCCAAAACGGAAATCCAACGGAGTTCCTTCTGTTTGAGCAACTTAGTCCTGTCACCACCTCTCCTGAGGGGTGGAACCCCATCGATAACCCTAAATCTCAGCTGACTAACCAGGTGCCCACATTCTACAAAATGCTTAGATACTGGCAGCTCCATCATTTTCGTCCTGATAGTACTCTTGTGTTTGCTTATTAGGCCGAAACGTCGTGTTTTATGGTGGCTGAATAAAGTTTTTTCATACTTCTACCTGGATTGGATGCTGTTCCTTTTTTCTGCTCTACTACACCACGTAGGTCAGAACGTATCACTAAAGGAAAACTACCTATTCGCTATCAGGAGTAGTCCTAGTAAACTAGTTAACAAGACCCAGACAGGGTTATTGTCACTGACAAATTGTATAAAGTTTTACAAGATCTGCACTTTAATAAGAGTTAAAATATAATGTAATTATTTGAAATGTGCTTTAACCCTCATGGACTGCGTGGCTGTGGACTGTGCCAGCCCAAAAACTTTCTATGTAAATAGTTGCACTACGGTGCCTTATCTTGGTTTTACACGAAACCATTACTATCTACCTCTGAAGAAAAACCCGTATGGTGTGGCCTAGAGTGAGGTCTGCAGTCAGAAGTCCTGCAGCCCACCCAGGACCCACGTGGGAGGTTTTTGGTGCGGGTCCTCCACAAGAATTTGTCTTGTATTATGAGAATGTTTGATTCTTTTGATACTTTTGTATTTTTCTAATGTACAAATTGTAACGTTCAAGAAGTCTTACCTCCCGGATGGGATGAGTTAAAATGTTGTTGTTATATGCAAAACAAAAATGTTTTCTTTTTCTCTTTTACAGCCCGGGAGTGCTGTGTTTAACCAAGGGGGGATGTGTGGCCCAGCTATGTCAGGCACACATAAATCCAGGAAAATGCACAGGAAGGTAACCGCAAAAGCTTGTTATCCATTCACGTCACTCACACTTTCAGACACACCCATCAAAGGTATGAGAGGAAGTGACACGTAGCAGAGCTCATTCAAGCTTCCTGTCTTAGGACAGTGCAGATGATTCAAGTTTCCTGTCTGAGAAGAGCTCAGATCAGTCTGTTTCCTGTCTTCGGACAGAGGAGTTCAGTGAGTCAGCTTCCTGTCTTAGGACAGTGCAGTTCAGTTTCAGTCCAGTCTGGACTTGGAGGATACTGAGAGCTGATCAGCGAGCTCTGGAGGAAGCTGACATTTCCATCAAAAGCTACAAGTGCTTATGCTAAGAGCGAAAGCAGGGCGAAGGGCGCAGTGGAGAAGGACAAAGAAGTGCTTCAGGTACCAGATTACCTGCACTAATTCACCGGACACCGGAGTCCGAGGCATTGCTAGAGCTTCATGCTTAGTGATAAGAAAACCGGAGGCTTTCTGGACTACAGGTCGCAGAAGGCAGCCCAATGTGTCGATACGTAACTGGAGTCAGGAGAACAGGAGTCTAGCGGGACGCTGCAGACATAGACTTAGTTCTACCACCGAAAAGGCTCTACCACAATGTCGGCCGGGCTTGGCAGCTATTGAGAGAGCTGGAGATTGCAGAGTTAACTTCGCTTCAGGCAAGTTTGGACTCAAATACATTTGAAGTAAAGGAGGCCTCTAACCTGCTCAGCGGTTACCCGAATGTGCATTCTCCACCCCGACCAGCTCCCCGGGATCTTCTTGAACCATCTACCAGTAAAGGTATGAAAAGAAGCTGCATTGTGTGTGACTGAATTCTTAACTACACCCTGCATCATCACCATAGACTTCCAGGGACCCGTCTCACCTGTGGGAGACCTACCACCCAGCTGCCCCATAACATCCCCTGTGAAGATCCTTATAGCAGCGCTGGTCCAATTGATCAGACACCACAGGTGGCGTCACGAACTACCTATCCTAATAATCCCCTGTAAATATCCCCCATTGCATGACCGCCAGGGCCACGGACCGAGTCCCGCTGCCAGTGACAACTCCCATAGACTTCTATGGGCTCGGCTCCGAGTACCCCATAGCCCTGGTATCCACCTCAGTGTGGTGTGAGTCAGAACCACAACTGAAGAAGATTGAACAGATCAAGGTGTGACAGGTAAGGCTACAGGAAAGATGTGTATCTTCGTACCGTGTTAGCCAGTAGATAGAAAAATATTTAGAATTGAGAGTCCTCAGTGGTTGATACCTTTTAATGGCTAACTGAAAAGATGGTAACAAATTGCAAGCTTTCGAGACTACTCAGGTCTCTTCATCAGGCTTAGACTAATACAAAGTCTGAAGTATCACATATTTAGGGCTCATGCTCACTTGCGATGAAATCAGACAAATTCAATCCGATAGCAAATCAAATTGAATTCGGACCAATGTTAATCTATGATGGTTTCTTCATCTGCGTTTTTTTCCAGCTCGGATCGGATCAAGATCAGGCTGGAAAAAAAATCTCAGCATGGTGCGATTTTAATCGCAAATCCGTTCGCATCGGATCAGATACCCGCAATAGAAGTCAATGGGTGCGAGTGCTGTCCGATTTTAACACACCGGTGTCCTTTGAAAAGCCTGCAATTCATATGCGGCTATACAGTAAAATCACACTGACAGGTTAGAATAGAATAGATAGAATAATAAATACACCTAGAATATGTGTATATATGTCATTGACACAAGTAGTATAGGGGACATATCATTCGTCAAACTGAATTTGACCGGTGGTCCCACAAACTATCATTTTGCTCTCCTCTTGATAGTGGTTTTGATATCCTTGTGATATCAAAATCTGGTTTATCAAGAGCTGTTGATCTGACTCTCATTTTGATATGATTTTATATTCCTCAATCATATATTTTATTTGAATCACACTTTATATCATGTCAGTATGATTCTCATCCTATAGTCGACTTATAACACGTTTGATAGTGTGATTTTATAGCAATGTATATTTCATGTATGTTATTTGATAGCAGGAGGCTCCCATAGCCCATAATGAGTGTGTGTTTCTGCAGCATTTGTTACGAATTTATATCTTAGCAGCCTATTTACAGACTAAAAGGCTTTTAAATCCCATCACTAATATTGTGATTTTATATGAGACTTATAAACCGCGTCTCATTGTACGGGCATATTATGTATATGGCCGTGTTACAACATCATCCACTATAAAGCGGCTGTTTTATACGTATGTAAAAAAAAGCAATGACGCGGTACTGTAAAAGTTTAAAAGATTTTATTGTAATAAATAAATATATCTCAAAGACATTTTCAATAATATAAAAATTCGTACAGAATAATATAAAAAGTTTCATTAAATACAGCTCAAATACATTTCAATCATTTAAAAGTTCGTACAGAATGATATAAAAGCATCACATGTACAATTAACATATAGCATTACACATCATACAAAATAAATAATTAACAAGTACAGCGGCTACATCGTGAGCCACATGGATTGCAGTATCAGTAGTGACCTTTTTTTTAGGTAGTAGAGTTCCCCTTGTGGTGCCTAATGACGGCGAGTGCAGAGAATGAATTGTACGGGGTGTGGGGTCTACCCTCATCGGTGTAGATATACCCTCGCTGGTGGACATTTTTAATTCGTCTAAATGCTGTCTAGTAGAGGGATTTCCCACAACTGTAGATGGTTTATTTAGTTCGGCCATAGCCCGCATAAACGAATCCCAGCCCCTAGGAAAATTCCTGCTGGTCAGAGCGTGACTCTGCATTGTACTACGTACCAAATCCAGTAAGTTAGACCCTGGTATTACAGAGCCTTTGAAAATAAATTCGGCTTCATCATTCCAGGCTGTCACATTTTTATTCTGGAGTAGCCTGTTTAGTAAAAATTCAGCATTCTTTGTATATCTTTGGTTTATATGGCCTACAATTTCAGAGACCTCTAGATTTTTATCAGGGTCGGTATTTGGCGGTTGTTGGTGCTCAGGATCAGGAGTGCTAACAAGATTTAAAGTTGTTAATTCTTTCGAGCTGTGTCTCATATGTACCAAGTAGCGCTCCAGCACGATGCTATACATTTTAATTTTCACGTCATCGGGGATGTCACGACGTTGTAAAACGGAGTTAATTTCATCATCAAGGCGGCGAATAACAGTTTCGCGTATGCTATCGGTAGTTGGGGGTCTTAGTTTGACCAGCTCCTGTTTGGGGACTAGATACATTTTCTCTGTGTGCTCCATTATTTGCCTGCGAGCAGACTCGTTATTATGGGTATTGCAAAGCCTAAAAGGGGACCGATAAACCCTCCGGTCTGTTTCAGTACCTGTTTCTTTTTCTTTATGGACTGCGATCTATCATGGTATAGCTTTACGCCACTTCTTCAGTATGCCTTTTTGTCGCTCTTTCAGTGGGATCCTGCCTTTTAAGAAGTTTAAAGCAATCTCGCCTATGGCTGAAATTAAATCCACTCTCGCATTGCGCAACATAGATTTCCGGACAGCTGGGGTTGCTTTCACTAGGGTTTTTAAGAGAGCCCAGTTACGCCGGAGTCTCTCAGACATCTTTACATCACAACGCACACAGCGTGAAATGTGCGATGCCGCATAAAATTCACTTTTTAGAAGTGATTTTCTTTTGAACATAGACAGCGGGCAACGCCGGTGGAAACAACCTCGTCCGTAAGCGCAGATTAGCTCGCAAATCGACCAGCAAATACCAATAAGGCTCTTGCGTGGCATCCTCAAAAGCTTCTAGGAAAAAACATATTTTTTTTCGGGGTACATCTGAAGAGCTAGAGTTAAAATTTGTAATTTATCTTGAGGGTTATTAAAAAGCACCATGTACTTTGTGTTTAAATTTATGGTGCAGCTTTTCTTACCCTGACAAAATATGCTTTGTACCAGGTAGAAAATACTGAGATTTCTGTGGTGCACATATTTGGTAAATGCTTTTTCTATCTCACAATTTTCACTCGCACTCTCCATGAGATCATCAACAATCGCCAAATTCACCTTGTCTGGGGGGGAATAATTCGTCATCTATGAATTTTGTTCGACGCACCCTCCACAAATCTGGTGTTGGGAAAAGAGAGAGAGATTTCATCATATAGTTTCTGCCAGCATGATCAATCAATTAAGCTTCCCACAATAATCACTTCCTCTCTTGTCGGCCGGGGAGAGGAACTCCTTCATTCGGGAGCTTACAGCTGAGCTTACAGCTGTGCTGCTAGCTGTAAGCCAGTTAACCCTTTGTGAAGGATTACAGCGTGGGACCTGACAGAGCACGGATAGGTAAGAATAATGTTGCTTTATTATTTTATTTTTATTACAGGAGAACAAGGGCTTCACACGGATTACCTGTAAAATAAAAGATGGTCAAACTGTGTGATTATTTCATTAAAAGGATTTTTAATTAAAGTGTGTGTGTGTTTTTTTTATTTCATACAATAGGATTAATAATTGAGAGTTGTCTAATTGACAACTCTCAATTATTAACCTGGCTTAAAGTCACCTTCCAATAGCAAGGTGACTTTAACCCATTATTAACTCATTCGCCACCGCTACAGGGCAATGGTAAAAGACAGGCTAAGTGCCAGAAAGGACGCGTCTAATTATAGATTTGCCTTTTCTGGGGTGGCTGGTGGCAGATGTTAGTAGCCAGGGGGGCATAAAATAAATGCACCCTCCCTAGGCTATTATTATCTGCCCCCACTCACTGGTTTTGTCTGTCTGGTTGAGAAAATAGCGCGGGAGCCCACGCATTTTTTTTCAACGAATTTACACCTTTAATTAGCCCCTAGCTGTATGAAATTTTGCAGACATACACTCATGTAATTGTTAGTGAAAACCATATATCAAACTACATGAAATGACATGGTTAACTGTGTGTAAACCATGTGTCATTTCATGTCGGGTCTGAAATTTCACAAAAGCCGGCAATTGAATTAGCGGATATTATACTATATAGAAGTGTATGACCTATATATATTATATATATATATATATATATATATATATATATATATATATATATATAATTATTTGCTTTTTGTGTACATTTTTTTTTACAATGTGATTTTTACATGAGTTTTTACATAGAAGAAACTGCTCTATTTTACAACGTTATGTTAAAATCGCATTGCATACAGATGGAAAACGGATGGAAAATGGATGGTGCGAGTAAAAATCGCATACAAATCGCATGACAATCGCATGACAATTGCATATATTCGGACCGTTTTTTCCATTCAGAAAACAGACCATTTTTTTTCCACAATTGGGTATGTACCCTTATAGTGGATGATGATATACATAATATGCCCGTACAATGAGACGCGGGTTATAAGTCTCATATAAAATCACAATATTAGTGATGGGATTTAGAAGCCTTTTAGTCTGTAATTAGGCTGCTAAGATATAAATTTGTATCAAATGCTGCAGAAACACACACTCATTATGGGCTATGGGAGCCTCCTGCTATCAAATAACACATGAAATATACATTACTATAAAAGCACACTATCAAACGTGTTATAAGTCGACTATAGGATGAGAATAGGATATCAAGTGTGATTCAAATAAAATAAATGATTGAGGAATGTAAAATCATATCAAAATGAGAATCAGATCAATAGCTCTTGATAGACCAGCTTTTGATATCACAAGGATATCAAAACCACTATGAAGAGGAGAGCAAAATGATAGGGGGTGGGACCACCTGTCAAATTCAGTTTGACGAATGATATTTTCCCTACACTACTGACACACATATATATATATATATATATATATATATATATATATTTATATTTCATACAGAGAGAGATAGCAGAATAGGCGATAATTCAATTGACAATTATGGACAAAACAGAATTCATCATCTTTCCCCCATCTCACACAACCCCTCCAATGGACCTATCAATTAATGTAAATGACTGTCCACTCTCTCCAGTCCCACAAGCTCGCTGCCTCGGGGTTATCCTTGACACTGATCTCTCTTTTAACCCCTTAATGTCCACTGACGTGCAGAGTCCGTCATGGCAAGGTGCCAGTTCCGGCACCAGGACGGACTCTGCACGTCATGCCTTTGATCTACCACTGCGTGTAAACACGCAGTGGTAGATCAGTGCCGACAGCTGTCACAGACAGCTGACAGGCACGGCAAGTGGTGCGGGGACCTTTGCCGTCGGTCCCCGCACTCACAGCGCTGTGATTGGTCAGTCAATCTGACTGACCAAACACAGCAACGATCGCGCAGGAGAAGCTGAAATTTCAGCTTCCCCAGCGCGATCAGTGCAGGAGCCGGCGCTGCAGTGGCCAGGCTTCCTGCACTGACAGCCAGGAGCGGAGCCCCCACCGCCCCTGGCTGTTAACCCCCTGATTGCTGCGATCGAGCGCAATCGCAGAGCTCAGGGGGGAGGCAGAGGGTCGGGAGCTCCCTCTGCCTCAGATCGGCCCCTGCAATGTATTTGCAGGGGCCGATCTCTGCCTTGATGACCCGGGGGTTGTCATGACAACCTCCGGGTCATTTAGCTACGGGAAGCTGCTGTGATCATTGTCACAGCAGCTTCCACTATAGTTGCAATGCATTGCAATGCCAGAGCATTGCAATGCATTGTAACTGCAATAAAAAGTAAAAAAAGTGAAAGTCCCATAAAGGGACAAGTTAAAAAAAATCATTTTTTTAAAAAAATTGTAAAAAAAATATTAAAAAATAATTTAAAAAAATCCCCTAAAAAATACACATTTTTATGTAATAAAAAAAATAAAAACAAAAAACATACACATGTTAGGTATCGCCACGTCCGTAAAAATCCCATCTATAAAAGCGTAACCCTAGTTAACCCCTTCAGTGAAAGCCGTAAAAAAAAAACACAAAAAAGTAGTAAATTATACTTTTTCCAAGCGGTATCATTATACCGCTTGGAAAAAGTGCAATAACACGCGATCAAAAAGTCAGATATAAATAATCATGGTACCGCTGAAAACGTCATCTTGTCCCGCAAAAAACAAGCCGCTATACAACATCATCAGCAAAAAAATAAAAAAGTTATAGCTCGTGGAATAAACTGATGCAAAAATAATTATTTTTTCTATAAAAATTTTTATTGTGTAAAAAACGCCAAAACATAAAAAAAATATATAAATGAGGAATCGCCGTAACCGTAGTGACCCGAAGAATAAAGCTGCTTTATCAATTTTACCACACACGGAACGGAGGAAAAAAAAAAAAAAAAAAACAATTCCTGAATTGCTGGTTTTTGTTCATTCTGATTCCACAAAAATCGGAATAGGAAACGATCAAAAAACGTTATGTGCCTGAATATGGTACCAATAAAAACGTCAGCTCGTCCCGCAAAAAATAAGCCCACAGATAACTCTGTCGGCCGAAATATGGAAAAATTATAGCTCTCAAAATACGGCGATGCAAAAATTTCTTACAAAAAATTATTCCAAGAAAAAGCATCTTTTAGTGTGTGACAGAAGCTAAACATGAAAAAAGGGTGTAAATCTGGTATCGCTGTAATCACACCGATCCGAGGAATAAAGTCGCCTAATCACTAATACCGCATGAGGAACGGCGCAAAGAAGAAAACCAATTCTTCACCTTTTGTGGATTTGTTCATTGTGCCTCCCAAAGATCGCAGTAAGGCGATCACAGTGGTTCCCCCCCACATATGGGGTATCAGCGTACTCAGGACAAAATGCACAATAGCTTTTGGGGTCCTATTTCTCCTGTTACCCTTAGAAAAATAAAAAATTGGGGCAAAAAGGTAATTTTTGTGGAAAAAAATATGATTTTTTTATTTTCACGGCTCTACATTATAAACTTCTGTGAAGCCCTTGGGGGTTCAAAGTGCTGACCACACATCTAGATAAGTTCCTTGGGGGGTCTAGTTTGCAAAATGGGGTCATTTGTGGGGGTTTCTACTGTTTAGGCACATCAGGGGCTCTCCAAGCGCGACATGACACCCGCAGACCATTCCATCAAAGTCTGCATTTAAAAACGGTGCTCCTTCCCTTCCGAGCTCTGCCATGCGTCAAAATAGTGGTTCCCCCCCACATATGGGATATCAGCGTACTCAGGACAAATTGCACAATAGCTTTTGGGGTCCTATTTCTCCTGTTACCCTTAGAAAAATAAAAATTTGGGGCAAAAAGGTAATTTTTGTGGAAAAAAATATGATTTTTTTATTTTCACGGCTCTACATTATAAACTTCTGTGAAGCCCTTGGGGGTTCAAAGTGCTGACCACACATCTAGATAAGTTCCTTGGGGGGTCTAGTTTGCAAAATGGGGTCATTTGTGGGGGGTTTCTACTGTTTAGGCACATCAGGGGCTCTCCAAGCGCGACATGACACCCGCAGACCATTCCATCAAAGTCTGCATTTAAAAACGGTGCTCCTTCCCTTCCGAGCTCTGCCATGTGTCAAAATAGTGGTTCCCCTCCACATATGGGATATCAGCGTACTCAGGACAAATTGCACAATAGCTTTTGGGGTCCTATTTCTCCTGTTACCCTTATAAAAATAAAAATTTGGGGGCAAAAAGATTATTTTTGTGGAAAAAAATATGATATTTTTATTTTCACGGCTCTACGTTATAAACTTCTGTGAAGCACTTGGGGGTTCAAAGTGCTCACCACACATCTAGATAAGTTCCTTGGGGGGTCTAGTTTCCAAAATGGAGTCACTTGTGGGGGGTTTCTACTGTTTAGGCACATCAGGGGCTCTCCAAACGTGACATGACACCCGCAGACCATTCCATCAAAATCTGCATTTGAAAAAGGCGCTCCTTCCCTTTCCAGCTCTGCCATGCGTCAAAATAGTGGTTTACCCCCACATATGGGGTATCAGCATACTCAGGACAAATTGCACAATAACTTTTGGGGTCCTGTTACCCTTTGGAAAATAACAATTGGGGGTGGAAAGATCATTTTTGTGGAAAAGATATGATTTTTTTAATTTTACAGCTCTACGTTATAACCTTCTGTGAAGCCCTTGGGGGTTCAAAGCTCTCACCACACATCTAGATAAGTTCCTTGGGGGGTCTAGTTTCCAAAATGGGGTTACTTGTGGGGGGTATCCACTGTTTAGGCACACAGGGGCTCTCCAAATACAACATGGCGTCCAATCTCAATTCCAGCCAAAAAAGTCAAATGGCGCTGCTTCCCTTCCGAGCTCTGCCATGCACCCAAATAGTGGTTTACCCTCACATATGGTGTATCAGCGTACTCAGGACTAATTGCACAATAACTTTTGGGGTCCTTTTATCCTTTGGAAAATAAAAATTGGGATGAAAAGATCATTTTTGTGGAAAAAACATGATTTTTTAATTTTACGGCTCTACGTTATAACCTTCTGTGAAGCCCTTGGGGTTCAAAGCTCTCACTACACATTTAGATAAGTTACTTGGGGGGTCTAGTTTCCAAAATGGGGTCACTTGTGGGGGTTTCCACTGTTTAGGCACACAGGGACTCTCCAAATGCGACATGGCGTCCAATCTCAATTCCAGCCAAAAAAGTCAAATGGCGCTGCTTCCCTTCCGAGCTCTGCCATGCACCCAAATAGTGGTTTACCCCCACATATGGGGTATCAGCGTACTCAGGACTAATTGCACAATAACTTTTGGGGTCCTTTTATTCTTTGGAAAATAAAAATTGGGATGAAAAGATCATTTTTGTGGAAAAAACATGATTTTTTAATTTTACGGCTCTACGTTATAACCTTCTGTGAAGCCCTTGGGGGTTAAAAGCTCTCACAACACATTTAGATAAGTTACTTTGGGGGTCTAGTTTCCAAAATGGGGTCACTTGTGGGGGGTTTCCACTGTTTAGACACACAGGGACTCTCCAAATGCGACATGGCGTCCAATCTCAATTCCAGCCAAAAAAGTCAAATGGCGCTGCTTCCCTTCCGAGCTCTGCCATGCGCCCAAATAGTGGTTTACCCCCACACATGGGGTATCGGTGTACTCAGGAGAAATTGTACAACAAATATTGTGGTTCATTTTCTACTGATACCCTTGACAAAATTTTAAAAAATTGTGTCGAAAGAAAAATTTTGGGAAAAAAAGTTAAATGTTAATTTTTTCCTTCCACATTGCTTCAATTCTTGTGAAGTACCTAAAGGGTTAATAAACTTCTTGAATGTGGCTTTGAACACGTTGAGGGGTGCAGTTTTTAGAATGGTGTCACTTTTGGGTATTTTCTGTCATATTGACCCCTCAAATTCACTTCAAATGTGAGGTGGCCCCTAAAAAAATGATTTTGTAAATTTTGTTGGAAAAATGAGAAATTGCTGGTCAACTTTTAACACTTATAACTTCCTAACAAAAAAAAATTTTGGTTCCAAAATTGTGCTGATGTAAAGTAGACATGTGGGAAATGTTATTTATTAACTAATTTTTGTGACATATCTCTCTGATTTAATGGCATAAAAATTAAAAGTTTGAAAATTGCAAAATTTTCAAAATTTTTGCCATATTTCCGTTTTTTTCATAAATAAACGCAAGTTATATTGAAGAAAATTTACCACTATCATGAAGTACAATATGTCTCGAGAAAACAATCTCAGAATCGCCAAGATCCGTTGAAACGTTCCAGAGTTATAACCTCATAAAGAGACAGTGGTCAGAAATGTAAAAATTGGCCTGGTCTTTAACCTACAAAATGGCTTGGTCGTTAAGGGGTTAAACCACATATCCAAGCCCTCTCCACCTCCTGCCGACTTCAACTCAAAAATATCTCACATATCCGTACATTCCTGAACCAAGAATCTGCAAAAACCCTAGTCCATGCCCTCATCATCTCCCGCCTCGACTACTGCAACCTCCTGCTCTGTGGCCTCCCCTCTAACACTCTTGCACCCCTCCAATCTATTCTAAACTCTGCTGCCCGACTAATCCACCTGTCCCCCCACTATTCCCCGGCCTCTCTCCTCTGTCAATCCCTACACTGACTCCCCATTACACAAAGACTCCAGTTCAATACCCTAATCATGACATACAAAGCCATCCACAACCTGTGCCCTCCATACATCTGTGACCTCGTCTCCCGGTACCTACCTGCATGCAACCTCCGATCCTCACAAGATCTCCTTCTCTACTCCCCTCTTATCTCCTCTTCCCACAGTCGCATACAAGATTTCTCCCGCTCATCCCCCCTACTCTGGAACTCTCTACCACAACATATCAGACTCTCGCCTACCATGGAAACCTTCAAAATAAACCTGATGACCTACCTCTTCCGACAAGCCTACAACCTGCCGTAACCACAGATCCACCAAACCGCTGCACGACAAGCTCTACCCTCTCCTGCTGCATTCTCACCCATCCCTTGTAGATTGTGAGCCCTCATGGGCAGGGTACTCTCTCCTACTGTACCAGTCGTAACTTGTATTGTCTAAGATTACTGTACTTGTATTTATTATGTATACCCCACCTCACATGTAAAGCGCCATGGATTAAATGGCGCTCTAATAATAAATAATAATAATTGTCGGCTTCTGTAAAATCATTGCAGAACCCGACAGGATATGACACATGGTTTACATAAAGTAAACCATTGCATATCATTTTGATTTACATATGTCCCTGACTACTAATTTTATTAGTGTGTGTAAAAATTTGGAGATGTAGATGATAAATTAAAGTGCTTATTCATGAAAAAATTGCATGGGCTCCCGTGCAATGTTCTTCACCAGAGAGGGAAAGCCAGTGTCTGAGGGCAGATATTAAGAGCCTAGTAAGGGACCATTGTTATTTGCCCCCCTGACTGAAAACATCTGGCCCCAGCCACCCCAGTAAAGGCGCATCTGTAAGATGCGCCAATTCTGGCACTTTCTTCCCATTGCCCTGTAGCGGTGGCATATGGGGTAATAAGGGGTTAATGTCACCTTGCTATTGTAAGGTGACATTAAGCCAGGTTAATATTGGAGAGGTGTTTAAACAAGACACCTATCTGTTATGATTTGGTAACCGAGGATAATAGAGAAATAGGCTAGGCAACCAGACACCCAGAGAGGTTTTTAACTTAGCGGATTGCAGACCCCTAAACTGAAAACACAACTAGAATTAGCCATGCGACGTACCTACGATGCCCTAGACGCCTCAACACAGCCAAAGAGTTAATTAAGCCTAAAGAGAGAAAGGGGAAAGCTAAACAGTCACGGAGTAGAGCCCCAAAGGAATAGATTGCCCCCAAACATATATTGCCGGTGAGA
Source organism: Oophaga sylvatica (assembly GCA_033576555.1). Taxonomy (NCBI): domain Eukaryota; kingdom Metazoa; phylum Chordata; class Amphibia; order Anura; family Dendrobatidae; genus Oophaga; species Oophaga sylvatica. The sequence goes on from JARQOD010000002.1 coordinate 144,035,600, forward strand.
CAGATGAAGTACAAAACACAGGCAGAAAATAGAGTAAGCAAATGCTGGGGCCCAAACTGTCTTGATAGAACAGTACAGGAAAGGATACTGTCTGCAATCCCGCAAAAACCCTAAGAAAAATTCTAACATGTCTGATATGCAAAAATACTGAGGCCACACGACCTCTCCCCCACTAAATCAGAACTCTGGTGTGAACTGGACGCAAAACAACAGATACTGAAATAACAGGGGACTAGAAATACAGAAATGACTGACATAAGCTGTGGCAAAGGAAAACAGAGTCCAGCACAGGTCCCAGCAGGGAACCCGGCTGAACTCACACCAGCAAGGCAGAAAACAGAGAAAAGCAAAAAGGGAAAAAATGCCACAGGTTAAAACAGACAAATAACTTATCTGAAAGATGCAGGGAGCAAGCAGACTTCCAAAAGGCTCAGGAAGAAAACCAAATCACCGGCAACAACTAAGGGAAGGCTGCTCACTTAAATCTCTCCAGTCTGTAACACCTGACCACCAATCATTCTCTTCAGGTGATTGACTTCTGTCAGCCAGACCAGCTCCATTACCAGAGGGAGCCCAAACGCAGAAGCCAGATCAAAAGTGTTCACAACACCTATTTATTATTAATCTTACAGTTTGAAAGGGTTAAAAAACACACACATTAAGAATAAAGTCTTTTAATGAAATAATAAAACACACAGGTTTTCCATCTTTATTAAACTCCCAATCCATTCGAAACACTCGTTCTCCTGGAAAAAATACAAAATAGAAAACCAACAATATACCCATACCTGTCCGCCGTACAGTCAAGTCTCACGCCACAATCCATCTCAAGGGGTTAAATAGTTTACAACCAGGAGCGGCGCAAATGCGACCGACCCGACTGTAAACCACTGAATGAATGAATGAGAAGCTGCCGGCGGCAGCATCAGTGACTGAGTGACTAGCGCTGACGTCACTGATGCTCCGCTCACTTACAGGCTGATCCGCGGTGAACTCTGCAGTGTGGGTAAATGCCTGTTCATGTATATATACAGTATGTATATATATTAACAGTACATGAACATATATATATATATATATATATATATATGTGTTTTGAATATTTTTTGGTTTTAAAACGATGTGTACAGTTGAGTATTACAATGCAATTTTTTCATAAGCTTTTATATACAGAGAACTGTTCTATGTAAAAGCTCATGTTAAAATCGCATTGCAGTCTGATAGCAATTGCACTGCATTGGTATGTAAATCGGATGCTAGATGTGTAAAATCGGATTGTACTCACACAAAAAACGCTAGACACTTACATGACTATTGCATTACACTCGTCCGACTCTCCTGCATGAAAATCAGACCGATTTTTTAATCGCTGGTGTTTCTCTACCTTTATACACAACACAGCACAGAAATAATGCATTAGATAAGACAAGTGACATGAAGCAGAACTGTCAATATGGGAGAGTGATAGACATACCATGACAGTACATGCCTGATGAAGAGACCTGAGTAGTCTGGAAAGCTTGCAATTTGTTACCATCTTTTCAGTTAGCCATTAAAAGGTATCAACCACTGAGGACTCTCAATTCTGAATACAGGCAAGGTTGTCATTTTCAATGCCAAGTTGCAGGTTCTGGTCATTGCTCTGAAACATAGATTAGTAATCCTTGGAGTACATAATAAATGAAAAGTTATCCACACTTCCTTTATGGTCTCTTTAACTGTAACAGAATGAAGCAAGACAGAAAAGTGCACTATATCTTAGATACCTGCATTTATATTTTACTTTCATATTTGGAATAACTTACAGGAGTATTTTACAATGGAAAGAAATTTAATAAAAGTGCATTTGGATACATACAATAAACCAACTTCTTTTTACTGCATTAAAAGGGAACAATGAAAATACAGTCCAATCTGCAGGCACCTTGCTATAGAGCAGGAGGAGCCGAAAATATTGATATATACAGTAGTTTTGTGAGAAAGGTTTCAGCATAACCTGTGTTTTCAACATTTAGGTCTCGCTCACATGAGAGTATAATATGGCCGAGTGCTAGCGATATTTTATCGGATAGCATTTGGACCAATGTTACACTATGGTGCAGTGAAGATCTGCTATTTTTTTCTCATGCCGATTCGGCATGAGAAAAAAATAGCAGCATGCTGTGAGTGGCTCTTCAATTTGGATCACTTCGAAGTACACTTGGATGTCTCAGACAATGAAGAAATGATGAAATTAAGTTCTCCATCTTCCCCACACCTGTGCTTCAATTTTCTCATGCGAGAGAATCGGGTCACAGTGAGATGACATTCGAATTAAACTCTGATCAGAGTTTGAGCCAAATGTCATTTGTATAATCAGCCTGATTCTCTCGCATGAGAAAATCAGCTATCATCTGACCAAAGCCATAAATCTCTGATCTTTCTGGAATTGTCTGTCCAGTGAATGGTCAAATCAGTGAATGACAGCTAAATTCATATGTATAGTTAAACAAAGAAAGCTGTCAATCACTGATGTAATTCATAGGTGCATGGCTCATAACACAAGAGATCAATGATAACTGAACTCTACCTGTAAGCAATCAAGACTAGTCATTGTAAGCAACAAAGGTCAGGCTAACCAGGTATGTTGTAGTGTGTAGTTGTGAGGAGGCCAGGGTGGTAGTCATGGGAACAAGCTGCAGCGTTCCCACACCCTGGCGCCCCAATGATGAAACATAGTGTCCCTTCTGCTGTATATGCAGCGTGCACAACAGAACATTCACATTTATTGTCAGAGTCTCCTCTGCTTCTGACACTCCTGCTCCGGATCCACGAGCTCCACAAACAACTCCAGAAACAATGTCCTTTCTCAACAGTTCAACTTTACTTATCAGGAGGATTTCTATCACAGATGTGGCATAGTGTGTACAGAGTGACCTTTCTAAAAGGTATGCCACACTAAACAGTGTCGCTAACGAGATCGCTAAAAAACGTCACTATTTAGCGATCTCGTTAGTGACGCTGTTGTGTGTGGCATGTAGCAACGACGTGGCCCCTGCTGTGATCTCGCTGATCGTTCACTAGGGTTCTGGACCATATTTTGATCGTTGGCGTCCCGCTGGTGAGCCTATATCGCTGTGTCTGGCACGTTTTGTGAACGATTTGCGCTGTTTTTTACATCGCAAAGTCGTTAAGGAGATCGCTAACCGCTTATGCGTCGTTAACGAGATCGCTAAATGTGGCAGCTACTAGCGACATTAAAACGATCACAAAAACGATTGCATTAGTATGCGTCGTTATTGTGATCGTTAGCGGGAGCGTTTAGTGTGGCAGTACCTTAAGACTTCCCTGTCTTTCTAGCAATCTCTGCTCTTCCTGGACAATCCCTGTCCCGTCTGTGCCTTTAGGCCCACCAGCTTTTTACCATTCCCTTGTCCGGCTTCAAGAGGAAATGGTACCATGCTCGCCATCTCAGCTTCACCTGCCCCGGTCCTATACCCCAGATCCTCTTCAGGTTGGTTACCATTCAAGCTGGTGACCGACGCCACTCAGCCTGGTCCCTTTGTTGCCGAAGCAACTCTATCCCCATGGCTGTCTGACTGTCCTTGCTCACTGCTGCATCTGCACTGAACACTAACCAGGAAGTGCCTCCCTATATCCCACTGCTCTATGCTGTAGTCATCTGCAACTTCTCCCAACTGGAAAACCCCTAATGCTCACTTTACTATTCTATCTCATTCCCTATCTCTATGGTGCCCCTCCCTATTGTCCTATGCTATTACCCTATACTATCCCTATTCTTATAAACAGTACATATCAAGTACATACACAATACAGCAACATTACAGGAACACATTAGCATTGGTAAACATCAAGATATTTCACATAATTCATGTGAACAGTGTCCAAAGAGGGGGAGGCATGTGATGGCCTCGGTCACCTCCTTACATAGTATCCCGAAGTATAGAAAAATCAGGAGCGCAGATTGACAAGTACGCACTTTTCAGCATGTGACATAGGTGTGACCATATGTATCTTCACTTACTCAATCTTGCACTCGCCTTCCAGTCAGGTTGCAAACTGACCCCCCAGTTCTGTCCACAACATACTGTCACCACTCATCAAATGGGGTGATGAGTCTCCAAAATGTACTCTGCTCTCCAACAGCCAGTTAAATCCACTAAAAAAAGACTATGGATTCTTTAGAGCATACTATGACCAAATATATTAAATTTTAAGCTTTAATACGAAAATGACGGTGCCTAGAAAATAAAATTACCTGCAAACCAGTTATAAAATAAATGGAATAGACAACAGAAAATACCTAAATATTCACAATCTACAGAGACTCTTCTGTTCCCTTTACGGAAGGAGAATGATGGAACACACTCAGAATCGGTCCACCCTCAGCATGGGAACCATGTGAAGATTTTGATACTATCAGTCCTCAGTTCCAGTTTCCAGGATCATAATAATTGGATGAGTGCTATCAGTCACTTTTCCAGATGGCACTCATCTCCAGTTTATTCTATGAGGTCGTAAATATCAAATTGCACTAGGATGACATCTGAGTGTGATCTGATTTTCACGGACACATTGAATAGAGATGATGGAGATTTTTCTTTTTAAATCTCCCTATCTGAAAAAATCAGATCATTCCCTGATCAAACTCTGATCAGTGTGATTAACATAATTGTGTGACCCTAGCCTTAGGGAGGGGCATATCGTTGCACATAATTAGGATGGGTAAGGAGTTTTCACTCATTTTCATGTTGCTACATTTCACTTATAGTACTTGTGGTCATTATCCTTTTCTATCTTAATGAATGACCATACTGGTGGAATATATACTGTTTTGAACCCATATACTTTCATTGGGAATGTTTATTCATTGGATATTTATTCACTCATTGTTCATACTCATTTGCCTTGAAGTGTTTCCATCTTTTTCACCTCTGAGAACCTCATATCTTACTACATTGTAACTTGTTGCTGTTATGCCTTGATCTTTTCACATATTGTATCCATATTATTTGCGGTAGTTATTGGTTGGACTTTTTTAGTGGTAGTTAATAAAAATATATTTTGTATTTATTACTTGGAGGTCATGACTTCATCGTTCTATATGTATACTCAGTTTATCTGGAGTGCTCTCCTTTTTTAAATTGTTACTGTGGTCCAGAATATTTTTTTCTCAGAGTGTGATCAGCAAAACCAGACTGATTTTCACGAATGAAAGAAAATCGAGTGTATGACCCTAGCTTTAAGGAGATTCCTGGTTCGTAACTGGCCATATACACAGCAGAACTTTTGTGAAAATTTCTGCTGACAATAAGGGGTAAGAGGGAAATATGAATTATTTTTAAAGCGTAACAAAACATATGTCAAGGACTCCCTCTTTAATGAATGCATTCAGAAAATTCTAACATCTACACAATAGTTAAAGGCTTATTTCCATGTCAGCATGTCATGGCAGGAATAATTCTGTCCAGGCAGTGGCCACAGGAGATGAGGCTACCTAAGCAGCCAAGAATGGCTCAACTACATCCGGATTCCAATAAAAAATGAATGGGAATTTCCATAATTCACAAACAGCTTGAAAGAATAGAAAACAATGTGGGAATTCATTTTTGATACATTATATCCACTCCAAAATGGTTCTATTAGTACATGACATCCCACACAAAAAAAGTAATAATAAGTAATTATTGAGTTAGCAATTAATAAGAACAAAAAATAAGCTCATCCCCAAATTTCACCCCAAATGGTTCAAATTCTAAATATGTTGACTGAAAAATACAACTGGTTTGTCTCTAACAATGTAGTGATGATAATGAAAACATATCACATGTACCATAGAATATGACCATTAAACAGTCATTTGAATAAACTCTAAGGTTCAATATCAAAGTCTCAAGAACCTCTGTAATCTCTCTCCTTCCTATTTATCTAGAGCCGATCCTAACTATTAAGGAGAGTGGCATCCCTTAAGACAGCTAAAGTAAGCTTGATGTTGATTGATGAAAATGTTCATTGAGTTTGGTAGTACATCGGAGTTCAGAACATTCTGATTTCAGCAGAGCACACAGTTTTACTAAAAGCTGATATTGACATCTTCTCTATTTTGCTTATGGTGGCAAAATTCTATACCCTTATAAAACCTAAAGGAATTAAACGTACTGTTTCAAAGCCTGTAAAACAATGTGAACACACTGCAGGAAGACATTGGGAAGAAGACACGGAACTACCTGCAATATACAGGTGCCTTAAATTAAATTCCATTTTATTCAGTTTTTCTTTTTCAGAAAATGTGCTGTGCTGATGTCTTAGTAAATGTTTATATCAATCAGAGATTACATATGAGAGAATCGCATCGTGCGACCCTCGCCATGATCCAGGTCAGCAGTCTTTTTTAGTGGACATGAACTGTGCAGATTTCCTTAACTTACCGCATCGCAGGCTCGACTTATGATCAGCCTGGTACATTTGATGTCACTTGTGCTCCGCACGCCGCACAAATGATGTGTGCCAGCCTGGCTAATTAAAAGCCAAGCCTGGGATCCATAACAGTATGGAAATTTGCTCAACTCCTGTCTATAACTATAGACCATTAACCTGGACCAAGGATTGCGTCATCCAAAGCGATCTGCTCATCTCTAATCATCTCTAATCAGTGATTTTCACAGAGACCCTAATTCAAGCATAGGCATAGGGTTAAATAATAAAAAATTGCTACCACTGGTGAACCTTAATGCACACTATTTCTATATCGATCTCTATAATGACACTGTATGACCCCTACTGGAGGCAACATTTAATCATTTAGCCAAATTGGGTTGTAGGAGTTTTGAAGAACAGATCTGTCCTTCATCCCTGCAGACACTTCCAATACATTCATGTCTGGATTAGGGAGAGCATGTGTGTCATATATTTCTAAGGGAGATATTTTCGAAGTGTCTTGCCAGTTAAACATGGAATGTAGACAGGGCTTGAGACATGTAAGCTATGCCAGGTTTTAAACAAATATGCTTCTTGTTCAATTGTACTGCACTATTACACTACACTATTTATTTTTCATATTTCTTTGCTTCATAGGTGCCCTCACTGCTTCTATCTTTCACCTCTACTGCCCTTTTATCCATTCTGTACTCTCTCACCAGATCTGACCCTCCCTTCTCCTCTCTTCCATGTACAATACTGACATTCTACTGACATTTCTCAATTACTCCAAACCATCCACTGCCACAATACTGTACAGCACACAAAACGCTCACATAAATCATTAAACAATCTGCTCTTTCTCTTTTTTCTCCTTCCATCTTTCCCAACCCTGGAACTCCTTCCACTATTATATATAACTTTCATCATCCTATCACTCTTTTGAATATTCAGGGGTTGCCTTTTCTTGTCTCTTTAATTGTGCCCTCTAAGGGGTAACGTTTCTTCTTGTGGAGAATGACAAGTGAGACCTGGCATGTCAGAGTGACTAGACTTATACACCATCCATGCTACTCTGAGAAATTAAATATGCAAATTGCCTCTTCAGAGAGGAAAAAGACTTGAACTCTAGTGCCACCTATTGTAGAAATAATAAAATATTGACCCTTTAATGAGCCTAGCCATATGACTTAGGATAATTGTGCCCTCTGGAACTCACGGTCAGCATCCTCTACATTCAAGATTTCTTCCTTTCCAACTCCCTTGACCATTTGTCTCTCACTGAAATCCAGCAGTCTGACACTACTGCCGCTGCTACTTTCTCTTATGGTAGGCTACAATTCTCACATACCCCCAGACCTGAGAGCAGACAAAAAGGAGGTTTTGGTCTGCTTCTTTAATCACAATGTGCTTTCCATGTTATTACCCCGTGCCTGTGCTTTTGTCTGTATATAATTGGGTTTCTTCAAATATTTTGTTATACCAGCCTGATGAAGAGACGTAAGCAGTCTCGAAAGCTTGCTTTGTAATATCATTCACTATATTTTGTTAGCCATTAAGAGGTATCATACCCACAAGATTCCTATTTTGCTTCTCCCACTGAGAGCACTCTATATGTTTTTTTTTATTACCCCAGTACGCTCACTTATGGTTTCTTCCTTTGAAGTTCACACCATTAAACTCTTCAAAGCCTTCTCCCTGCCAGTGGAGGTTGTGTATCACCTTCCAGGCTCCTCCTGTCTCTGGATTATTTTGCCACCTGACTTCCACACTTTCTATTCTGTGAAATTCACACTCTATTGAAAGGAGACTTTGACATCCTCACTGATTATCTGCTCTCTCCATCTGCCACTCATCTTCTTTCTCAAGAACTGTCTAAACACCCAGGACACCCCCACTTATCACACATACAGAAATCTACAGGGCATCAATACCCAGCTTGCAAACAATCTACAGTCATCTTTAACTCCCATCTGCTCCTTCTCCTGTCCAAAGTCAGCATTGTAACATTATAATAATAAATTGCAGAGTCGCAGATATGGTCGCCGTAGCACTATATGGCGAAGTGGGCAAACTCTGTTACTCCACAGAGCCGCTAAATAAAAGGATGTGGCGCTATATGGTGATATAAGAGAACTCTGTTGCTCCACAGAGTCGCAACCTAAACGCTGACATGTCCGCATGCCGCCACCGGGTTACGTCAGGACTGCGCAGCTTAAACATAAAGTAGTCAGCAATGCACACAGCAAACTCCTCACCGGAGAAGCCGGTATACTAGGGGCTTATTTCAGCCAGAGCCCTGAACCCATACACACATCTCCTCACCGGAGGTGCTGGTATTCTAGAGGCTTATTTCAGCCGGGTCCCTAGATACATGCATAACCACACTGGCGCAAGCACGTAACAAATATGATACTAGCACACGGCCGTGCGGTTATGCTTTTTATAGTAGCCATGAGCACGAGACCTTCCAGAAAGGACCAATAGGAAGCTGCTTCAGAACACCAACAGCTTCAGGACCTTCCTGGAGGACCAATAGGAGTCGCAGCTGTATCCGAGCATGTGACCCCTGATCTCCAATGGAAGATCTTGCCCTGGGCATGCTCAGATGGAGGAACAGAAGACTTAGTCCCAAATCTGCCTGCTCCAACACTGGTTACAACAGAGGATCCAGGAGCGGCAGCAGCAAGTCTCTGCACAGTACTATACTGGGCGAGACGCTGGGACTGATGTCTCTGCTGAGCAGGTTCCACTGCGGCCGGAGATGGATGGGAGACCGCAGTGGGACTGGTTCGAGATTCCCCTTGTGCAGCAGTGGGAACTCGATCCCTAACAGAGGTATTGCTGTAATCATACTAACCCAAAGAATAAAACCGCTTTAACTATTTTACCATATGCAGAACTGTATAAAGGCCCCCCCAAAATAAATTTATGAATTGCTGGTTTTCATTCATTCTGCCTCCCAAAAATCGTAATAAAAAGCGGTCAAAAAAGTCATGTGTCAGAAAATGGTACCAATAAAAATGTCAACTCGTCCCGCAAAAAATAAGACCTCATATGACTCTGTGGGCCAAAATATGGAAAAATTATAGCTCTCAAAATGTGCTGATGCAAAAACTATTTTTTGCAAGAAAAAGCGTGTTTTAGCGTGTGACAGCTGCCAAACATAAAAACCTGCTATAAAAACCCGCTATAAATAGTAAATCAAACTCCCCTTTATCACCCCCTAAGTTAGGGAAAAATAAGAAACTAAAAAAGAAAATGTATTTATTTCCATTTTCCCATTAGGGTTAGGGCAAGGGTTAGGGTTGGGATTAGGGTTAGGGCTAGGGTCAGGGCTAGGGTTAGGGTTGGGATTAGGGTTAGGGGTGTGTAGGAGTTAGGGTCGGAGTTAGAATTGGGGGGTTTCCACTCTTTAGGCACATCAGGGGCTCTCCAAACATGACATGGCGTCCAATCTCAATTCCAGCCAATTTTGCGTTGAAAAAGTCAAACGGCGCTCCTTGGGTGCAGAGAAGAGCGACCAAGGTTATTAGAGAACTGGGGGGTCTGCAATACCAAGACAGGTTATTACACTTGGGGTTATTTAGTTTGGAAAAACGAAGGCTTAGGGGTGATCTTATTACAATGTATAAATATATGAGGGGACAGTACAAAGACCTTTCTAATGATCTTTTTACTCTTAGACCTGTGACGGGGACAAGGGGGCATCCTCTACGTCTGGAGGAAAGAAGGTTTAGCCATAATCACAGACGCAGATTCTTTACTGTAAGAGCAGTGAGACTATGGAACTCTCTGCCGTCTAATGTTGTAATGAGTGATTCCTTACTAAAATTTAAGAAGGGACTGGATGCCTTTCTTGAAAAGTATAATATTACAGGCTATATTCACTAGTTTCCTAGATACAGCGTTGATCCAGGGAGCTAGTCTGATTGTCGTATGTGGAGTCGGGAAGGAATTTTTTTCCCCAATGTGAAACTAACTGTTTGCTACTTGGGGTTTTTTTTGCCTTCCTCTGGATCAGCATGTTAGGGCAGGTTAGGATAGGATATGGGTTGAACTAGATGGACTTAAAGTCTTCCTTCAACCTTAATAACTATGTTACTATGTTACTATGTTCCCTTCCGTGCTCTGCCATGCGCCGTAACAGCGGTTCCCCCTCACATTTGGGGTATCGGCGTACTCATAACAAATTGCACAATAACTTTTGGGGTCCAATTTCTCCTGTTACCCTTGGAAAATAAAAAATTGGTCCTGAAATAATAATTTTTTTGTGAAAAAAAGTTTTATGTTAATTTTTTTTTAAATATTCATAAAATTCCGGTAAAGCACCTTCAAGGGTGCAGTTTTTAGAATGGTATCACTTTTGGGTATTTTCTATCATATAGACCCCTCAAAGTGATTTTAAAAAAATGGTGTTGTAAAAATGAGAAATCGCTGGTTAACTTTTAACTCTTATAACTTCCTATCAAAAAAAAAAATTGGTTCCAAAATTGTGCTGATGTATTTAGACATGTGGGAAATGTTACTTATTAAGTATTTTGTGTGCCATATCTCTGTGATTTAAAGGCATGAAAATTCAAATTCGAAAAATTGCGAAATTTTTGCCAAATTTCCGTTTTTTTTGACAAATAAACGCAAGCCATATCAAATAAATTTTACCACTAACATGAAGTACAATATGTCACGAGAAAACAATGTCAGAATCACCGGGATCCATGGAAATGTTCCAGAGTTACTACCTCATAAAGGGACAGTGGTCAGAATTGTAAAAGTTGGCCCGGTCATTAACGTGCAAACCACCCTTGGGGGTATAGGGGTTAACGACCAGGGGAATTTCAGTTTTGGAATTTCTGTTTTTCGCTTCCCTTTTTCCCAGAGCCATAACTTTTTAATTTTTCAGTCAATATTGTTTATGTTTTTTGGGGTTCAAGTTGTACTTTTGAAGGACCCATTCGTTTTAACATATAGTGTACTGGATAATGGGGAAAAAAATTCAAGTGTGGTGAAATTGAAAAAAAAGTTCAGTTCCACAGTTGCTGGTTTTTTTTTTTTACCATGTTCACTACATGTTAAAACTGACCTGCCATTATGATACTCCAGGTCATTCCGAGTTCACTGACACCATAGATGTATAGGTTCTTTTTAATTTAAGTGGTGAAAAAAATTCTAAAATTTGTTAAAAAAAATGGGGCCATTTTCCGAGACCTGTAGCGTCTCCATTTAAAGGTGATCTGAGGCTGGGTGAGGGCTTATTTTTTGCATGCCAAGCTGACATTTTTGTTGATATAATTTTGGTGTAGATACAATTTTTTGATCTCCCATTATTGAATTTTATTTTATTGTAGCGGCAACCAAAAAAATGTAATTCTGGCATTTTGACTTTTTTTCTCGTTTTTTATATTGATAGGCCTGGTGATTCTGAATGCTGCGATACCAAATATGAGTATTTTTGATTTTTTTTATTGTTTTATTTTGAATGTGGTGAAAGGGGGGTGATTTGAACTTTTATACATTTTTTTTTTAATATTTTTAAAAACTTTTTTTTACTTTTTGCATGCTTCAATAGTCTCCATGAGAGACTTGAAGCTGCAATACTTTGATCACCGCTTCAACACACAAGCGATGATCAGATCGCTGTGTGTAACAGAAATGCTTACTTGCTATGAGGGCCGACCGCAGGGCGGCGCTCATAGCAATCTGGCCATGACAACCATAGAGGTCTGCTTCACATCTCTGGTTGTCATGCCTACCCATCGGTGACCCATAATCAAGGTCACCGATGGGTGGGATTAGCGATGTGCTTCCGGTAAGCATGAGTTAAATGCCGCTGTCAGAGATTCACTCGCAGCTGTTGCGGACACATATCAGCTGTATAGATCAGCTGTCATGTGCCTGGAAAGGTGTGGGGTCAGCGCTGGAGCCCACACCAAACAAGTGGAGTCCGACATGGGCGTACTATTACACCCAACGTAGGAAAGGGGTTAAGCTGCATGTGCAGTACACTACAAGGTAATCGAGAACAAGCATTCTTAACACCACTTATCTCAAGACAATCTTTCAGTGTATCAGGCTGCTGATCACCCCATGAATGAACAAAATGCTTTTTCATCAGGTGAAGAGATCTTTTGTGAAGCGCTAAAGATCATTGTTCTCGGTGGTGCATCGTTGTGTGTAACCAGGACTCACACTACTGGGAATAAGCGTAGTCTATGTGCACTAAATTATATATTATATGGTTGCTCATTGTGCATCATTTGTCACCGTTTGCCAATGTAAACAGGCTATTAAATGACCACCGGTAAAGGTAACCGATTGTTGGCCGTTTAGTGCTGCTGGTCTGTCCATGCAAACGGACCCTTACAGCATGCTTGTGAGTCAAGCCAAATCACATAAAAGTTGGCCATTGGGATTTTAATAAGAAGAGTTAGGGGTTCATGTACATTGTATAAAGTCATAGTATGGCAAATATAGATTTCTGCGGTGGCCTACTGTATCACTGTATAACTGATTTCACACAGAGGTATACATCTGTTTTTGCTGATGATTTGATGTGATGTTATATTACAGAGGTATTCTATTTTAGAAGCATTGATTTTAGGGCATATCTCTGACATATTGTGCGCGATGGAGCATCACGCATTAGTATATGAAGTGCTTACAGCTCCAAAGTTCAGAGCCTCAGGGTATCTGTATAAATATATGGCAGTGGGTTGATTCCTATGTGCAAATCACTGCAAGCAATAATAATGATGGAAAATATATTGTTTAAGATGCTGAGCTAGCATTACATATATCTGTCTTAATATAAAGGAATTAGTTTCTGCTGTAAGTTTACAGCCACTTATAGGTTTAAATATTCCATAGATATACTTCTCAATATATGCAATCAAGAGACACTTTATTAGAGCCACCTCTCCTGGCATAAATTTCTTTATTGCAGATGTTTTTTTTTCCTGTAAGGAAATTAAATACACTACCCTGGAGTACAGCATAAAATCCAATGGCCATCTTTTCTGAGGATCAGTTTTAGAGGGAATCCACATTAGAATGGGAGAATTGAGTGTTCTGAGTGATTCAGTATAAGGCTGGTTCATTTGTGCTAGATTAGCCAGGAACAGCATTTCAAAAGCTGCCAACCTTGAGTGGTTTTCATGCGAGAATGAAGTGCTTAAAGAATAATATCCAGCCACGGGTGGAAATACCATTGGTGCATACTGTGCATACTTTGCAGACTTAAAGGAGCCCAAGAGATAAAGGGACCTACTTCCAAATCCAAAGCAGGTGAAATTGAGTATTATGATGAGCTATACAGGTCTTGATTCTGTGGGACCTCAAGACCTTTGATGATATCACAATCATGAGACCAATTAGGTGACTGATGTAACCACAGGTCCTGCATTGAGCAGGAGACAGAAGAACAAAAGAGATGGACTGGTGGTAAGCTTCCTTATTGTTTGTGTGTATGTTTCTGTCAATCTCTATCAGCCTTTGTATCTATCTATCTGTCTATATATCTGTGTGTTTCTCTGTGCCTGTCTCTGACTACGTTTGTTTCCATCTGTGTGTTTCTCTGTGTGTGTCTGTGTGTCTCTGTCTGTCTATCTTTGCATCTATCTATCTATATCTATCTATTATCTATCTATCTATCTATCTATCTATCTATCTATCTGTGACATCAGAATGTATGGGCTACTGGTAGATATATATTAATGATGACATCAGAAAGTATGGACGTCTGTTGGTATATATTAGTGAAGACATTAGAATGTATGGACTCCTGGAAGGCATATATGTGTCTGTATGTACAGTACAGACCAAAAGTTTGGACACACCTTCTCATTCAATGATTTTTCTGTATTTTCATGGCTATGAAAATTGTAGAATCACACTGAAGGCATCAAAACTATGAATTAACACATGTGGAATTATACATTACACTTTACAAAAAAGTGTGAAACAACTGAAAATATGTCTTATATTCCAGATTCTTCAAAGTAGCCACCTTTTGCTTTGATTACTGCTTTGCACGCAGAAAAGGTGAACGGATGAACTCTACATGCCTGGTTCCCACCATGAAGCATGGAGGAGGAGGTGTGATGCTGTGGGGGTGCTTTGCTGGTGACACTGTTGGGGATTTATTAAAAATTGAAGGCATACTGAACCAGGATGGCTACCACAGCATCTTGCAGCGGCATGCTATTCCATCCGGTTTGCGTTTAGTTGGACCATCATTTATTTTTCAACAGGACAATGACCCCAAACACACCTCCAGGCTGTGTAAGGGCTATTTGACCAAGAAGGAGAGTGTTGGGGTGCTACGCCAGATGACCTGGCCTCCACAGTCACCAGTCCTGAACCCAATCGAGATGGTTTGGGGTGAGCTGGACAGCTCACCGCTTCAATCTTGAATAAATCCCCAACAGTGTCACCAGCAAAGCACCCCCACACCATCACACCTCCTCCTTCATGCTTCACGGTGAGAACCAGGCATGTAGAGTCCATCCGTTCACCTTTTCTGCGTGCAAAGCAGTAAACAAAGCAAAAGGTGGCTACTTTGAAGAACCTAGAATATAAGACATATTTTCAGTTGTTTCACACTTTTTTGTAAAGTGTAATGTATAATTCCACATGTGTTATTTCATAGTTTTGATGTGATGCCTTCAGTGTAATTCTACAATTTTCATAGTCATGAAAATACAAAAAAATCTTTGAATGAGAAGGTGTGTCCAAACTTTTGGTCTGTACTGTATGTGCTTTGTGCATGCATGTGTCTGTATGTACATGTTCTGTGTATACATATATGTCTGCATGTGCTTTGTATACATGTACAGTATATGTATGTGCTCTGTGTATACATGCGTGTGTCCTATGTGTGTGTTGTTTGTGCATGCATGTGTCTGTATGAATGTGATCTGTGGATACATATATGTCTATGTTTGTGCTCTGTATACATTGATGAGTAAATGGTTAACAATTTTTTGAACTTTTGACTTTCAGGCTTCATATCTCACCATTCACTACTGCTTCGAATGTGAGGTTATCATCATTTTATAGACAATCATCTTGGCTCTCTCATACATAAATTTGACTTGCAACAATTTTGCACATGATCATTTATGAAAATTCTTGTCATGTCATTGCATTATTACTGTTTTAGTCCTGGTGGAGAAAAAATCTTTTTCTTCCTGTATTCTTAAAATTACAACCTATTCTGACATTCTCTAATAGTTCAGTGTGTTATTAAGATGATTCCCAAGCGATGAGCAGCCATGAAGAAGATTTCCCAAGAAAACAGGGAAAGCTCAGCGACAGCAGTCTCTTGGCCAAGAAAATTGCCAAACTGCATCATTTGAGTGCCGTGACATTTGGAAGAAAATGAAATGAAGTCCGTCCATCCTTTCATCCATTGAAAAACAAGAGGTGGACGTCCAGGCAAAGTATCAGTCAAAAACCCAAGATAAAAACATGATAAGCAAATACCCTGCAGTAAATATATAATCAGTAATAGAGCATGAAAATAACATAAGGTGCTTTGTTAAAATAATTTTGATTAAAAAAATGCAAAAGCTGTTCCTATTCGAGACGGTCATAACCTCTAATATTAAAACCTTACCATTTGTCAAGTGACGTGCGTGTGGATAAGGGCAGAGAAGGACTGAAACCTGGCTAGTAGACACACAGCCATGGGGAACTACAGGAATATAAAATATCAATAACACCAAGTTGGCACATCAAAAGGTCGATCGTTTCTGGCGAGACAAACACAGCATTGGATGTGACTCACATGCTTCGTAATAGTGAGATCACAGATGTCCATACAAGCACAGTGTGACATATATTACACAAGTCTGAAACGGTGACTCGAAAAAAGGCTTCGACTTCAATGTCGTCATAAGAAGCTTCGGCTTGAGTTTGCTAAAAAATACTAGAAGTGGACAGCAGAAGAGTGGAAATGGGTGATTTGGAGTGATGAGACAAAAGTCAATAAACTAGGCTCTGATGGGTGTAAATTGAGCTGGAAGAAACAAGGAAAAAAGTGGCTGACAGATCCAAAAATTTAAGGAACTGTCAAGTTTGGTGGAGGAAGCCTTATGATATGGGATTGTTTCACAGTCAAAGGCATTAGATACTTGACCAGGAGCACAGCAGCTGCTTACTAGGGACGAGCTTATCTGCTTTGGCCAAAATAGTAACCAATACCTCATTGATGCATTTATCAGATGCATTTTTTTGCACTTTTTATCATTTTCTGCAGGGTGCAGGTAGGCTTCTTTTTGATGGTCTGGTTTTTTGTGTTATGCATATATAGTGCTGAACAGCCCGCTTTCTATTATGGGCGTTATAAATAGGCTGCTATCCAGACACTATGCATTGCACTTTTTTGTCCTCCTAAGCAAGCTTTATTTGTGTGTTTTCTCCACCAGGCAGCTTATACCTTTATCATCACTTTTTTGTGATAGGGTGGCTGTCCTCATCAGTGGAGGGCACCTGTGCTGCGCCAGCCTTTATCTGTGGGAGCCAGCTGCATCCTGCTAGTGCACTGTTCATCTTTCAAGATCTGGTGAGGCTATTTTCATGTTGTGTTTTTGGATGAGTGAGTATACTAGCAAGTATTCGGTACTGGGCGAGTAATGCGGTACCCGCTGTACTCGAAACAAAGCGAGTATTTCACTACTCGCCTGGCAATATTCGGATCTTCCGCCCAGCATGTTAGCCAATCACAGTAATGCCGCATCTTTCTTTGTTGTGTCATTACTATGATTGGCTGGCCACGCAGCGTCATAGATGAGTCATAGGCTATGACTCATCATAGGCTCTAAAGACTATGTGTTTGTGGAGAATGTGTGAGTGTGGAGACTATGTGTGTGCGGAGAATGTGTGCGAGTCTGTGTCCAGGGGTCAGTGTGTATCTGTGTGTGTGTCTGTGGGGCTGTGTGTGTGTGCAGGTTTGTGTGTAGCAGACATTGTCCGATGGGACTACAAGTCCCATCCAGCTATCTCTGCTACAGTTTCAGCATTAGCGGATGATGGGACAGTAGTAGTCCAATCATCCAGCTAATGTGTTGAATAGTAAAAAAAAACACATACAGACATAGAGTACATACTCACCATATACAGCTAATCCCCGAAGCCCTTGATCACCTGGAAAAAAAAATAATAAAGAAACAATATACTCCCTGATCCGACGTAATCCATATAATAACGATTGTCCCACGACGATCTCCCATGGAGAGCTGTCACATCAGCAGATGTGACCGCTCTCCAGGCTCTCCGGTGTACAGTGAGATAATGCTCCCGCTGTGGATCACTCTGCCGCCGAGGTCACCTGAGTTCATCTTTTCACATGCGGCACAGCTGCATGAGAAATTTCTGGCTGTGTCTTTTTTAACCCATTAATAACTATAGGATTATTCATGGATAGGCGTCTAATTGACGCCTCTCCATTACTAAGCCGGGTTTGATGTCACCTTACAATACAAAGGTGACATTAACCCCTTATTACCCCATATGCCAACGCTATAGAGCAGTGGGAAGAGAGGCTAAGTGACAGAATTGGCGCATCTTAGTGATGCGCCATTTCTGGGGCAGCTGAGAGCTGGTGTTTTTAGCCAAAGGGGGCCGATATCCATGGACCCTTTCTAGGCTATGAATATCAGCACGCAGCTGTCTGCATAGCCTTTTTAGCTGTTAATTATGTCATTTTTTTGGGGGGGTCACTCTATTTTAATAGCCAGAAAAGGCTATGCAGACAGCTGTGGGCTGATATTCATAGCCTGGGAAGAACCATGGGTATTAACCCCCTTCCCAGGCTATAAACATTTGCCCCCGGTCGCTGGCTTTCCCTGTATGGACTGGAAAATTGCGCTGGAGCCCATACCATTTTTTCCTTTTTTTAAAAAATTAAACATATATAGCAAGCAGATTTTATGTGTGTGTCTTTATTTAACTCTTTATGTACCATTTTATTATGTTCATTACTAAACATCGACCTTGGTATTATATATCTATCTATCTATAGATAAATCTTTCTATCGATATATCTATCTATTGATATATCTATCTAACCATAGATATATCTATCCATAGATATATATATATATATATATATATATATATAATAAAATATAGAAAAAAGGAACAGCACAATTTACTTATCTTCGGGTGCAAGGCCCCCTGGCAAGAAGTCCAATACTTGCCCCAACATCCAATAACGATAAAAAATGAAGGCAGCACTCCTTGCAATATAAGTTGAAAAAAGTGGCCACCAATCATATATTAAACAAAGTACATTCATTATCACCATGATGTCTAATAAATATGCTTTGGATGTGATATTGCTGAACATTGAATTTTTACAAATAGAGATAAAAAAACTGCAATTTGGTATTGATGAAATGGAAAAGTAAATTCAAATGGTTTTGAAAAATGAGGATTGGATTATGTTTAAAGAGAAAAGTGACAAAGATATACTGAAATTTTGTGGTGATCTAGAAGAAACAAAAAGAAAGAAATGGAGCAGGGATGTAGAAGATTATGAGACTAGACATGTGCATACTTGGCAAAAGGATAATACTAAACCAATATGGAGGAAAAGAGGTCAGTTTGGAAATGATGAAACTAACGGGGAAGAAACTAATTTTGTTATTAATGACTTTGTTTCCTATAGATCTAGACAGTGGACTGGAGGATTTTTCCGGCGCAAAAGGAGGGGAGGCCAGCGCCACTACCGGAGTCAGAAAGAAGCTAGAAAAGAACAGGTCTCAACCACAAAGGTAGGTGACTCTGAAGAAACGAGAACAGAACTTGTAGTTAACATTTCTAAAAAGGTATTGACTGAATCTCAAATATCTGTATTGAGTAAAGGCTTATCATTGAGTTTGAGTTCACATTGTTGATTGGTTCGAGTTACAAATAGACCTAGAACGTTTTTTTTAGAATGGTTAGGTTCAAAAAATAGTTTCTTAATAAGAGCACATTAAAAAAGTTGAAGATAAGTGAATTCAATTTAAAAGAAGTTGATTTAAAGAAAAATAGTGATTTTATTCCACTAGTGAATTCTGCTGTCATAGATGCATTTAAGAAGGCTGTAAAAAATGACGTGGAAAAATTGAAGGGTGTGGCAATAAAGGAGTACAAACATCCAAATATTCTCAAAGAGGAATATTTGGCATTGCAGGAGCTTGTCCATGACGACGACATCGTTATCAAACTCGCTGACAAAGGAGGCGATGTCGTCGTCATGGACAGGTTAGAGTATATTGCTGAAATTATGAGACAGCTTAGAGATGAGAAAGTGTATCAGAAAATGGATGGGGATCCAAAATTTTAAATAATTAAAGAATAGTGTTGAGCGATACGATAATGCAAATATCGGCTATCGGCCGATATTAGCTCTATCGGCCTTTCGATAATTCGTTTCGATATTTTCGTCATATCGAATACCGGAATCGGATTTGTCACTGTCACTGTCTGTGTCCGTCGTTCGGGTCTGTCACTGTCAGTGTCCGTCGGTCGGGTCTGTCAGGAGTCAGCGGCACTTACCTGGCAGAAGATCTCCGGCGGTCACGGCCTGGACTGCTTCATGGCCGCCATCCTCTTCTCCCCGGCGGTCACATGCAGTTTCTCGCGATAACTGCAGTGACTGCTGGGTAATCCCGGCCGTAAAGCAGTCAGTCCGATGACGTCACCGCCGGGGAAGCAGGTAATCAGCTGTGCTGCGCCGAGATGACAGGCTCTGCCTGTCATTGCGATGTAGCAGAGCTGGATCGTCGTGGGACTATCGTTACTATGGACTGCGTCGGACAGGTGGTATACTGTTGGTTTGTTTTTTTTCTTTTTTTTACAGGAGATCGATGGCGTCGCAGGAATGAGAGTATAATAAAAGAAATGAAAACTGTGTTGTCTCTTTTATTTCATTAAAATACTTTTTTCTTGCTTTGTCTTTTTTTTATGCATTTAATAACTTTGGGATTAATAATGGATCGGTGTCTTATCGACGCCTCTCCATTATTAACCGGGCTTATTGTCACCGTGCAATCAACGGTGACATTAACCCCTTATTACCCCACTTGCCACCGCTACAGGGCAAGTGGGAAGAGCCGGGTAAAGTGCCACAATTGGCACATCTTTTGATGCGCCAAATGTGGGGCTGCTGTAGCCTGGTATTATCAGGCTGTTGAGGGCCAAAATCCATGGGCCTTGACAGTCTTTTAATACCAGGCCGCAGCAGTCTGCATTTTACTTGGCTGGTTAACAAAAATAGGGGGACCCCTACGCCGTTTTTTTTTTGAGGGGATCCCCTATTTTTGTTAACCAGCCAAGCTAAGCAGACTGCTGTGGCCTGGTATTATCAGGCTTGCAAGGTCCATGGATATTGGATCCTTACCAGCCTGAAAATCCAGGCCTCAGCGGTCTGCTTCATCTGGCTGGTTAACAAAAATAGGGGGGACCCCACGCCAATTTTTTTCGAGGGGATCCCCTATTTTTGTTAACCAGTTCCCTCTGACGTCACTGATTGTGTCCCTGGCTGACCTGAAGTGAAAGTGGAAAGCAATCAATTAAGCTTTCCACTTCCTCTCCTGTCAGCCAGGAGAGGAACTCATTCATTTGGGGGTTTACTGTGAGGCTGCAGCATTAGCTGCGGTCCCTGCAGTAAACATTAACCCTTTCTGAAGGATTACACCGTGGGACCTGACTGTACATCGGATTGGTAAGAATAATTTTGCTTTATTATTTTATTTTTATTACAGGAAATGGTTTTAGCAGGAAAATAAAATATGGTCAAAAACTGTGTGATTATTTCATTAAACTTCTTTTTTATTAAAGTGTGTGTGTTTGATTTTTCTTTCATACAATAGGATTAATAATTGATAGTTGTCTAATTGACAGCTCTCAATTATTAACCTGGCTTAAAGTGACCTTTCAATTGCAAGGTCATTTTAACCCCTTATTAACCCATTCGCCACCGCTACAGGGCAATGGGAATAGACGGGCAAAGTGCCAGAAAGGGCAAATCTAATTAGAGATTTGCCCTTTCTGGGGTGTCTGGGGGCAGTTGTTAGTAGCCGGGGGGGGGCCAAAAATAATGGTCCCTCTCTGGGCTATTATTATCTGCCCCCACTCACTGGCTTTGTCTGTCTGGTTGAGAAAATAGGGCGGGAGCCCACGCATTTTTTTTCAGCAATTTTACACCTCATATATATATATATATATACATGTCATTAAATTTGTGACACATGTATATATATATTTATATTTATAGTTCATACACTTCTACATAGTATAATAGCCGCTAATTCAATTGCCGGCTTTTGTGAAAATGCAGAACCCGACATGAAATGACACTTGGTTTACATAGAGTTAACCATGTCTTTTCATGTAGATTGATATCTGATTTGCACAAACAATTACATGAGTGTAAGTGTGCAAAATTTCACACCTGTAGGGGTTAATTAAAGGTGTAAATTCGTAGCAAAAAAGTCCGTTTTTTTACAACGAATTTACACCTTTAATTAACCCCTACAGGTGTGAAATTTTGCACACATAGACTGATGTAATTGTTTGTGCAAATCAGATTGCAAACGACATGAAAAGACATGGTTAACCCTATGTACACCAAGTGTCATTTCATGTCGGGTGCTTCTGTCTTTTCACAGAAGCCGGCTTTACCCGGCAATTGAATCAGAGGATATTTTACTATGTAGAAGTGTATAAACTATACATATATGTATATATATATGTCACAATGACATGTATATATATATATATATGTATTCTATGTGTGTATATTTAGTGTTTACAAGGCAAGAATGGTTTTTTTTAATTTCGATATTTTGTTCCCATAGACTTACATTGGACTTCCGCAATCGGAATCGGATATCGACGATATTTAGTGCTATCGGCGATACAATTTCGATACGATATTTTTAGATATCGAGCAATATCGCTCAACACTATTAAAGAAATAAAAACGTGTTTGAAAGAGGCCTTAGAAGCATCTATTTTAGATCAAGAATTGTATGAGTATTTGTAGGTAGAAACTCCACGCACTCCGGTGTTGTACGTTATCCCCAAAATTCACAAGACCCTTATGAATCCACCTGGGCATCCAATTATCTCAGGTGTAGATTCAGTGTTTAATAGAATGGGAATTTTTTTAGATAGAATTTTGAATCCAATCACAAAAAAATGTAGATCATATATACAAGATGCAACTGATTTTTTTAGTAAACTTGAAGCGATTCATATGGATGGGGAGGTCATATTAGCGTCTTTGATGTTGTTTCCCTCTATACCTCAATAAACCATGAGCGTGGTCTTCATGCGGTGGGAAAGATGTTGGATATAAAAAAATTCACTGTTGAGGGGAAATCATTTTTACTAAAAATGTTGGAGATCATTTTAAGGAGGAATTATTTTCTATTTGGAGACACCTTTTATACACAAAAACAAGTTAAAGCCATGGGGGCCAATATGACCCCCGCATATGCAAATTTGGTTATGGGGTCATGGAGGAAGACCTCATCTATGTGTCCCACCACTTCCAAAAAGTACTGGTGTGGTGGAGATACATAGATGATGTCTTCCTCCTATGGACGGGCTCACAAAAGGAGCTTGAGGACTTTCACCAATTCCTTAATGAAATTGATTTAACAATTAAATTTACCTTGGTGTCGTCCAAGATGGAAATACAATTTTTTGGATGTTCTTGTGAAACAAAAAATGGTGGGTTTGTAATCACGTTATTTGTAAAGGAAACAGATAGGAATAATTTGCTTGTTTATGATAGTCAACATCCACGCAATATGGTGAAGTCAACTCAATACCATTAAGCCAACTACTTAGAGTATGGCGAATTGTGGAAGAAGAGGATGAGACAAATCGAGTTATTGACTCTTTAAGGCTATGTGCACACGTTGCGGATTCTTAGCGGTTTTGCCGCGGTTTTTCGTGGTGGAAACGCCGCGAAACCGCGGCAAAACCGCTTACGCAATACAACTCATTAAGGCCTATGAGATTCCGCAATGCTGTGCACATGCTGCGGGTTTTTCCACGGCGGAATCGCATCGCGGGAGAATCCGCAGCATGCTCATTCTTTTTTGCGGAACCGCGGCGATTCCGCCACCATAGGAATGCATTGAACCAATTACTTTCCGCATGTGGCTGTGCCCACCATGCTGAAAGTAAGCGGTTAATGTGCGGATGGTACCCAGGGTCTGGAGGACAGGAGACTCTCCTCCAAGCCCTGGGTACCATATCCATGTAAAAACAATAATTAAAATAAAAAATAATGATATTCTCACCTTCCGGCGTCCCCCGCAGCTTTCCCGCCTCTCAGCGACGTTCCCGCCAATCGCGTTCCCAGGAGTCCTTTGCGAGATCACCCAGATGACGTAGCGGTCTCGCGTGATGCTACGTCATCGGGATGATTGTCGCAAAGGACTCCTGGGAACGGAACTTGCCGGGAGCGTCGCTGAAAGGCGGGAAAGCTGCAGGGGCCGCCGGAAGGTGAGAATATCATTATTTATTATTTTTTTTATTATTTTTACATTAGATCTTTTTACTATTGATGCGACATAGGCGGCATCAATAGTAAAAAGTTGGTCACACGAGTCAAACACTTGTTTGACTCGTGTGACCAACCTGTCAGATTGCTTGCAAAACGCTAGCATTCTGCAAGCTAATTATGCTTGCAAAACGCTAGTGTTTAGCGGGAATACGCATACCTATAATATGCGGATTTCCCGCGGCAGGGAGGTGCGGAATTGCCGCGGAAATTTCCATGGCAATTCCGCAACGTGTGCACATAGCCTAATATCTAAATTGTTGTGCAGGAGTTACCCAAGAGGTCTATTGGAATTAACTAAAAAGAAAGTGGTGGAACAAGATAGGAAAGTGTTACTTGACAGAAGGTGTAATATAGCCACTAAAAAAACTATTCCCAGAATCCCTGTAGTGACAACATATATGGAGGAAAGTAGTGATATTGTGCATATTGTTAAAATACATTGGGGAATGTTGGGGAGATGTTTGCTAGATATAAAAGAATTTAAAGTCCCACCACTTCTTTCATACAGAAAAAATAAAAATATTAAGGATTATTTGGTTAAGTCTGATGTAGAATCAATGAAAAAAGGCCATCAAACTACATTAACAGGGACCAGAAAAACAGGATGTTATCCGTGTTTGTCCTGTGTGAATTGTGCACACATGATGAAAGGCTCAACTTTTCAGCATCCCGAAACTCTTAAGACTTATAAGATAAACCAGTACTTTATGTGCAACTCGGATTATGTAGTGTCCTCTTGGAATGTCCGTGTAACCTATGGTATATCGGTGAGACAACATGCCATTTTAAAACTAGGATCAACCATCACCGGTATACCATAAGGAAAAAGTGGTTGGATCTCCCTGTACCAAAACATTTTGTGGAAAGTAATCATACTGAAAAGGAAATTAAGTTTAGAATAATGCGGTTCCGGTCCAAAGAAGAGGTGGTGACAGGGAACGTATCCTTAAGAAAAAAGAACTTAAGTGGATATATGAGTTGAATACTCTAAAACCTAAGGGGTTAAACGTTGACTTTAAAGTACATATGGTTATTAGAGTTGAGCGATACTTTCCGATATCCAAAAGTATCGGAATCGGAATGGTATCGCCGATACCCAAAAAATATCGGCGATACCCGATACGATACCGGAAATCCAATGTAAGTCTATGGGAACAAAATATCGGAATTAAAAAAACCCCATTCTTGCCTTGTTGGTTAATTGTACATGAAGGAAAACAACAAAGAGTAATGTAGAATGTATTGGGGAAGGTTGAGGAGACATTAAAGGCATAGATGTTTAACCCAATCAAATGGAATAGCATAAATATTTTTTTTTTTAAAGATGTTCGGATTGACGAAGAAATTGACAATGTTATTAACGTTTTTTTCTATTTTGGCAAATATGTATATTTCACAACTTCCATGCTCTTCACCATTTTAACTTTTGACACACTTTCTCCTTCATAATCTTCAGCAGCATCATCTTTTTCATCAAATTATTCTTCATCTTCACCTTCTTTATCTTCTTCTTAAACTTCTTGCTATTCATCTTTTTGTTAACATTACTCATATTCTTCTTATAAAACTATTATTCTTATTCATATTCTACTTCATCTTCTTCATCATATTCTTATTTTGGACAGAGATTCCTGTACTTGTAATCTGTCAAAGTATGAATTTTTCATCCTTCCGTTCTTGCTGTCACAAAAGATTTAAATTACAACAGTATTTGTCCGTGTTCAGTTTAGCCTGCAGCAGCAGGCATTTTCCAGGGGCACCACGAGGAGGAACAGACTCACCCCCATACACTGCTTAGTCTTCTTCTGCTTATAATGTAGAGCATATATTTTGCTCTTCATTTTTTTGTCTTATACTTCATGTTCTTCTGCTTTTTGATCTTCTGCTTATTGTTCTTAAGTCTCTTGTTCTGTATCTTGTAGTTTGTCTTAACCTTCTTAGTCCGGTTTGGTAATCTTTTATTTCTTCTTTGTGATGGTGTTTAGGCTGGTTGGCTTGATGCTCGTCGTCCTTGTGGTGGTCATCTTCTTCGGGGTGGTCATCAGGGTCGTCGTCTTCATTGTTGGAGATCCAGAGTGATTTCCCAAAAAAAACATTGAAAAAATCTTCAATTTGTAAATGTAGCACAAGGTACAAGAGCCAATGCAAGTAACGAGGACCAGCTGACTGTGCTGGAACCCGGAGGGGCAGCAGAAGGAAAAGAGCCAATGGCACAACCGAGGACCAGCTGACGTTACTGGGACACGGTTACTAAGCAGGAGGTACCTGTGCTCCAAAGCACTACCAAGGACCAGCAGACGTTGCTGGAACTCGGATACCGAGATGGAGGCACCTAGGCCAAAGGCACTGCGGAGAACCAGTTGACGGTACTGGAACCCGGATGGGTAGCAGAAGGTACAAGAGCCAATGCAAGTGACGAGGACCAGCTGACTGTGCTGGAACCCGGAGGGGCAGCAGAAGGAAAAGAGCCAATGGCACAACCGAGGACCAGCTGACGTTACTGGGACACGGTTACTAAGCAGGAGGTACCTGTGCTCCAAAGCACTACCAAGGACCAGCAGACGTTGCTGGAAGTGCATTAGAGCAGCAGGGTGATTTGCTGCTGGAGGGAAAAAAAAAAAAAAAAAATCTCTCTTTAAATCTTCTGCTTCAGCGAGTGTGAGCGAGCTGAGTGTGACCGGTGCGCAAGTGTGAACGGTGGTAAGTGTGACTTGAGATTCAGTGACTTTGGATTCAGGGAGTTTCCAAGGGAGGATTTACTGAATTGCTGTTACTGTATATTTTATTAATACTTTTTATTTATTTTTACTTATCTTTGCTGTCTGGTGAAATCCCCATTAGATATGTGCTCCACTATTGCCAATGCCATCCAGTGTACATCTTGCCACATGTATGCAGTCCTTGAACAGCCGGTCGAGGGTGCATACTGCTGTGTGAGATGTGAGCACGTTGTGCATTTGGAAGCCCAAATCTTGGATCTAAATGTGCAGCTGGCAACACTGAGATCCATAGACAATATGGAAAGGAGTCTTCTGCTCACTGAGCAGACGCTCAATGGGATAGATGAGGGGGGGGATGCTAGGGTGGAGCTGCAGGACACTGAAGTAGGAAGCTGGGTGACAGTTAGAAAGCGGGGTAGAGGGAAGAGCGCCAGGGAGGCTAGTCCTGATCTGGCACACCCCAATAAGTTTGCAAAGTTGGCAGATGAGGGGGTTGTCAGTACAGGGGTAGCACTGCTGCAGCCAGGCATGTCCTCTGAAAGCCGGGGGAGTGTCTGCTCCAGTAAGGGGGGAATTAGGAGAGCAGGGCAGGCCAGACAGGTGCTGGTAGTGGGGGACTCAATTATTAGGGGAACAGATAGGGCAATCTGTCACAAAGACAGGGATCGTCGAACAGTGTGCTGCCTACCTGGCGCTCGAGTCCGACACATCGCTGATCGGGTTGACAGATTACTGGGAGGGGCTGGTGAGGACCCAGCGGTCATGGTGCACATTGGCACAAATGACAAAGTTAGAGGCAGGTGGAAGGTCCTTAAAGATGATTTCAGGGAATTAGGCTGCAAGCTTAAAGCAAGGACCTCCAACGTGGTATTTTCTGAAATACTGCCGGTACCACGTGCCACACCAGAGAGGCAACGGGAGATTAGGGAGGTTAATAAGTGGCTCAAGAATTGGTGTAGGAAGGAGGGGTTTGGGTTCCTGGAGAACTGGGCCGACTTCTCAGTTGGCTACAGGTTCTATGCTAGGGATGGGCTGCACCTCAATGGGGAGGGTGCAGCTGTGCTGGGGGAGAAAATGGCTAGAAGGTTGGAGGAGTCTTTAAACTAGGGACTGGGGGGGAGGGTATTCATTTTATAGGAGGGGAAGGCAGTACAGATAGAGACCTGGGCACAAATAATGAAATCGGGGGTGGGGGTGGCATGGGGGGTGGGGTTAGAACAGTTAATAATTTAAGAAAGAATAGAGGTTCAGAGAGATACATAAAGTGCATGTATACTAATGCTAGAAGCCTTACCAACAAAATGGCGGAATTAGAATTAATTTTGTTGGAACATAATTATGACATGGTGGGGATATCTGAGACTTGGCTGGATGAGAGCCACGACTGGGCGGTTAATTTACAGGGCTATAGTCTGTTTAGAAATTACCGTAAAAATAAGCGAGGTGGGGGTGTGTGTTTATATGTAAAATCATCCTTAAAACCCATCCTGTGTGATATCTGTGAATCTAATGAAGATGTAGAGTCTCTGTGGGTGGAGATTAGGGGAGGGGGGAAAAATAATAAATTATTGATAGGGGTTTGTTATAAGTCTCCTAAAATAATGGAAGCAACAGAGAATATCCTCGTAAAGCAAATAGATGAAGCAGCAACTCAAGGAGAAGTCATTATTATGGGGGACTTCAACTACCCTGAAATACATTGGGGAACAGAAACCTGCAGTTCCAGCAAAGGTAATAAGTTTTTGGCAACTATGAGAGACAATTACCTTTCACAACTAGTTCAGGACCCAACAAGAGGGGGGGCACTGCTAGACCTAATATTATCCAACAGGCCAGACCGCATATCAAATATAAGGGTTGGGGGTCACTTGGGTAATAGTGATCACAAAATAATAAGCTTTCATGTATCCTTTAATAAGATGTGTAGTCGAGGGGTTACAAGGACACTAAACTTCAGGAAGGCAAATTTCCAACGGATGAGAGATGATCTTGGTGCAATAAACTGGGACGATATCCTGAGACATAAAAATACACAAAGAAAATGGGAGACGTTTATTAGTATCCTGAATAGGACCTGTGCACAGTATATACCCTATGGGAATAAACATGCTAGAATTAGGAGGAAACCACTATGGCTAAATAGAGCTGTAAGGGGCGCAATAAGGGACAAAAAGAAAGCGTTTAGGGAATTAAAGCAAGTAGGTAGTGAAGAGGCATTAAATAAATACAGAAGACTGAATAAATTCTGTAAAAAGCAAATCAAGACAGCAAAGATTGAGGCAGAGGGACTCATTGCCAGAGAAAGTAAAAATAATCCCGAAATATTCTTTAACTACATAAATAGCAAGAAACTAAAAAATGATAGTGTTGGTCCCCTTAAAAATAGTCTGGGTGAAATGGTGGATGAGGATGAGGAAAAAGCCAATATGCTAAATGACTTTTTTTCAACTGTATTTACACAAGAAAATCCCATGACAGATAACATGATCAGAGATAAAAAAATTTCTCCATTAAATGTCACATGCTTAACCCAGCAGGAAGTACGGCGGCGTCTAAAAATCACTAAAGTTGACAAATCCTCGGGTCCGGATGGGATACACCCCCGAGTACTGCAGGAATTAAGTACAGTTATAGATAGACCATTATTTTTAATCTTTAAAGATTCCATAATAACTGGGTCTGTACCACAGGACTGGCGTATAGCAAATGTGGTGCCAATATTCAAAAAGGGGGCAAAAACTGAACCTGGAAATTATAGGCCAGTGAGCTTAACATCTACTGTGGGTAAAATCCTGGAGGGTTTTTTAAGGGATACTATTTTGGAGTATCTGAAGCTGAATAACCTCATGACACAGTATCAGCATGGGTTTACGAGGGACCGTTCTTGTCAGACTAATCTGATAAGCTTTTATGAAGGGGTAAGTTCAGGACTGGACCAAGGGAATGCAGTGGACGTGGTGTTCATGGACTTCTCAAAAGCTTTTGATACAGTGCCACACAAAAGGTTGATACATAAAATGAGAACAATGGGGATAGGGGAAAATATGTGTAAGTGGGTTAAGAACTGGCTCATGGATAGGAAACAAAGGGTGGTTATTAATGGAGCACACTCGGACTGGGTCACGGTTAGCAGTGGGGTACCACAGGGGTCAGTATTGGGGCCGCTTCTCTTTAACATATTTATTAATGACCTTGTAGGGGGCATACAGAGTAGTATTTCAATATTTGCAGATAACTAGAGTTGAGCGATACTTTCCGATATCCTAAAGTATCGGAATCGGAATGGTATCGCCGATATCACTAAAATATCGGCGATACCCGATACCGATACCGGAAGTCCCATGTAAGTCTATGGGAACAAAATATCGCAACTAAAAAAAACCCCATTCTTTCCTTGTAAACACTAAATATACACACATAGAATACATATATATATATACATGTCATTGTGACATATATATATATACATATATGTATAGTTTATACACTTCTACATAGTAAAATATCCTTTGATTCAATTGCCGGGTAAAGCCGGCTTCAGTGAAAAGACAGAAGCACCCGACATGAAATGACACTTGGTGTACATAGGGTTAACCATGTCTTTTCATGTCCTTTGCTATCTAATTTGCACAAACAATTAAATCAGACTATGTGTGCAAAATTTCACACCTGTAGGGGTTAATTAAAGGTGTAAATTCGTTGTAAAAAAAACGGACTTTTTTGCTACGAATTTACACCTTTAATTAACCCCTACAGGTGTGAAATTTTGCACACATAGTCTGATTTAATTGTTTGTGCAAATTAGATAGCAAAGGACATGAAAAGACATGGTTAACCCTATGTACACCAAGTGTCATTTCATGTCGGGTTCTGCATTTTCACAAAAGCCGGCAATTGAATTAGCGGCTATTATACTATGTAGAAGTGTATGAACTACAAATATAAATATATATATATATATGTGTCACAAATTCAATGACATGTATATATATATATATGAGGTGTAAAATTGCTGAAAAAAAATGCGTGGGCTCCCGCCCTATTTTCGCAACCAGACAGACAAAGCCAGTGAGTGGGGGCAGATAATAATAGCCCAGAGAGGGACCATTATTTTTGCCCCCCCCCCGGCTACTAACATCTGCCCCCAGACACCCCAGGAAAGACAAATCTATAATTAGATTCGCCCTTTCTGGCACTTTGCCCGTCTATTCCCATTGCCCTGTAGCGGTGGCGAATGGGTTAATATGGGGTTAAAGCCACCTTGCTATTGAAAGGTGACCTTAAGCCAGGTTAATAATTGAGAGCTGTCAATTAGACAACTATCAATTATTAATCCTATTGCATGAAATAAAAATAAAACACACACACTTTAATTAAAAATAATTTTAATGAAATAAAGACACATGTTTTTGACCATCTTTTATTTTACTGCAAAAACCATTTCCTGTAATAAAAATAAAATAAAAAAGCAAAATTATTCTTACCTATCCCATGCACAGTCAGGTCCCACGGTGTAATCCTTCAGAAAGGGTTATTGTTTACTGCAGGGACCGCAGCTAATGCTGCAGCCTCACAGTAAACCCCAAATGAATGAGTTCCTCTCCTGCCTGACAGGAGAGTAAAGGCTGGGTGTCACATAACGATACACCAGCGATCCCGACAACGATATGCACTTGTCAGGATCGCTGGTGTATTGCTACATGATCGCTGCTGAGCTGCCAAACAGGCAGCTCAGGCAGCGATCTGGGACAGCGACACTGCGGGTAACATCGCTTAAGGGCCCGTCTCACATAGCGATATCGCTACCGAGATCGCTGCTGAGTCACTAGTTTTGTGACGCAGCAGCGAGCTCACCAGCGATATCGCTGTGTGTGACATTCAGCGACGATCAGCCCCCCTGCCGGGTATCGCTGATCGTCGCAGAAATGTCAGGACCTTTTTTTGATCGCTGGTTTCCCTCTGACAGGCACGCATCGCTGCGTGTGACAGGCGGGAGACCAGCGATCCGCTGGTAACCAAGGTACACAGCGGGTTTCCAGGCACCGCGCAGCGCTTGGAAACCCGCTGTGTACCTTGGATACCAGCTCCCTGTATCAGGGCGCTGGTATCCAAGGTACACAGCGGGTTTCTAGGCACAGCCCCGCGCCTGGAAACCCGCTGTGTACCTTGGTTACCAGCGGATCGCTGGTCTCCCGCCTGTCACACGCAGCGATGTGTGCCTGTCAGAGGGAAACCAGCGATCAAAAAAAGGTCCTGACATTTCAGCGACGATCAGCGATACCCGGCAGGGGGGCTGATCGTCGCTGAATGTCACACACAGCGATATCGCTGGTGAGCTCGCTGCTGCGTCACAAAACTAGTGACTCAGCAGCGATCTCGGTAGCGATATCGCTATGTGAGACGGGCCCTTAAGTGGAAAGCTTAATTGATTGCTTTCCACTTTCACTTCAGGTCAGCCAGGGACACCATCAGTGACGTCAGAGGGAACTGATTAACAAAAATAGGGGTTCCCTTCGAAAAAAAAATGGCGTGGGGTCCCCCCTATTTTTGTTAACCAGCCAGATGAAGCAGACCGCTGAGGCCTGGATTTTCAGGCTGTTAAGGAGCCAAGATCCATGGACCTTGCCAGCCTGATAATACCAGGCCACAGCAGTCTGCATATCTTGGCTGATTAACAAAAATAGGGGATCCCCTCAAAAAAAATTGGCGTGGGGTCCCCCTATTTTTGTTAACCAGCCAGATGAAGCAGACCACTGAGGCCTGGATTTTCAGGCTGTTAAGGAGCCAAGATCCATGGACCTTGCCAGCCTGATAATACCAGGCCACAGCAGTCTGCATATCTTGGCTGATTAACAAAAATAGGGGATCCCCTCGAAAAAAATTGGCGTGGGGTCCCCCCTATTTTTGTTAACCAGCCAGATGAAGCAGACCGCTGAGGCCTGGTTTTTCAGGCTGGTAAGGATCCAATATCCATGGACCTTGCCAGCCTGATAATACCAGGCCACAGCAGTCTGCTTAGCTTGGCTGGTTAACAAAAATAGGGGATCCCCTCGAAAAAAAAACGGCGTGGGGATCCCCCCTATTTTTGTTAACCAGCCAAGTAAAATGCAGACTGCTGCGGCCTGGTATTAAAAGACTGTCAAGGCCCATGGATTTTGGCCCTCAACAGCCTGATAATACCAGGCTACAGCAGCCCCACATTTGGCGCATCAAAAGATGTGCCAATTGTGGCACTTTACCCGGCTCTTCCCACTTGCCCTGTAGCGGTGGCAAGCGGGGTAATAAGGGGTTAATGTCACCGTTGATTGCACGGTGACAATAAGCCCGGTTAATAATGGAGAGGCGTCAATAAGACACCGATCCATTATTAATCCCAAAGTTATTAAATGTTTAAAAAAAAGACAAAGCAAGAAAAAAGTCTTTTAATGAAATAAAAGAGACAACACAGTTTTCATTTTTTTTATTACTCTCTCATTCCTGCGACGCCATCGATCTCCTGTAAAAAAAGAAAAAAAACAAACCAACAGTATACCACCTGTCCGACGCAGTCCATAGTAACGATTGTCCCACGACGATCCAACTCTGCTACATCGCAATGACAGGCAGAGCCTGTCATCGCGACGCAGCACAGCTGATTACCTGCTTCCCGGCGGTGACGTCATCGGACTGACTGCTTTACGGCCGGGATTACCCAGCAGTCACTGCAGTTATCGCGAGAAACTGCATGTGACCGCCGGGGAAAGAAGATGGCGGCCATGAAGCAGTCCAGGCCGTGACCGCCGGAGATCTTCTGCCAGGTAAGTGCCGCTGACTCCTGACAGACCCGACCGACGGACACTGACAGTGACAGTGACAATCCCGATTCCGGTATCCGATAAGACGAAAATATCGGAACTCGGAATCGGAATTCCGATACAGCCAATATCGGCCGATACCCGATATTTGCAGTATCGGAATGCTCAACCCTACAGATAACACTAAACTCTGCAGGGTAATAAATACAGAGGAGGATAATTTTATATTACAGGAGGATTTATGTAAACTAGAAGCTTGGGCTGATAAATGGCAAATGAGCTTTAATGGGGATAAATGTAAGGTCATGCACTTGGGTAGAACAAATAAGATGTATAATTATGTGCTTAATTGTAAAACACTGGGCAAAACTGTCACTGAAAAAGACTTGGGTGTATGGGTGGACGACAAACTCAAATTTAGTGGCCAATGTCAGGCAGCTGCTGCCAAGGCAAATAAAATAACGGGATGCATTAGACGAGGCATAGATGCTCATGAGGAGAACATAATTTTACCTCTATACAAGTCACTGGTGCGACCACACTTAGAATACTGTGTGCAGTTCTGGTCTCCGGTGTATAAGAAAGACATAGCTGAACTGGAGCGGGTGCAGAGAAGAGCGACCAAGGTTATTAGAGAACTGGGGGGTCTGCAATACCAAGACAGGTTATTACACTTGGGGTTATTTAGTTTGGAAAAACGAAGGCTTAGGGGTGATCTTATTACAATGTACAAATATATGAGGGGACAGTACAAATACCTTTCTAATGATCTTTTTACTCTTAGACCTGTGACGGGGACGAGGGGGCATCCTCTACGTCTGGAGGAAAGAAGGTTTAGCCATAATCACAGATGCAGATTCTTTACTGTAAGAGCAGTGAGACTATGGAACTCTCTGCCGTCTAATGTTGTAATGAGTGATTCCTTACTAAAATTTAAGAGGGGACTGGATGCCTTTCTTGAAAAGTATAATATTACAGGCTATATTCACTAGTTTCCTAGATACAGCGTTGATCCAGGGAGCTAGTCTGATTGCCGTATGTGGAGTCGGGAAGGAATTTTTTTCCCCAATGTGAAGCTTACTGTTTGCCACTTGGGGTTTTTTTTGCCTTCCTCTGGATCAACATGTTAGGGCAGGTTAGGATAGGATATGGGTTGAACTAGATGGACTTAAAGTCTTCCTTCAACCCTAATAACTATGTTACTATGTTACTATGTTACTATGAGATGGAGGCACCTAGGCCAAAGGCACTGCGGAGAACCAGCTGACGGTACTGGAACCCGGACGGGTAGCAGAAGGTACAAGAGCCAATGCAAGTGACGAGGACCAGCTGACTGTGCTGGAACCCGGAGGGGCAGCAGAAGGAAAAGAGCCAATGGCACAACCGAGGACCAGCTGACGTTACTGGGACACGGTTACTAAGCAGGAGGTACCTGTGCTCCAGAGCACTACCAAGGACCAGCAGACGTTGCTGGAACTCGGATACCGAGATGGAGGCACCTAGGCCAAAGGCACTGCGGAGAACCAGTTGACGGTACTGGAACCCAGACGGGTAGCAGAAGGTACAAGAGCCAATGCAAGTGACGAGGACCAGCTGACTGTGCTGGAACCCGGAGGGGCAGCAGAAGGAAAAGAGCCAATGGCACAACCGAGGACCAGCTGACGTTACTGGGACACGGTTACTAAGCAGGAGGTACCTGTGCTCCAAAGCACTACCAAGGACCAGCAGACATTGCTGGAAATCGGATACCGAGATGGAGGCACCTAGGCCAAAGGCACTGCGGAGAACCAGCTGACGGTACTGGAACCCGGACGGGTAGCAGAAGGTACCCATGGAAATTTAAGTTGACAGGCCGCGAGCCGGCTGCAGTTACCGAATCCCACAGTACTACAGTGGGTGATTGTCCTATTGTCACAACGGAAACAGCCTTTATTTGCATATCCCGCAGCACACATAGGAAGCACCTAAACTCCAGGCACCATAGAGTCGGCTAACCCGACCGCAACACGACAGGACAACTTATTGGAGGCTAAGTAACGTTTACACTGACAGGAAACAGATGGCGTGCTGTAACCAGTCTGGGCAGGAGTGAGTACCCGTGCCAATGACACTTCCGAGCAACAACTGTCGGTGTTGGAGCCCAGGGATGAGAAGAGAACCGGTTGGAGGCAGCAGGACTTTTTGCCGTTCACACAGCAGGGGAACAGCTGACATTACTGAACCCCAATAACACAGGAGCAAGTGTTCACTGTGCTAACAGCACTTCCGAGAAACAACTGACGGTGTTGTAGCCCAGGGATGAGAAGACAACAGGGTGGAGGCAGCAGGACTGTTTGCCGTACACACAGCAGGGGAACAGCTGACATTACTGAACCCCAGTAACACAGGAGCAAGTGTTCACTGTGCTAACAGCACTTCCGAGCAACAACTGGCGGTGTTGTAGCCCAGGCATGAGAAGACAACAGGGTGGAGGCAGCAGGACTGTTTGCCGTACACACAGCAGGGGAACAGCTGACATTACTGAACCCCAGTAACACAGGAGCAAGTGTTCACTGTGCTAACAGCACTTCCGAGCAACAACTGGCGGTGTTGTAGCCCAGGGATGAGAAGACAACAGGGTGGAGGCAGCAGGACTGTTTGCCGTACACACAGCAGGGGAACAGCTGACATTACTGAACCCCAGTAACACAGGAGCAAGTGTTCACTGTGCTAACAGCACTTCCGAGCAAAAATGGCGGTGTTGTAGCCCAGGGATGAGAAGACAACAGGGTGGAGGCAGCAGGACTGTTTGCCGTTCACACAGCAGGGGAACAGCTGACATTACTGAACCCCAGTAACACAGGAGCAAGTGTTCACTGTGCTAACAGCACTTCCGAGCAACAACTGGCAGTGTTGTAGCCCAGGCATGAGAAGACAACAGGGTGGAGGCAGCAGGACTTTTTGCCATACACACAGCAGGGGAACAGCTGACATTACTGAACCCCAATAACACAGGAGCAAGTGTTCACTGTGCTAACAGCACTTCCGAGCAACAACTGGCGGTGTTGTAGCCCAGGGATGAGAAGACAACAGGGTGGAGGCAGCAGGACTTTTTGCCATACACACAGCAGGGGAACAGCTGACATTACTGAACCCCAATAACACAGGAGCAAGTGTTCACTGTGCTAACAGCACTTCCGAGCAACAACTGGCGGTGTTGTAGCCCAGGCATGAGAAGACAACAGGGTGGAGGCAGCAGGACTGTTTGCCGTACACACAGCAGGGGAACAGCTGACATTACTGAACCCCAGTAACACAGGAGCAAGTATTCACTGTGCTAACAGCACTTCCGAGCAACAACTGGCGGTGTTGGAGCCCAGGGTCAAGGAGGATGTTTAAATACTAGATCAAGTATTTTCCTTGTTACGTGTCAATTAAAAATGTCTATACTCCAAACAAGAGAAATATAAACTTTAGTACCATAAAATGATGATTTTACTTAAAAAAATATATGTAAATTAATAATTTACAAACATAAACGCATACATTAACATGTTGAAAAGCAATGCAAACCACAATTAAAATAGGTTAAATAATCTGCTATACGGTTTTAAATAAAAGCATACAAGTACATATCAGAATCCATTAATGATGGCTAAGTAACAGTATGTACACCATTTCTATTGTGTAGACAATGAATGGCTGACTTAAAAACATAATCAGCATTACAAGTTATCTTTGACATTCATAAAAGTTTTCATTTGGTGAATAATATCACTAAAAAGTTTTTTAAAATATCTAAAATTTCCATCATGTAATACTGATAATATGTGCCAATCATTTATATTAACAAACAAAAACTTTAAAAAGTGCATAGTGCATAGTCAAAACAGCTATTTATGCCTGACTGTGGACTTGCAAGCATGACAACGGATAGATAAGGTATATATAGATGAGACTGCATAGCCACAGATGGTGAATGGCGATGTAATACTGTACCTCAA
Source organism: Oophaga sylvatica (assembly GCA_033576555.1). Lineage (NCBI taxonomy): Eukaryota > Metazoa > Chordata > Amphibia > Anura > Dendrobatidae > Oophaga > Oophaga sylvatica. Next base: position 144,073,086 of record JARQOD010000002.1, read on the forward strand.
TAAAGTGTGCGTTACTACTACATCCTTTTTTTTATATAGCTTTATAAAAGGTTACGTGCATGTATGGTTGCACCTTTGTTTGGACACACAGACTGGCTTCCTGCTGTGACGTGTTGGGTATTGGAGCGTCTGTGCGTCTTATGACGCAGACTAACATTCACGGTGCGCATCGTTCATCATCGCAAGCGTACCGACAACACAAAGGCGTTGTCATGACTGCTTTACTCAGTAAACATGCACCTATGATGAAACATACACGCATGTGCCCTATTAGATAACAAGCTACAAGAAAAACGAGTGTGAGGTGTGACACAGCTGTTTTGTTAAGGTACAGTATTATATCGACATTGTACAGGTGTCGCTATTCAGTCTGATAAATAGATATCATTCACCTATTCTATCAGTTGTCGTTCTTTCAGCACCACTTACAGGTATATATTTTGCTATTGTGACTATGCACTATTGACTTTAACAAGGTAATGCATGATTTTTGTTAGCGATTATCATGTTTACATGAAGGACCTTTATGATATGGGCTGTTAACTTTCTAATTAAATATGTATTTTTTAAAATGACACAAATATAAGTAATGTTGAAGAGGACTATTCCTACATGCATTGTTTGCACAATATTACAGGTGTACATCACGTCCCTTAATCAACATTGGATTATTATATTTACTTGTATGCTTTTATTTAAAAGCCAAGAACACTGAAGTCTAACCTTCGCACTGCAGCTGTTGTCAAAGTTCAACCCACATTATGCACTTCCAACATTGCAGCATTTGAGTCATGATGTGAGTTGGATTTGTCTAAGCTATGGAGTGACAAGGTTGACCATCAGTATCCTATAGCATAAGTAGGCTTTTGTGTTAGCATTTGTTTTCGACATGTGCATATCTGAAATAATATGTCACAATTATTTTGTTACAGATTTGTGACAAAGACTAATCATTTTATGGTTTTAAAGCTGACGTTTCAAATGTTTACAGCTTAGAAATCAGGGTGTAGCCTCATATCTATGTGTAGCACTAGACACTTTGACATGTCATGCTTTTTTCACCATGTGTAGGTAGCTAGCAGTAATTTTTGCCAGACACACAGCAGGGGAACAGCAGGCGTTACTGAACCCCACAAACACATCAGCGATTGTTTTCATCTGTGCATCTAACACTTCTGAGCAGCAACTGGCGGTGTTGAAGCCCAGGGTCAAGGAGGGTGTAGGCAGAGGCCTTGTATGAGATGTTTGAAGTTGAAGTTGTAGTTAGCAGCAGTAATTTTTGCCAGACACACAGCAGGGGAACAGCAGGCGTTACTGAACCCCACAAACACATCAGCGATTGTTTTCATCTGTGCATCTAACACTTCTGAGCAGCAACTGGCGGTGTTGAAGCCCAGGGTCAAGGAGGGTGTAGGCAGAGGCCTTGTATGAGATGTTTGAAGTTGAAGTTGTAGTTAGCAGCAGTAATTTTTGCCAGACACACAGCAGGGGAACAGCAGGCGTTACTGAACCCCACAAACACATCAGCGATTGTTTTCATCTGTGCATCTAACACTTCTGAGCAGCAACTGGCGGTGTTGAAGCCCAGGGTCAAGGAGGGTGTAGGCAGAGGCCTTGTATGAGATGTTTGAAGTTGAAGTTGTAGTTAGCAGCAGTAATTTTTGCCAGACACACAGCAGGGGAACAGCAGGCATTACTGAACCCCACAAACACATCAGCGATTGTTTTCATCTGTGCATCTAACACTTCTGAGCAGAAACTGGCGGTGTTGAAGCCCAGGGTCAAGGAGGGTGTAGGCAGAGGCCTTGTATGAGATGTTTGAAGTTGTAGTTAGCAGCAGTAATTTTTGCCAGACACACAGCAGGGGAACAGCAGGCGTTACTGAACCCCACAAACACATCAGCGATTGTTTTCATCTGTGCATCTAACACTTCTGAGCAGCAACTGGCGGTGTTAAAGCCCAGGGTCAAGGAGGGTGTAGGCATAAAATATTGAGTTATTGCCTTGTTACGTGGCCATTGCAAATGTATGTACTTCAAACAAGAATAAATGAAGTTTTACTAGGACAATAAAATGATGAATTTCAATTCCAAGAATAGAAAAATATTTAGACTTGAGAGTCCTCAGTGGTTGATACCGTTTAATGGCTAACTGAAAAAATGGTAACAAATTCCAAGCTTTCGAGACTACTCAGGTCTCTTCATCAGGCTAAGACTAAAACAAAAAATGAAGAATCACATATTTCTACACACAACAGGACACAGGAATAGGTAAGACAAGTGAGGGAGGGACAAGTGAGGGGAGACCTGCCAAAAAATGAGAACAAGGATGAATTATCAGCGCCACACAATAAGAGAAAAAATAATGGATTTACCTGTGGCAAAACTCTTTTGTATGCCCGGTCATAGCATGATGGATATGGAATTACTGGTATTAAAATATAACTTCAAATATGAGAAAGATACAAAGGTTTCAGAATATAAGCTCATCATGACCTTTGACACTCTTAGTGATGGAATGAATAGATCACACGGATTTATGTCATTCTATATCAATTAAGGAATCTGCGTCTCTGCCCTTCCAGGGGCATGAAAACAGAAAACCAGACCCCAATCAGAGGGCAATAAAACTTTCTATCCTTATCCAGGAACTGTTCCAATATTTATGTTCATCCCTCTGTCATAATGACAGTTCTGCTACACGTGACTTACTTGTCTTACCTATTGCACTATTCCTGTGTCCTGTTGTGTATAGAAATATGTGATGCTTCATTTTTTGTTTTAGTCTTTGCCTCATGAAGAGACGTGAGTAGCCTCAAAAGCTTGCAATTTGTTACCATCTTTTCAGTTATCCATTAAAAGGTATCAACCACTGCGGACTCTCAAGTCTAAATATTTGTCTATCTACTGGCTAACACGGTACGAAGATATACATGTTTCCTAACTTCAAGAATAAAAATAAAGACCCTGCAAATATAAACGCATATATGCACATGCCAACAAGAAATGGAACAACACACCACCCAAAAAATTGGTTACAAAATATAGTGTTGTAAATTTAAGAATAAAAGTCCATTTTTGTATTTATGAATAATGCTTAAGGAACGCTATGTTAAACCATAACATAGTGAAGACAATATATTTTGTAATAGTCACTCATCATCATCATTGCAATTTATATGTGATAGTCACAGACATTTCAATTATTTAAGTTAATAAAATCGTTACTTTGTACAGCATTTATGACATGTCCAGCATGGACTCATCAATGTGATGACGCAATAATGTACGATAAAAAATAACCATTTAAAAAAACATTATGCATTGTCACAATGTAAGTGTGTGCCTGCAAGTGTAGGTGAAACAAAGGCTACGGATAGCACAGGTATATTCTATGTCTGTATCAGACAGTGGACAGCCTCTGATGGGTAATGGCGATGTTATACTGTACGTCAATAAAGTCTGTGGCTGCAATCATGCATTTTTTGCTTGTACAGTGTTGAAGAGGGTAAAAGCATGTCTGGTTGCGCAAGGCTTTATCCGTCAACACTACCTTCCTACTGTCACGCGTAGGGTAGGGTAGCGTGTGTCAATTAGATGACTCTATAAAATGTGACGTTACGCAGCGTTATTCTGCCCTAGGGACGCCAAAAATACGACAGCAGTAATCATTTACTGTCTAATACTCCACCTATGACCAACAAAAAAAGCACGTTCCCTCTTTAACAATCTACAAGACTAACAAGCATAATGGTTGACGCTGACTTTATTGAGGTACAGTATTACATCGACATTGTCCATGAGTAACTATGCACTGTGATACCTATATACCATTATTTATTTATATCTGTTGTGCTTGTTTCAACAGCACTTGCAGGTATAATTACCTATTGTCAGTATGCATGATGCACTTTCTAGATGTAATAATTTATTATTGCACATTATTACCAGGTTTAGATGCTGGCCATTTCATATATGGTTTGTGAAGTTACAGTTGGCATCAGTATGTGTATTTTATAATGTCTGTCATAAATAAAACTCGTGATGATGATGATGAGGATTTTATGATTCGTACATCCATTGACTGCATTATCTTACAGGTACAGATAAAGTTCCTTAAAAAGCATTAATTGATAAGTATGAAATGTACTTTTATGCATTAATTTCAAAAAGTGAACACTATGTTTTAGTTTTTGTTACCATTTCTAATAGACATGTGCAGATATGCGCTGTGATGACAAATTATTATTTGTCCATATTTGTTATAAAAATTTATCATTCTAGGCCTGGAAAACTTCACAATTTCCTGTTTTAAGCATAACAATCAGGGTGACGGCTCTTCCCTATTTGGAGCATGTTCCACATGGGTTTTTCGGTGCATGTGTAGGGAACAGGAGACTTCTTGCCGGCCACACAGCAGGGGAACAGCTGGCGTTACTGAACCCCACTAACACTATAGCTTGTGTATTGGTCTGTGGACACGACACTTCTGAGCAGCAACTGGCAGTGTTGTAGCCCAGGGAGTAGAGTTCAGGTGGTAGAAAGATGAACATAACAGGAGACATGGATAACGTTGCGAACCAGTTATTTAATCTGAAAACGGACAGACAAATTCTGGCGAGATCCATGCCTTGTTCATTTTCAGAAAAGTAAGCCGGTCTACATTATCGGAGGATAGTCGCATGCGACGGTCTGTTAGTACACCACCTGCAGCACTAAAGACGCGCTCCGATAATACACTGGCAGCAGGGCAAGCCAGCACCTCCAATGCATACTGGCTAAGCTCTGGCCATGTATCCAGCTTAGAGACCCAAAACTTGAATGGGGAAGAGCCATCTGGGAGTACACTGAGAGGGAAAGACATGTAGTCTGTCACCATCTTACCGAAACGTTGCCTCCTGCTGACTGGAGCCGTCTCGGATGGTGTAGACATTTGTGGCGCTGCCACAAAACTTCGCCACATTTGGAACATACTGGTCTTGCCCTGTGCAGAGGCGCTGCTTGTGCTCCCTCTTGTTGCAGAGCTGTCTCCACTGCCTCGACGCACAGAGCTGCTTTGTAAAGCAGTAGCAGCAGCAGTGCTCTGGGCTGGAATGGAGAACATTATGGATTGCACCAGTGTGTCTTGGTACTCCCGCATTTTACGCTCCCGGTTCAACGGTGTGATGAGGCTTTGTAAGTTGTCCCGGTAGCGAGGGTCTAGGAGGGTGTACACCCAATAATCAGACGTGGTGAGAATGTGGGCGATGCGGCGGTTGTTTCTCAGGCACTGCAGCATGAAATCAACCATGTGCTGCAGACTCCCAACTGGCCAAGAAACGCTGTCCCCTGCAAGAGGCGTCATCTCTGCCTGCTCTGCATCACCCCACCCCGCTCTACATACTGACTAGAGCGTTGTGTACCTCCCTCTGGAGCGATGTCTTCCTCCTCCATTGACTCCTCCTCATCCTCCTCACAAAGTGAGCCCTGCCCAGCCCTTTGTGAGGAACCACGTTGCGCTGACTGTCCAGAAGGTGATGGAATTTGTGACTCCTCATCCTCCACCTCTTCCAAAACCTCATCCCTTAGTGCTTGCAGTGTTTTTTGAAGCAGGCAGATAAGGGGGTGGAATAACACTGGGTCTCTGGAGAACAGTGACAGAGGTTCTTCCATGGCGATCCTGTGAGGAAGCCGAACCAGCTGTGTGTGAGCTGGAGGAAGAGGCTCCAACACGAGCTGAAGATGTAGGTGCTGCTGTAGGTTGGCCTACATCTCCAGTGTGTCTTTGTAACTGAACCACGTGCTTTGACCGCACATGTTTCCACATATTTGTGGTATTAAGGTTACTGACACTTTTACCTCTTTTTACTTTTTGATTACACAGCTTGCATTTGACATAGCAAATATCATCTGCAAGTGTGTCAAAAAAGGACCACGCAGTGCAAGTCCTGGGAGCGCCCGTTTTGGCTGTTGGAAGAGAACTGCTATGAACGGGTGCCAAACTGGAGGCTACAGGCAACCGAGTCTGCAGCCTACCTCTCCCTACTGTTTGGACCGTTGGGGCAATCTCTTCCTCAGAGCTGCTACCACCACCTTCCTGTTCCTCACGCCATGTTGGGTCTTGGACCTCATCATCTCCACTACCCTCTTCCAACACCTGCTGCTGTTGGGTGGTCTGGCCAGCACCATGCTCAACAGAAACTGGCACCTGAGTCTCATCATCATCAGATGCGTTCTGCGGTGTGCTGACCATCGGCACTGGCTCACCCGCCTCTTCACATTCAGAGAGACACAGCTGTTGCGCATCACTGCATACTGCCTCTTCTTCACATTCCAGAATGCTGCTTGGCTGGGCCCCTGTTTGCAAGCCAACAGATTCTGAGAACAGAAGCAGAGACTCAGCTGGCTCCTTTACAGAGCTCTCTGAATGCCTGGGCAATTTGGCAGGCGGTGAAGAGACAGATGGTTGTTCAACAGTGCTATGGTCCTGAGAGGAGGTGGAAGCAATTGAAGTCGATGCATTGGCTGCCATCCAACCAACAACGGCTTCAATTTGTTCTTCCCGCAGCAGGGGGGTACGCCGAGCTCCTACAAAAGTGCGCATAAAGGAACGCTCACGGGGAAAACTGGTGGATGCTGTGTCACTGGGTGCGGCAGCAGCCACAGAATCCCCACGTCCTCTCCCTGCTGAAACTCCACGGCCACGACCACGTGCCTTACTCCCTGCCTTCTTCAACTTGGTAGATTGATAAAGAAAGTCAGAAAAGTTATAAGGCCTAAGTGTGGTTATTACTCAGAGACTGCAGTGAACATTGCACACAACTGTTCAGTAGCTATGAAAGGCCCCTTTGTGTACTTCTATAGTGTTTGCAACCAATGTATTGTATACGGATGGAAGCGCGTCACACTAATAGATTAGATTTTTTTCAAATATAATGGAGCAGCACCAATTTGAGAAAAATGTGAAGGATGAGGCAGTGACACACGCTCAGCAGACTACAACCAGCAGTGGTTGAAGAACTAACTGGAGCGTAATCTGCACTCAAAAAATGAAAAGCTCACAGACTACAGTGAACACTGCACACAACTGTTCACTATCTGTGAAAGGCCCCTTTGTGTACTTCTATAGTGTTTGCAACCAATGTATTGTATACGGATGGAAGCGCGTCACACTAATAGATTCGATTTTTTTCAAATATAATGTAGCAGCACCAATTTGAGAAAAATGTGAAGGATGAGGCAGTGACACACGCTCAGCAGACTCCAACCAGCAGTGGTTGAAGAACTAACTGGAGCGTAATCTGCACTCAAAAAATGAAAAGCTCACAGACTACAGTGAACACTGCACACAACTGTTCACTATCTGTGAAAGGCCCCTTTGTGTACTTCTATAGTGTTTGCAACCAATGTATTGTATACGGATGGAAGCGCGTCACACTAATAGATTAGATTTTTTTCAAATATAATGGAGCAGCACCAATTTGAGAAAAATGTGAAGGATGAGGCAGTGACACACGCTCAGCAGACTACAATCAGCAGTGGTTGAAGAACTAACTGGAGCGTAATCTGCACTCAAAAAATGAAAAGCTCACAGACTACAGTGAACACTGCACACAACTGTTCACTATCTGTGAAAGGCTCCTTTCTGTACTTCTATAGTGTTTGCAACCAATGTATTGTATACGGATGGAAGCGTGTCACACTAATAGATTAGATTTTTTTCAAATATAATGGAGCAGCACCAATTTGAGAAAAATGTGAAGGATGAGGCAGTGACACACGCTCAGCAGACTACAATCAGCAGTGGTTGAAGAACTAACTGGAGCGTAATCTGCACTCAAAAAATGAAAAGCTCACAGACTACAGTGAACACTGCACACAACTGTTCACTATCTGTGAAAGGCTCCTTTCTGTACTTCTATAGTGTTTGCAACCAATGTATTGTATACGGATGGGAGCGCGTCACACTAATAATTAGATTTTTTTCAAATATAATGGAGCAGCACCAATTTGAGAAAAATGTGAAGGATTAGGCAGTGACACACGCTCAGCAGACTACAACCAGCAGTGGTTGAAGAACTAACTGGAGCGTAATCTGCACTCAAAAAATGAAAAGCTCACAGACTACAGTGAACACTGCACACAACTGTTCACTATCTGTGAAAGGCTCCTTTCTGTACTTCTATAGTGTTTGCAACCAATGTATTGTATACGGATGGAAGCGCGTCACACTAATAGATCATGTTAATTTCTATTAATGGAGCTGCACCAATTCCACAAAAAAAATAAAAAAAAGAGTCAGTGAGTGACACGTGCAGATGCCTACAAACAGCGGTGGATGCAGAGCAAACTGCAGCGTCATCTGCACTCTCACACACACACCTTGCACAGAGCTGTTAAAACAACACTGCAAGGCAAAAGGAAGCTTTACACAGCGGTTGGTAAAATAGCCTGCCTAAAGCACAGTATACGATATAGGAAAAATATCGGAACTAAGTATCGGAATTCCGATACAGCGAATATCGGCCGGTATCGGAATGCTCAACACTAATGGTTATGTGATTTGTTATATGATTGCTTTTGGTTAAAACAGTAGATTGGGGACCCCAGATCGATATTTAGGAGTATGTCTTTTAATTGTAATTGTGGATATACCCTAATTTTATCATGTTTTTATTTTTTCTAGAGATATCACTTCCTATCACAAGTTGTACTCACCTCGGAAGGACATAACTGCATCGAGGACACAAACTATATTTTTGAATTATTATCACTGGCTAATTTTTTTAAGTAGGGTAATATATTACTGTAATAAATTGCTGGCCAATAAATAACAATGCAGAAAAAAGATGGATCTTTGCTCTAAAATGGGTATGGTAGCCTGGATAATGGTATGCTCACCATTTAGTTACCCGGGTTGTGACAATACGGTATGGAAGTACTGTGTGTCACACTTAGGAACTATTTAATGCCTAAGACAACCAGCACAAGGTGCCGTCCGTGGCATTAGAGAGAGAGAAAATACCTTTGAAGTCCTCTTGGCGCCTAACCTATATATTGATGTAAAAACATAATGTGTTGACACTAGTGTTGAGCGATACGATACTGCAAATATCGGATATCGGCCGATATTAGCTGTATCGACCTTTCGATACTTCGTTTCGATATTTTCGTCTTATCGAATACCGGAATCGGAAGTTCCCATAATTCTTTGCGAGGCAATGTGATTTTAGTCAGCCAATGAGGAATCCTAAGAAGTGTGGGCACATCCTGTACTGCTGCGGTCATGTTAACTAATGGCATGTCTGTGATTGGATGCTGAAATGATGTCAGAATGCACTATAAAAGGCGCCGCCGCCATTTTAGCGTCACTGTGCTGTGAATTCAGTAAGGGACAGAACGCTGCTGTGCTGACTCTGAGGGACAGTTAGAGATTGCGATTTAGTGTACTGTGCTGTAGGCAGGCTAGCACCAACCGCTGTGTAAAGCTTCCTTTTGCCTGCAGTGTTGTTTTAACAGCTCTGCAAGGTGTGTGTGAGTGCAGGTGACGCTGCAGTTTGCTCTGCATGCATCGCTGTCTGTAGGCATCTGCACGTGTCACTCACAGACTCTTTTTTTTTTCTTCAGTGTAATTCTTGCTGCTCCATGCAATTTAACTATTAGTGTGACGCGCTTCCATCCGTATTCAATACATTGGTTGCAAACACTATAGAAGTAGACAAAGGAGTAGCCTTTCACAGATTGTGAACAGTTGTGTTTCAGTGTTCACTTCAGTCTGTGTTTTTTATTTTTTGAGTGCACATCACGCTCCAGTTACTTGTTCAAGCACTGCTGCTTGTACTCTGCTGAGCGTGTCTCAGTGCCTCATCCTTTTCATTTATCTCCAATTGGTTCTGCTCCATTCCATTTAAAATATAATCTATTAGTGTGACGCGCTTCCATCCGTATCCAATACATTGGTTGCAAACACTATAGAAGTAGACAAAGGAGTAGCCTTTCACAGATTGTGAACAGTTGTGTTTCAGTGTTCACTTCAGTCTGTGTTTTTTATTTTTTGAGTGCACATCACGCTCCAGTTACTTGTTCAAGCACTGCTGCTTGTACTCTGCTGAGCGTGTCTCAGTGCCTCATCCTTTTCATTTATCTCCAATTGGTTCTGCTCCATTCCATTTAAAATATAATCTATTAGTGTGACGCGCTTCCATCCGTATCCAATACATTGGTTGCAAACACTATAGAAGTAGACAAAGGAGTAGCCTTTCACAGATTGTGAACAGTTGTGTTTCAGTGTTCACTTCAGTCTCTGCGTAATAACCACACTTAGGCCTTATAACTTTTCTGACTTTCTTTATCAATCTACCAAGATGAAGAAGTCAGTGAGTAAGGCACGTGGTCGTGGCCGTGGAGTTTCAGCAGGGAGAGGACGTGGGGATTCTGTGGCTGCTGCCGCCCTCAGTGACACAGCATCCACCAGTTTTCCCGTGAGCGTTCCTTTATGCGAACTTTGGTAGGAGCTCGGCGTGCCCCCCTGCTGCGGGAAGAACAAATTGAAGCCGTTGTTGGTTGGATGGCAGCCAATGCATCGACTTCAATTCCTTCCACCTCCTCTCAGGAACACAACACTGTTGAGCAACCATCTGTCTGTTCACCGCCTGTCAAATTGCCCAGGCAGTCAGAGAGTTCTGTACTGGAGCCAGCTGAGTCTCTGCTTCTGTTCTCAGAATCTGTTGGCTCGCAAACACGGGCACAGGCAAGCAGCATTCTGCAATTTGAAGAAGAGGGAGTATGCAGTGATGCGCAACAGCTGTGTCTCTCTCAATCTGAAGAGGCGGGTGAGCCAGTGCCGATGGACAGCACACCGCAGAACGCATCTTATGATGATGATGAGACTCAGGTGCCAGGTTTTGTGGAGCATGGTGCTGCCCAGACCATCCAACAGCAGCAGGTGTTGGAAGAGGGTAGTGGAGATGATGAAGTCCGAGACCCAACATGGCGTGAGCAACAGGAAGGTGGTGGGAGCAGCTCTGAGGAAGAGATTGTCCCAACGGTACAAAGAGGAGGGAGAGGTAGGCTGCAGAGTCGCTTGCCTGTAGCCTCCAGTTTGGCACCTGTTGGGAGCAGTTCTCTTAAAAATGTCAAAATTGGCGCTCCCATGTCTTGCACTGCGTGGTCCTTTTTTGACAGACTTGTATCTGATATTTGCTATGTTCAATGCAAGCTGTGTAAGCAAAAAGTTAAAAGAGGTAAAAATATCAGGAACCTGAATACCACAAATATGTGGAAACATGTACGGACAAAGCACGTAGCTGAGTTACAAAGACACAGTGGAGATGTAGGCCAACCTACAGCAGCACCTACATCTTTAGGTCATGTTCGAGCCTATACCTCCAGCTCTCACACACCTGGTTCGGCTTCCTCACAGGATCTCCATGGAAGAACCTCGGTCACTGTTGTCCATAGACAAACTGTTATTCCACCCACTGCAGCAAGTTCACAGTCATCGTCACAGTCCCAGAACAAAAAACAGCCATCGGTAACACAGGCATGGGATAAAAGACGGCCATACTCGTCAAACCATCCACGAGCACAGGCTCTGAATGCTGGCCTTGCAAAACTCCTGTCCCTTGAAATGCTGTCATTCAGGCTGGTGGACACTGACAGTTTCAGGAACTTTATGGCATTGGCAGTCCCACAATATAATGTGCCAAGCCGATTTTATTTCAGCAGGCAAGCTGTCCCTGCTCTGCAAAAACATGTTGAGGGAAACATTAAACATGCGCTACTAAACGCCGTCAGTAGCAGGGTCCACCTGACCACCGATGCGTGGACCAGTACCCATGGCCAGGGACGATACCTTTCCCTCACTGCCCATTGGGTCAATGTTGTGGAGCCGGGTACAGATCTTGCCAGTGGCGCTGTACGTGTTCTGCCAACTCCAAGGTTTGCAGGAATCCAGTCTGTGCACATTGATTCCTCCTCCTACTCCAGTTCCTCAGAATCATCGCTGCACGAGCCGTCACGGTCTACCTCCACATGGACCCGTGAACGCTTACCTGTTGCGACCGATATGAGCACAGCCGTGGCCAAACGTCAACAGGCCGTCCTGAAATTAATTCCCATGGGGAATCGAAGCCACACAGCGCAGGAGCTCTGGGATGCCATCAAGCAGGAGAGCGACGTGTGGTTTTTGTCAGCTAATCTCCAGCCAGGCTTGGTAGTGTGTGACAATGGCCGAAATCTGGTGGCAGCTCTGGGCCTTGGCAACCTCACTCACATACCATGTCTGGCACATGTGCTCAACTTGGTCGTGCAGAGTTTTTTGAGGGACTATCCGGATCTTGATGCACTGCTGCACAAGGTCCGCCTAGAGTGCGCTCACTTGCGACGTTCCAGCATGGCCAGATCGCGCATTGCAGCTCTGCAAGTCAGATTTCGCCTTCCTGAACATCGCATCATATGTGACGTACCCACCAGGTGGAATTCCACGTTACATATGTTGGAGCGGTTGTGTGAGCAGCAGCCAGCAGTAATGGAGTATCAGCTGCAACAGGCGCAATCACCTCGCAATTTGCGCCGTTCACACTTCACCACTACTGAGTGGGCCTCTATGAAGGACATCTGCCACGTTTTGCGTGCGTTTGATGTCTCAACGCGGATGGCGAGTGCAGATGATGCACTAGTCAGCATGACTGTCCCCCTTATCTGCCTGCTTCAGAAATCACTGAAAGCACTAAAGGAAGAGGTTTTGGAAGAGGTGGAGGATGAGGAGTCACAAATTCAATTACCTTCAGGACAGTCAGCGCAACGTGGTTCCTCACAAAGGGCTGGGCAGGGCTCACTTTGTGAGGAGGAGGAGGAGGAGGAGTCAATGGAGGAGGAAGAAATCCCTACAGAGGGAGGTACACAACGCTGTAGTCAGTATGTAGAGCGAGGGTGGGGTGATGCAGAGGAGGCAGAGATGACGCCTCTTCCAGAGGACAGCCTTTGTTGGCCAGTTGGGAGTCTGCAGCACATGGTTGATTTCATGCTTCAGTGCCTGAGAAACGACCGCCGCATCGCCCACATTCTCAGCACGTCAGATTATTGGGTGTACACCCTCCTAGACCCTCGCTACCGGGACAACTTACAAACCCTCATCACACCGGTGAACCGGGACCGTAAAATGCAGGAGTACCAAGACACACTGGTGCAATCCATACTGTTGTACATTCAAGCCGAGAGACCTGCTGCTGCTGCTACTGCTTTACAAAGCAGCTCTGTGCGTCGAGGCAGTGTAGACACCTCTACAACAAGAGGGAGCACAAGCAGCGGCTTTGCACAGGGCAAGAACTGTATGTTACAAATGTGGCAAAGTTTTGTGACAGCGCCAGCAAGGTCTACACCATCCGAGACGGCTCCAGTCACCAGGAAGAAACGTTTCCGTAAGATGGTGACAGACTACTTGGCTTTCCCTCTAAGTGTACTCCCAGATGCCTCTTCCCCTTTCAAATTTTGGGTCTCTAAGTTGGATACATGGCCAGAGCTTAGCCAGTATGCATTGGAGGTGCTGGCTTGCCCTGCTGCCAGTGTATTATCTGAGCGTGTCTTTAGTGCTGCAGGTGGTGTAGTAACAGACCGTCGCATGCGACTATCCTCAGAGAATGTAGACCGGCTTACTTTTCTGAAAATGAACAAGGCATGGATCTCACCTGAATTTGCCTGTCCGTTTTCAGATTAAATAACTGTTTGGCAATGTTGTCCATGTCTCCTGTTATGTTCATCTTTCTACCACCTGAACTCTACTCCCTGGGCTACAACACCGCCATTTGTTGCTCGTAAGTAATTGGCAGGGGTACTGACTCCTGGCCAGCCTGGTTACAGCACGACAGCTGTTTCCTGGCAGTGTGAACGTCAATTATCCTCCAATAAGTTGTGCTGTCGTGTTGCATTCGGGTTAGCCGACTCTATGGTGCCTGCAGTTTAGGTGATTCCTATGTGTGCTGTGGGATATGTAAATAAAGGCGGTTTCCATTGTGACAATAGGATAAGCACCCACTGTAGGACTGTGTGATTCGGTAACTGCGGACGGCTTGCGTACTGTCAACTTACATTTTCATGGGTGCGTTCTTCTACCCGTCCGGGGTCCAGTACCGTCAAGTGGTTCTCCGCAGTGCTTTTGGCCTAGGTGCCTCCATCTCCGTATCCGAGTTCCAGCAACGTCTGCTGGTCCTTGGTAGTGCTTTGGAGCACAGGTACCTCCTGCTTAGTAACCGTGTCACAGTAACGTCAGCTGGTACTCAGTTGTGACATTGCCTCTTTTCCTTCTGCTACCCGTCCGGGTCCAGTACCATCAAGTGGTTCTCCCCAGTGCTTTTGGCCTAGGTGCCTCCATCTCCGTATCCGAGTTCCAGCAACGTCTGCTGGTCCTTGGTAGTGCTTTGGAGCACAGGTACCTCCTGCTTAGTAACCGTGTCACAGTAACGTCAGCTGGTACTCAGTTGTGGCATTGCCTCTTTTCCTTCTGCTACCCGTCCGGGGTCCAGTACCGTCAAGTGGTTCTCCCCAGTGCTTTTGGCCTAGGTGCCTCCATCTCCGTATCCGAGTTCCAGCAACGTCTGCTGGTCCTTGGTAGTGCTTTGGAGCACAGGTACCTCCTGCTTAGTAACCGTGTCACAGTAACGTCAGCTGGTACTCAGTTGTGACATTGCCTCTTTTCCTTCTGCTACCCGTCCGGGGTCCAGCACAGTCAGCTGGTCCTCGTTACTTCCATTGTCTCTTGCTCCATCTGATACCCGTCAGGGTTCCAGTAACGTCAGCTGTTTCTCAGAAATTAGACGACCTTAAAGACCACCCAGAAGAAGATGACGACAACAAGGACGACGAGCATGAAGCCAACCAGCCTGAACACCATCACAAAGAAAAAATAAAAGATTACCCAGAAGAAGATCACCAACAGGACAAAGAAGGTTAAGACAAACTACAAGATACAGAACAAGAGACAGAAGAACAATAAGCAAAAGATCAAAAAGCAGAAGAACATGAAGTATAAGACCAAAATGAAGAGCAAAATATATGCTCTAAATTCTATGCAGAAGAAGACTAAGCAGTGTATGGGGGTGAGTCCGTTCCTCCTCGTGGTGCCCCTGGAAAATGCCTGCTGCTGCTGCAGGCTAAACTGAACACGGACAAATACTGTTGTAATTTAAATCTTTTGTGACAGCAAGAACGGAAGGATGAAAAATTCATACTTTTACAGATTACAAGTACAGGAATCTCTGTCACAAATAAGAATATGATGAAGAAGATGAAGAGGAAGAAGATGAAGAATTTGAATATGAAGAAGATTAATTAGTTTAATAATAACAATATGAGTAATGTAAACAAAAACATGAATAGCAAGAAGTTTAAGAAGAAGATTAAGAAGGTGAAGATGAAGAATAATTTGATGAGAAAGATGATGCTGCTGCTGAAGATTATGAAGGAGAAAGTGTGGCACTGGCAAAAGTTAAAAAGGTGAAGAGCATGGAAGTTGTGAAACATACATATTTGCCAAAATAGAAAAAAGGTTAACAACATTGTCAATTTGTTAGTCAATCCAATTGTATTTCCCCAAAAAAATATATTAATGCTATTCCAATGCATTGGGTTAAACATGTATGCCTTTATTGTCTCCTCAACCTCCCCCAATACATTCTACATTAGTCTTTGCTGTTTTCCTTCATGTACAATTAACCAACAAGGCAAGAATGGTTTTTTTTTAATGTCTATATTTGGTTCCCATAGACTTACATTGGACTTCCGGTATCAGAATCGGATATCGACGATATTTAGTGATATCGGCGATACCATTTTGATACGATATTTTTAGATATCGAGCAGTATCGCTCAACACTAGTGGACACTGGTGCGCAATAAGATTGCATTAAAAGAATAGAATATTCCTTCCTATAATGGAAGTAATTACTTTTATTGCCCCATCTAAGATGGCGCTCCAATAAGGATGATGTGTTGATATGCATGCGTGGATTGAGAATGCCACACATCACTTTGGATTGGCAGGCATACTATGATATGATGATGACGCGCTGGAGAATGCGCAATAGTTTAGTAAGAATGCCGGAAACAGCGTGAACGGCGTCCTCCATGCAAAAGCATGATGAAGTTAAAACATAAGTAAAACCTAGATAACACATGTCCTAGAACCCTGCCTCATAGCAGGAAAGGGTACTATACAAAATGCAATATGCCTGATCCACCAATTAACAACCAACGAGAGAAGAAATACGACCAAAAAGCCCAATATGAGATATAAAACAACCAATTTTATTAATTACAATAGGAACATGTAAACAGTGTGAAACACTAAAGTGCAGTGTGCAGAGCGTTTAAGCATGGGACGCAGGGTGATGCTCAATTATAGCATATCAGCAAGATATAGGTATGCAATAACATGCAATATAATAGTAAAAAATCATTCCCTCAAATATATATCCAAAATTAGTGGCCTGGCAAACCTCTTAGTAGTGGACAACTACATTGACCAAAGTAATAAATGGCATTAGTGTATAAAAAATCATGCATATAATGCAACATACTTATCACTTTTAACAGAGGAAGCCACCCGGGAGGCCAATAAATAGTGTGTGAAACACAGAGGGAGAACAGCACACCACGCGTCGGGGTGACGCGTGGTGTGCTGTTCTCCCTCTGTGTCTCACACACTATTTATTGGCCTCCCGGGTGGCTTCCTCTGTTAAAAGTGATAAGTATGTTGCATTATATGCATGATTTTTTATACACTAATGCCATTAATTACTTTGGTCAATGTAGTTGTCCACTACTAAGAGGTTTGCCAGGCCACTAATTTTGGATATATATTTGAGGGAATGATTTTTTACTATTATATTGCATGTTATTGCATACCTATATCTTGCTGATATGCTATAATTGAGCATCACCCTGCGTCCCATGCTTAAACGCTCTGCACACTGCACTTTAGTGTTTCACACTGTTTACATGTTCCTATTGTAATTAATAAAATTGGTTGTTTTATATCTCATATTGGGCTTTTTGGTCGTATTTCTTCTCTCGTTGGTTGTTCTGTGCTACTAGCGACTAGCCCTATATATTCTGTCTTATTCAGGTATCGTTATGAATTTTCTGCGAATATTATTTTATATTATTCATATTGCATTATGATACCATTTTCCATGTTGAGGTGTGTTCTCACTGATCCAACAATTAAAGTTCAATAGTACATAATGAACATAAGCCTCTAGATGTAAATAATAAGACACCATGTACAATGTCAAGATGCCTAATGTAACAATAAAACGCGAAAAAGGAATAAATTCAGCATGCGAGATCCAAATATACAAAATGGAGACCCTGTATGGACATGAGAAAGAACTGCATAAAAATAAAATGCAGGATAAATGATGAAAAATGTACAGGCAAGGAGTCAGGAGAGATGGTATACATGCAGGACTGACAATAAGCCACAGCAAGTCCACCCAACTCAAACAGAAAGAGAAATATAGTTACCCGAGCAGAGCCTTCTTAATAGAGGGATGAATGGATAGGCAGGGATCAAGGCAGTGGTCCTAAAAGTAGCCCCACGCGTTCCGCCGTAGCCAGTACGGCTTCATCAGGATACCATCTCTCCTGACTCCTTGCCTGTACATTTTTCATCATTTATCCTGCATTTTATTTTTATTCAGTTCTTTCTCATGTCCATACAGGGTCTCCATTTTGTATATTTGGATCTCGCATGCTGAATTTATTCATTTTGGCGTTTTATTGTTACATTAGGCATCTTGACATTGTACATGGTGTCTTATTATTTACATCTAGAGGCTGTATGTTCATTATGTACTATTGCACTTTAATTGTTGGATCAGGCATATTGCATTTTGTATAGTACCCTTTACTGCTATGAGGCAGGGTTCTAGGACATGTGTTATCTAGGTTTTACTTATGTTTTAACTTCATCATGCTTTTGTGTGTCAATAAAGTTTTGTATTTTTCACATATACATCTATTTTGGTGAAGTGTGCGTTTCATACGGTAGTACTTTTTCTGTTTAATTTTCATGATGTGTCCATTTCTACCGATACGCACCTCCCTACCTTTTATATAGGTATTCTAGTGCGCCCATATCTCTTGTTTATTATACTTCGGCGTCCTCCATGCGGCAGTGTGTAAACCTGATGGGGTGAGATATAAAGTTTAATTATATACACATATGTGTTGAATTGAATGAAAATTGGAATGTGGTATGTTTACTATGGCACAATAGCACTTTAGCACTATGAGGCACCTGTATATTATGATGATAATGAAATATATGATGCACTTTGTTTAATATATAATTGGTGACACCTGAGGGTTGTTAAATATACCTATAAATGTGAACTGTTTTGTAACACCCACTGCTTGAGAAAGGCTCAGTTAGAGCCGAAACGTCACCTAGACATGTGGGTTTGAAATAAATTTTCCACTTTTTTCAACTTATATTGTAAGGAGTGCTGCCTTCATTGTTCATAGATAGATAGATATATCTATGGATAGATAGATATATCTATAGATATCCAAAAAATAGGCAGCACTCCAATAGACAGATAGAAAACGTGGATATTTATTGCACCCACATAGTATGGCAACGTTTCGGCTCCATGAGCCTTCCTCAAGCACTGTTCATCACACATATGCAGGTTTTTATAGGATTAGTGCATCACAGCAAATCATTATCTCCAATTAGCTAATTTCATAAAAATATTGCTCATACCATATAGTAGTTATTCAAATATTACATATATTACAATATATATTACATATATATTTGAATAACTACTATATGGTATGAGCAATATTTTTATGAAATTATATTACATATATATTTGAATAACTACTATATGATATGAGCAATATTTTTATGAAATTAGCTAATTGGAGATAATGATTTGCTGTGATGCACTAATCCTATAAAAACCTGCATATGTGTGATGAACAGTGCTTGAGGAAGGCTCATGGAGCCGAAACGTTGCCATACTATGTGGGTGCAATAAATATCCACGTTTTCTATCTGTCTATTGGAGTGCTGCCTATTTTTTGGCTATCTAAGTTGGCAAGTATTGGGGTATTGCTGAAGAGGAATTTGCACCCATTAATCATTACCTGTGCTGCTCCATTTTTGATTAATATATCTATAGATAGATAGATATATAATACCAAGGCCGATGTTTAGTGATGAACATAATAAAATGGTACATAAAGAGTTAAATAGACACACGCACAAAATCTGCACATAATATCTGTTTAATTTAAAAAAAAGGGAATAAAATGGCATGGGCTCCCATGCAATTTTCCAGTCCAGGAAGGGAAAGCCAGCGACCGGGGGCAAATGTTTATAGCCTGGGAATGGGTTAATACCGATGGATCTTCACAGGCTATATCAGCCCGCAGCTGTCTGCATAGCCTTTACTAGCTATTAAAATAGGGGGACCCCCCAAAAAATGACATGGGGTCCCCCTATAATTAATAGCCAGAAAGGCTATGCAGTCAGCTGGGTGCTGATATTTGTAGGCTAGAAAGGGGCCATGAATATCGGCCCCCCAGCTACAAACACCAGTTCTCAGCCACCCCAGAAATGGCGCATCACTAAGATGCACCAATTCCGGCACTTAGCCTCTCTCTTCCCACTGCCCTGTAGCGGTGGCACATGAGGTAATAAGTGGTTAATGTCACCTTTGTATTGTAAGGTGACATCAAGCCCTGCTTAGTAATGGAGAGGCGTCAATAAGACGCCTATCCATTAATAATCCTATAGTTATTAATGGGTTAAAAAAGACACAGTCAGAATAAAGTATTTTAATGAAATAAAACAACACACAGATTTCCAATATTTATTGTACGCTTAAATCCTCAAAGCCCTCGATCACATGGAAAAAAAAATAAAACAACAATATACTCCCTGTTCTGACGTAGCCCATATAATAACGATTGTCCCACGATGATCTCCCGTGGAGAGCTGTCACATCAGCAGATGTGACCATTCTCCAGGGGCTCCGGTGTACAGTGACGGGAGATAATGCTCCCGCTGTGGATCACTACGTCACCGAGGTCACCTAAGTTATTGCTCTCACTTTACGGCACCATTGCTGCATGAGAAATTTCTCACGCAGCTGTGCTGCAAGTGAAAAGATGAACACAGGTGACATCGGTGGTGGAGTGATCCACAGCGGGAGCATTATCTCTGGTCACTGTACACTGGAGCCCCTGGAGAACAGTCACATCTGCTGATGTGTTTCATTCTCCATGGGAGATCGTCGTGGGTCAATTGTTATTATATGGACTACGTCGAAACAGGGAGTATATTGTTTCTTAATTTATTTTTTTTTCAGGTGATCGA
Organism: Oophaga sylvatica; assembly: GCA_033576555.1. NCBI lineage: Eukaryota > Metazoa > Chordata > Amphibia > Anura > Dendrobatidae > Oophaga > Oophaga sylvatica. Next base: position 144,093,453 of record JARQOD010000002.1, read on the forward strand.
GGGCTTTGGGGATTAGCTGTATAGAGTGAATATGTACTCTGTCTGTATGTGTTTTTGTTTTTTTACTACTGTTATGGAAATTTAATTAGGATAAATTTATCCTTCCATGTTTGCTGCTTGCCGTTCCCAAATCTCTATTTAATGTCTTTTTTGAGCGCTCAGAACGAAATGAAAACTGTCCACACGGAAGTGTCAGTATAACAGTTCGTCAAGATTACTCATTTATTGTTCATTCAAGGTTTTATACATTTACAAAAAGGGGCTGGTTAGTCAATTAACATATAATTAAAAGCTGCTAGACTATTGGCTGTTCTAGTGTAAGTATGATAATTATGATAATCATGATAAAAGAGCTGAAGTTGCAGATTTATTGTTTTATATTCTTTTGCCCTAGTTTTCTTGCATGACTATAAAGTAAACAATAGATATCTACTAAAACTCTATGCACTTGTTCCTTATGAAGGCCAGATTCGTTTAAGACGACTGATTATAGCTGGCATAGATATGCTGGGTACAGGATTTTTAGCAAGTGAGATCTATCTAACTGTGAATAAATATATATGAATATACTTTGAATATATGGAATACATATATATTTCCATGACAGTCCCCCCTTAGATACCACTTGCCCTAAAAACCTGCTCCTGGCCCAAAGTGCTGCAACTCTTTTGTGCTGCCGGCGAGTTGAGACATCCCTAATACATGCCTCCCCCACCGAATACAGACTTTTCGCAAATGGGCGGTCAGGAGGACTGTCCCTGTCGGGGGTTTATGTGTTTGCAATCATAGTCTCTTTATTTAACTGCATGTTCAAAAAAAAACGTGTGTATTCTTCATCAGGTAGGTCATCTGTCTGGTCAGTCAGAGCATCCACGACATCCTTCATGGCTTAGGTGTCTCTCCTGGTACAGGAGCTTCCTTGCAATGCGATACGTGTATCCAAACAGGCTTTCCCTCTAGTTACACAGTGGTTGGTGTCATCTGGGGCTCTTGGACAGGACCATAAAATCTGGCAGTGAAGAGAAAAACTCGAGAATGGACATTAGTTTTTGACCAATTCAATTACATAAGCAAACAAGATATAATTTTGCATATTCTGCTGCTGAGGGAAGAATGTACCTAACTTGGGACTAGACCCAAACAAAATTTCGTATGGTGACAGCTTTTCTAGGTCTCTGGGAGTGTGCCTTACGCTAAACAGTGCAATTGGGAGTGTGTCATGCCATGGTTTGCGTGTCTCTTGGGCAATTTTTAACATCCTATTCTTAAGTGTTCCGTTCAGTTTTTCTACCTTCCTGCTGCTCTGGGGGTGGTAAGGAGTGTGTAGGCCTAAATCTGACCCTACTGCTAACCAGATCTCTTGTGTCAGATTTGCTGTGAATGCGGGTCCCTGATCACTCTCTATCACTTCTGTAACCCTGTATCTGCACACTATTTTCTGAAAGTAGCTTCTTTGCAGCAGTCTTTGCTGACTTGGAAGGCTTCTGTCCATCTTGAAAATACTTCTTTGACCACAATGGCGTATTTGAATCCTTCACTTGGCGATATCTGGATGTGGTCTATCTGGATCCTTTGAAGCTGATAGAGTGGTCTTTCCAGATGAGGTGAGGGGGACTTTCTTCCATACGTCCAGGCTTGCATTTGCCGCAGGTCAGACAGCTGCTGGTGAATCTGGCTGTTAGGGTGGAGATCCCTGAAGCGAACCAGTAAGCACCAATCAGATCATTCATCTGTGTCTTTGATATGTGGGTGTGGGTCCATGTGCCCATTGGACCACCATAGGGTGCATACTTTGTGGTAGGCAGAGTTTGAAGTCCATTATTGATAGCCTTCCTTCTTCACGTGTTGCTTTTTTCGCATTCAGCTCTTCTCCTTTTGGAGCTTGGTCTTGCAACTTCTTGAGCAGATCCCAGGACGTCTTTTTGTCAGGTTTCTTGTCTTCAGTCGTCATGTAGTAGCCATCCGGCTCTACGACCACTCCCACTTCTCCACGTTGTCTTCCTTTGGCCGCTTCTTTGGCTGCCATGTCCACCATGTTATTGCCTCACGCCTCTTCTGTTCTCAGTTTTCCATGCGCTTTTGATTTTTCAAATTGCCACCATTTTGGAAGTTGGAGTACACCCAGCAGGTCCCTGAAGGCTCCATGATGCTTCACGGTTGTCCCGTTTGCTGTGATGAAGTCCCTTGCAGCCCAGACGGGCCCAAAGTCGTGTGCTATGCCATGCAAGCACCTGTAGTGGGTGTAGATGTTTGCAGTCTTGCCTTCTGCCATCTGGCAGGCCTTCGTCAGCGCTATCAGTTTTGCTTCCTGGGGTGACAGGCTAGGTGACAGACTTCTGGACCACAGGATTTCTTGATTGCTGGTCACTGCACTTCCTGTGTGGAAACTTCTTCATCATCTGCAAATCTGGAGCCATCCAAGTGGAGGATAAATTCTGTAAATTTTTGTTCTGAAAAGTCCATATTGCATCCCCCCTTGGGAGTGGGAGTAGAGTGACCGGGCTGAGGACTGTAGGTCTGGAGACGGTGACATTATGAGACAAAGGCGATAGAGGCGCCACAAAGATGTCTGGCGGTGGGGAGATTATTGTTGGTTGAGCTTGATTGAAGATTGCCAAGATGTCATGTGGAGTGAGAGTTTCCAGTGGCTGTCCAAGAGTGATGTCAGCAACCTTGTCCAGGAGGGTGTGTGCTGCAGATACTGCCATCAGGCAGGAGGGTGCTCCTATTGCAACTGGATCCAAGCGGGCTGAGAGGCAGCTTAAAAGTCTCTGTTTTCCCCCGTGAATCCATATTAGGACTCCAGTAGCATGACCTTCTTTCTTCCATCAGGTAGACGGAAAGACTTCTCGTAGTCAGGTAGGCCTGGTATTGGCGCTGAGACTGTGGAGTTCTTCCAATCTCCTGAATGGGTTGAAGGCTGCGTCTGAAAAAAGGAGCGGGGTTGCGTTGATGCAAGAGTACAGAGGCTGCATTAGGACTGAGGCATCAAGGATCCAGGTTCTGCAATACGACACTAGACCAGGGAAAGCCTGCAGCATTCTTGGAGTTGTTGGGGGAGCCATCTTCTCCACAGTGGTCTTCCAGTCTTTTGACATGTGTTTCGTCTGGTGGGCAATACAGTGTCCCAGGGATGTAACTTGCTTCTGACATCACTGGACTTTGTTCTTCCAGACCTTCCGTTGCTGTTCTTCCAGGTAGAGTAGGAGAGACAAGGAATGGACTGTGCAGGTATCGATGTCAACCACACAAAAGAAAAGGTCATCCACGTGTTGTAGAAGAGTGACTCTTGCATATTCTGCAATCAGTTGACGAGGATGGAGGACATTGTCTTGGTGAAACTTGAAGGGCTTGTTTTGAGCACCTTGAGGCAACACTGTCCATATGCACTGCACTGGTGCGTGAAGGCAGGCCTCCAGGTGGAGGGGAAATACTGAAGAAGGCACTGGCCAGGTTGATCACCGTGAATACCGTTGCGGTGACTGGGACTCTTGAGAGCAGAGTGTGATGGTTCAGCACTGTTGGGGTTTCAAATACCGTAGCCTCTTTCGCGGCCTCCAGGCCTTGCACCATTCTGAACTCAGTGGGGTTTACAGTCTTTTTCTTCACTGTGGAAAGCTGGGATTGATTCCGATGGGCGAGGCAGCCCAGTTTGGCCTTGTCCTTCAGTATGCGGCAGGGGACTCCCATCCACATCATGAGAGATGACGACCAGCTGGCTTTCTTGTTCTCCACCAAGACAGTCACTGTGTTAGCACCTGCTCTGGTCACAGGGGGTCTTCTTGTTGGGACATCTCCTTAACCGGCTGCTTTTTCTCAGCAAGGGCCATCAGTTGTTTCTTTTTCTCCAGCTCGGTCTCAGGTCAGTATTTGTGTACAAGTTTGAAGAGCTGAGTGGCCTTTTGCCAGTCTAGGGCTTGGGTGAACTGGTTGATTGCAGGGGGCACCTCCTGGTGCTTGCAAAAGATGAACCTCTGGCGTTGGAGCTAGATGAGGTGTTGCCATTCCATGAAGCGAGTAGGGTCCTTCTTGAGTTGAATATCCTGGCCAATATCAAAGTTCTCAGGCCGTCTTCTTAGGCGAGTTCACTTAGACCTTCAGTTGGTCAGAGACATCTTGACTCTGGGTGATGGAGTGGCTTTTCTGGTACTATGTCCAGCACCTCCTGTGATAGGTCTGCAGTGTGGTTGTTTGAGGTTCCTGTTTCTTCTTGGGTCAGGGGTGAAGAAAGTGTCATGGTCCCATCTTCCTGGAACACTCTGGTCGCTTTCAGCTTCTGCAGTAGGTCCACTCCCAATAGGTTGAGGGTGCAGGTTTTTGACACAACAAACTGGGACATGATGGAGTGTTCTGGCTGAGTCCACACGCTCAGGGGCTTCATAATCTGGAAATATCTGACTTGACCATCAATTCCCATGCAGGAAGCAGAAGATTCTGATAGATAGGTGAAGTTGCGGAGTTCCACAAGAAAGGATCTGACTACGCCATCCACTCTCAGGATATTGGTCCCACTGGTGGGGTTCCCGGTGGACTTGGTGTGCTCCTGTCCTATGGACGGGGTTCTTCACTGTTTTCTGTGTTTCTTCTTCTTCTGGGTGAAGTCAGTGTTCTGCACCGGTTCCGGAAATGATCAAACTCGCCACAGTTGTAACACTTGACATCCCTTCTGTCCCGGCGGGACTCAATCCTTTTTGCTACTGTGAGCAGGGTATCCATTGCTATTGACTAGTGTTGAGCGATACGATACCGCAAGTATCGGGTATCGGCCGATATTAGCTGTTTCAGCCTTTCGATACTTAGTTCCGATATTTTCCATATATCGTATACCGGAATCGGAAGTTCCCATAATTCTTTGAGAGGCAATGTGATTTTAGTCAGCCAATGAGGAATCCTAAAAAGTGTGGGCACATCCTGTACTGCTGCGGTCATGTTAACTAATGGCATGGCTGTGATTGGATGCTGAAATGATGTCAGAATGCACTATAAAAGGCGCCGCCGCCATTTTAGCGTCACTGTGCTGTGAATTCAGTAAGGGACAGAACGCTGCTGTGCTGACTCTGAGGGACAGTTAGAGATTGCGATTTAGTGTACTGTGCTGTAGGCAGGCTAGCACCTGTCTCAGTGCCTTATCCTTTTCAATTCTCTCCAATAGGTTCTGCTCCATTCCATTTAAAATAAATATAATCTATTAGTGTGACGCGCTTCCATCCGTATCCAATACATTGGTTGCAAACACTATAGAAGTAGACAAAGGAGTAGCCTTTCACAGATTGTGAACAGTTGTGTTTCAGTGTTCACTTCAGTCTGTGTTTTTTATTTTTTGAGTGCACATCACGCTCCAGTTACTTGTTCAAGCACTGCTGCTTGTACTCTGCTGAGCGTGTCTCAGTGCCTCATCCTTTTCAATTCTCTCCAATTGGTTCTGCTCCATTCCATTTAAAATAAATATAATCTATTAGTGTGACGCGCTTCCATCCGTATCCAATACATTGGTTGCAAACACTATAGAAGTAGACAAAGGAGTAGCCTTTCACAGATTGTGAACAGTTGTGTTTCAGTGTTCACTTCAGTCTGTGTTTTTTATTTTTTGAGTGCACATCACGCTCCAGTTACTTGTTCAAGCACTGCTGCTTGTACTCTGCTGAGCGTGTCTCAGTGCCTCATCCTTTTCAATTCTCTCCAATTGGTTCTGCTCCATTCCATTTAAAATAAATATAATCTATTAGTGTGACGCGCTTCCATCCGTATCCAATACATTGGTTGCAAACACTATAGAAGTAGACAAAGGAGTAGCCTTTCACAGATTGTGAACAGTTGTGTTTCAGTGTTCACTTCAGTCTGTGTTTTTTATTTTTTGAGTGCACATCACGCTCCAGTTACTTGTTCAAGCACTGCTGCTTGTACTCTGCTGAGCGTGTCTCAGTGCCTCATCCTTTTCAATTCTCTCCAATTGGTTCTGCTCCATTCCATTTAAAATAAATATAATCTATTAGTGTGACGCGCTTCCATCCGTATCCAATACATTGGTTGCAAACACTATAGAAGTAGACAAAGGAGTAGCCTTTCACAGATTGTGAACAGTTGTGTTTCAGTGTTCACTTCAGTCTGTGTTTTTTATTTTTTGAGTGCACATCACGCTCCAGTTACTTGTTCAAGCACTGCTGCTTGTACTCTGCTGAGCGTGTCTCAGTGCCTCATCCTTTTCATTTCTCTCCAATTGGTTCTGCTCCATTCCATTTAAAATAAATATAATCTATTAGTGTGACGCGCTTCCATCCGTATCCAATACATTGGTTGCAAACACTATAGAAGTAGACAAAGGAGTAGCCTTTCACAGATTGTGAACAGTTGTGTTTCAGTGTTCACTTCAGTCTGTGTTTTTTATTTTTTGAGTGCACATCACGCTCCAGTTACTTGTTCAAGCACTGCTGCTTGTAGTCTGCTGAGCGTGTCTCAGTGCCTCATCCTTTTCATTTCTCTCCAATTGGTTCTGCTCCATTCCATTTAAAATAAATATAATCTATTAGTGTGACGCGCTTCCATCCGTATCCAATACATTGGTTGCAAACACTATAGAAGTAGACAAAGGAGTAGCCTTTCACAGATTGTGAACAGTTGTGTTTCAGTGTTCACTTCAGTCTCTGCGTAATAACCACACTTAGGCCTTATAACTTTTCTGACTTTCTTTATCAATCTACCAAGATGAAGAAGGCAGGGAGTAAGGCACGTGGTCGTGGCCATGGAGTTTCAGCAGGGAGAGGACGTGGGGATTCTGTGGCTGCTGCCACCCTCAGTGACACAGCATCCACCAGTTTTACCCATGAGCGTTCCTTTATGCGCAGTTTGGTAGGAGCTCGGCGTGCCCCCTGCTGTGGGAAGAACAAATTGAAGCCGTTGTTGGTTGGATGGCAGCCAATGCATCGACTTCAATTCCTTCCACCTCCTCTCAGGAACACAACACTGTTGAGCAACCATCTGTCTGTTCACCGCCTGTCAAATTGCCCAGGCAGTCAGAGAGTTCTGTACTGGAGCCAGCTGAGTCTCTGCTTCTGTTCTCAGAATCTGTTGGCTCGCAAACACGGGCACAGGCAAGCAGCATTCTGCAATTTGAAGAAGAGGGAGTATGCAGTGATGCGCAACAGCTGTGTCTCTCTCAATCTGAAGAGGCGGGTGAGCCAGTGCCGATGGACAGCACACCGCAGAACGCATCTTATGATGATGATGAGACTCAGGTGCCAGGTTTTGTGGAGCATGGTGCTGCCCAGACCATCCAACAGCAGCAGGTGTTGGAAGAGGGTAGTGGAGATGATGAAGTCCGAGACCCAACATGGCGTGAGCAACAGGAAGGTGGTGGGAGCAGCTCTGAGGAAGAGATTGTCCAACGGTACAAAGAGGAGGGAGAGGTAGGCTGCAAAGTCGCTTGCCTGTAGCCTCCAGTTTGGCACCTGTTGGGAGCAGTTCTCTTAGAAATGTCAAAATTGGCGCTCCCATGACTTGCACTGCGTGGTCCTTTTTTGACAGACTTGTAGATGATATTTGCTATGTTCAATGCAAGCTGTGTAAGCAAAAAGTTAAAAGAGGTAAAAATATCAGTAACCTGAATACCACAAATATGTGGAAACATGTACGGACAAAGCACGTAGCTGAGTTACAAAGACACACTGGAGATGTAGGCCAACCTACAGCAGCACCTACATCTTCAGGTCGTGTTGGAGCCTTTACCTCCAGCTCACACACACCTGGTTCGGCTTCCTCACAGGATCTCCATGGAAGAACCTCGGTCACTGTTGTCCATAGACAAACTGTTATTCCACCCACTGCAGCAAGTTCACAGTCATCGTCACACTTCCAGACCACAAAACAGCCATCGGTAACACAGGCATGGGATAAAAGACGGCCATACTCGGCAAACCATCCACGAGCACAGGCTCTGAATGTGTCATGTGTGCATCGCCACGAAGATCGTCGCGGTTGCACATTCTGACTTCTCACAGCTGAGTTGCTGTTTCTTTGTGTTTGGCAGTTAGGGAGTTAATTCTGTCTGTGCTCAGTTCTGGGACTGGGTGCAGTTTCTCCCGGCTGCAATTAATTATTTGTTGATTGGTTTCCTTTAAATCTCTGGTGGTCTGTTTTGGGAGTTGCCAGTGAAATTCTTCATGCAGACCACAGATAGGATTGTATCTGTATAGACTTAAGTTAAAGAGCTCCTTAGTTGTTTTAAGCTCACCTTGCTTAGAGTTTAATATCCCAGATCATTTATGTTCCTTCTGTGTTTGAGTGTGTATGCAAGTCTGTGTTTTCTCCAGTCTGTCTTATATTGCTAATCTGTGTATTTAGCAGAGATCAGCCCATATCCCTTTGGTGGTAATCAGAATCCTTCTTAGGACTGATTACAGGGTTCAGGGACTGATAGGAGACAGGGTTAGGCTGGAGACTTGGACCTCTGAACCATTATCAGTACCTCCAAGGTGAGGGATTAGTTAGGACCCCAGTTTAGGGTCAGGTTAGACCCCGGTCCTCTTCTTTCCTGTGACAGTGTATCAAGTCCTCAAGATTAACCCTGAGTTCAACGGATATCGTGTCAGGTAAATCTATTCTATATTTACATGCTGATGTTGCTAATCTATATGTTGTATAGAGTGTTGTTCTTTTATGAATAGTTTACTGACATCGTACACATATCATAAGACCGCGTGACATTTTCACTGGCCAATAAAATTATTCCCAGTTGCCATGGATCCAGTAGCCCAGCTGGCTCTGCAGTTGCAGGGATTATCCATGGAGCTGACGGACATTAAGTCCAAAGTTTTGTCTCCCTCGGAGCAAACCAGATTTGAACCTAAAGTAGCTCTCCCGGACAGGTTCACTGGTGGGCGAGACAAATTTTTTACCTTCAGGGAAGCATGTAAATTGTATTTTCGGCTTCGGCCTCGATCATCAGGGAGTGAAGAGCAGAGAGTGGGAATTGTTATCTCGCTCCTACAAGGGGACCCTCAATCCTGGGCATTTTCCCTTCCTCCGGGATCCCCGGCTCTACAGTCAGTAGATCGATTTTTTACTGCCCTGGGTTTGGTATATGATGACCCAGATCGGGTCTCTCTTGCTGAGACAAAATTACGTAAGATACAGCAGGGGGATCGTCCGGCGGAGGAATTTGCTTCTGAGTTCCGTAGATGGGCCACAGATACTCAGTGGAATGACCCAGCTCTTAGGAGCCAGTTTTGTCATGGGCTTTCTGACAAATTAAAGGACGTTTTGGCTCAGTATGATTCTCCTCCATCACTGGAGGCTGCTATGGCCCTGGCTATCCGTACTGATAGACGGCTCCGGGAGAGGTGCGAGGTAACTCCGCCCCCTGTTGTTACTCCACCTACTACTGAAGTCCCTTATGTTGAGGTTCCCCTTGTCTGTTCGGAGGAGCCTATGCAGTTGGGAGGGACATCATTTCGTAGGAGGGGATTGGCGGTACGCCGCAGGACTAGAAGGTGTTTCTTCTGCGGGAAAGAGGGACATTTTGTTGGGGGATGTCCGTCCCGTGCCTTGTTGAGCAAGAAGTCGCCGGAAAACTGTTAATCCCAGGTTGTGTGGTGGACGACAACCTGGGAGTATGTATTTCGTCCTCTAGTTCTTCTCAGTTCCTTGTACCAGTGGAGGTGGTGGTTGGTACGAGAGTGGAGAGATTTTCTGTTCTTCTTGATAGTGGGTCCGGGGCTAATCTGGTTGACGCTCAGTTTGCTCAGGCTCAAGGTATGCATCTGAGTGTATTGGTCAAACCGATCCCTATATTCTCCATTGACGCCAGGCCTCTCGGCCAAGGTAGCTTTGTTCATGAGGTTCATAACATTGACCTTCGGGTAGGGGCAATACATAGGGAACTATTATCTTGTTATGTGTTGGAGGGTCTACCTACTCCTATTGTGTTGGGACTTCCTTGGTTGGTTAAACATAACCCTGTGATTAATTGGCAGTCCAGAGAGATAAGCCAATGGGGTGAGTTTTGCAAAAGTAACTGCATGAACACAGTCATCAGTGCGGTCGTGCCTAGTACTTTGCCTCCTTTTTTGGAGGACTTTGGGGATGTGTTCTCTGAGGAGGGGTGTCAGGAGTTGCCTCCTCATCGCGTATATGACTGTTCTATTAATTTACTTCCTGATGCTAAGTTACCTAAAGCTAGGTTATATAACCTTTCTGGTCCTGAGAGGCAGGCTATGAAAGATTATATTTCGGAAAGTCTGGCCAAAGGGCATATTAGACCTTCATCTTCCCCAGTGGCCGCGGGGTTCTTCTTTGTGAAGAAAAAAGATGGAGGCCTACGCCCTTGCTTGGATTTCCGCGAACTTAATCGGATTACTGTTCGAGATCCGTATCCACTCCCTCTGATTCCTGATCTCTTCAATCAAATTGTTGGCGCCAAATGGTTCTCTAAATTGGATCTCAGGGGGGCGTATAATCTGATTAGGATAAAAGAGGGGGATGAGTGGAAAACGGCGTTTAACACGCCGGAGGGACATTATGAGAACCTTGTCATGCCTTTTGGTCTGACTACTGCACCAGCAGTATTCCAACATTTTGTTAATGACATTTTTCGTCATCTGGTGGGGCTGTTTGTGGTCGTATATTTGGATGACATTTTAATTTACTCGCCAGATCTTGTGTCTCACCAGGAGCATGTGAGACAGGTGTTGCAGATCTTGCGAGACAATAAACTATACGCCAAACTGGAAAAGTGTGTATTCGCCGTACAGGAACTTCAGTTTTTGGGTTTCTTGGTATCAGCCTCCGGTTTCCGTATGGACCCTGAAAAGGTGAGAGCAGTGCTTGAATGGGATCAGCCAGAGGATCTTAAGGCTCTGCAGCGTTTTCTGGGGTTTGCTAACTACTACCGGAAATTTATTTGTAATTTCTCATCTGTTGTCAAACCTCTCACTGACATGACAAGAAAAGGGACGGATTTTTCTAAATGGTCGGACAAAGCTTGCCAAGCTTTTTCCTCTTTGAAAAAATGTTTTGCTTCGGCACCCGTTCTCATCCAACCAGATGCATCACAGCCGTTCGTTGTGGAGGTGGACGCGTCTGACGTAGGGGTGGGTGCAATATTGTCCCAGGGTCCGTCCCCTGGTAAATGGCATCCGTGCGCTTTCTTTTCTAAGAAATTGTCGTCCGCCGAAAGGAATTATGATATCGGCAATAGGGAACTTTTGGCCATTAAGTTGGCTTTTGAAGAATGGCGTCACTTTTTGGAGGGGGCAGTCCACCCGGTCACCGTCATTACTGATCACAAGAACCTGCTGTATTTGGAATCTGCTAAGCGTCTGAATTCCAGACAAGCTCGATGGTCGTTGTTTTTTACCAGGTTTAATTTTGTTGTCACTTATCGCCCTGGATCTAAGAATGTTAAGGCGGATGCCTTGTCTCGCAGTTTCCCAGGGGCCGGGAAAACGGATGACCCGATTCCTATCCTTCAGGAGGGGGTGGTAGTGTCGGCTGTATGTTCTGAGCTTGAGGAGGAGGTATTAGAGGCTCAGGGGGACGCCCCTGCAGGACCTCCAGGGAGACTGTTTGTCCCAAATCAGTTGAGACAAAAGGTTATTGAGGCACATCATAATTCTGCTTTAGCAGGACATCCAGGGAGTAAGGCTACTTTAGATCTCCTTTCTCGCCGGTTTTGGTGGCCTAACGTTAATAAAGATGTTTTAACTTTTGTCGCGTCCTGTGGGGTTTGTGCTCGCTCTAAGACCCCTCATACCCGTCCATCTGGGACCCTCTTACCCTTGAAACTTCCGGAGCGTCCATGGACTCATTTGTCTATGGACTTCATCACGGACCTTCCTCAGTCGTCAGGGAAGACTGTCATACTGGTGGTTGTTGACAGGTTCAGTAAGATGGCACATTTCATTGCTCTTCCTGCCCTCCCTAATGCTAAAACTCTGGCGCAGGTGTTCATTGGGGAGATTGTGAGACTTCATGGGTTGCCTTCTGATGTGGTGTCAGATAGGGGGTCTCAGTTTGTGTCCAAGTTTTGGAGGGCATTTTGTTTACGTCGGGGGATGCAATTGTCATTTTCCTGGGCTTTTCATCCGCAGACCAATGGTCAGACAGAGCGTCTGAATCAAAGCCTAGAGACTTATCTTCGGTGTTTTGTCTCAGAGAACCAGGAGGACTGGTCTTCTTTTTGCCTCTGGCAGAGTTCGCTCTTAACAACAGGCGGAGCGAGTCCACTGGTAAATCCCCGTTTTTTGGGGCATATGGTTTTCATCCCCAGTTTTGTACTTTCAATGGGGGGGGCCCTTCTGGGGTTCCTGAGGAGGAGCGTTTCTCGTCGTCACTTGCTTCAGTGTGGAGAGGTGTATTGAATAATCTGAGTGCTATGGGGAACCGTTATAAACGTATGGCTGATAGGAGGAGAGTTTCTGGTCCAGATCTTAATGTGAACGATCTGGTATGGTTGTCTACCAGGAATATAAAACTTAAAGTTCCCTCCTGGAAGCTGGGCCCCAGATTCATCGGGCCGTACAGGATCAGTTCCATAATTAATCCTGTGGCATTTCGTCTGGACCTCCCTCCTACGTTTAAAATTCATAATGTGTTCCACAAGTCATTACTTAAGAGGTACGTGGCACCAGTCATACCATCACCTCTACCTCCTCCTCCAGTGGTGGTCAATGGTAATTTGGAGTTTCAAGTGTCAAAGATCATTGACTCACGTCTGAATCGCCGGTCCCTTCAGTACTTGGTGCATTGGAAGGGGTATGGTCCAGAGGAGAGGACGTGGGTTCCTGCGTCTGACATTAACGCAGATCGTTTGGTGCGGACCTTCCACAGAACTCACCCGGGCAAACCTGGCCCTGAGGGTCCGGAGGCCCCTCGTAGAAGGGGGGTACTGTCATGTGTGCATCGCCACGAAGATCGTCGCGGTTGCACATTCTGACTTCTCACAGCTGAGTTGCTGTTTCTTTGTGTTTGGCAGTTAGGGAGTTAATTCTGTCTGTGCTCAGTTCTGGGACTGGGTGCAGTTTCTCCCGGCTGCAATTAATTATTTGTTGATTGGTTTCCTTTAAATCTCTGGTGGTCTGTTTTGGGAGTTGCCAGTGAAATTCTTCATGCAGACCACAGATAGGATTGTATCTGTATAGACTTAAGTTAAAGAGCTCCTTAGTTGTTTTAAGCTCACCTTGCTTAGAGTTTAATATCCCAGATCATTTATGTTCCTTCTGTGTTTGAGTGTGTATGCAAGTCTGTGTTTTCTCCAGTCTGTCTTATATTGCTAATCTGTGTATTTAGCAGAGATCAGCCCATATCCCTTTGGTGGTAATCAGAATCCTTCTTAGGACTGATTACAGGGTTCAGGGACTGATAGGAGACAGGGTTAGGCTGGAGACTTGGACCTCTGAACCATTATCAGTACCTCCAAGGTGAGGGATTAGTTAGGACCCCAGTTTAGGGTCAGGTTAGACCCCCGGTCCTCTTCTTTCCTGTGACAGTGTATCAAGTCCTCAAGATTAACCCTGAGTTCAACGGATATCGTGTCAGGTAAATCTATTCTATATTTACATGCTGATGTTGCTAATCTATATGTTGTATAGAGTGTTGTTCTTTTATGAATAGTTTACTGACATCGTACACATATCATAAGACCGCGTGACAGAATGCTGGCATTGCAAAACTCCTGTCCCTTGAAATGCTGTCATTCAGGCTGGTGGAGACTGACAGTTTCAGGAACTTTATGGCATTGGCAGTCCCACAATATAATGTGCCAAGCCGATTTTATTTCAGCAGGCAAGCTGTCCCTGCTCTGCAAAAACATGTCGAGGGAAACATTAAACATGCGCTACTAAACGCCGTCAGTAGCAGGGTCCACCTGACCACCGATGCGTGGACCAGTACCCATGGCCAGGGACGATACCTTTCCCTCACTGCCCATTGGGTCAATGTTGTGGAGCCGGGTACAGATCTTGCCAGTAGTGCTGTACGTGTTCTGCCAACTCCAAGGATTGCAGGAATCCAGTCTGTACACATTGATTCCTCCTCCTACTCCAGTTCCTCAGAATCATCGCTGCACGAGCCGTCACGGTATACCTCCACATGGACCCGTGAACGCTTACCTGTTGCGACCGATATGAGCACAGCCGTGGCCAAACGTCAACAGGCCATCCTGAAATTAATTTCCATGGGGAATCGAAGCCACACAGCGCAGGAGCTCTGGGATGCCATCAAGCAGGAGAGCGACGTGTGGTTTTTGTCAGCTAATCTCCAGCCAGGTTTGGTAGTGTGTGACAATGGCCGAAATCTGGTGGCAGCTCTGGGCCTTGGCAACCTCACTCACATACCATGTCTGGCACATGTGCTCAACTTGGTCGTGCAGAGTTTTTTGAGGGACTATCCGGATCTTGATGCACTGCTGCACAAGGTCCGCCTAGAGTGCTCTCACTTGCGACGTTCCAGCATGGCCAGATCGCGCATTGCAGCTCTGCAAGTCAGATTTCGCCTTCCTGAACATCGCATCATATGTGACGTACCCACCAGGTGGAATTCCACGTTACATATGTTGGAGCGGTTGTGTGAGCAGCAGCCAGCAGTAATGGAGTATCAGCTGCAACAGGCGCAATCAACTCGCAATTTGCGCCGTTCACACTTCACCACTACTGAGTGGGCCTCTATGAAGGATATCTGTGACGTTTTGCGTGCGTTTGATGTCTCAACGCGGATGGCGAGTGCAGATGATGCACTAGTCAGCATGACTGTCCCCCTTATCTGCCTGCTTCAGAAATCACTGAAAGCACTAAAGGAAGAGGTTTTGGAAGAGGTGGAGGATGAGGAGTCACAAATTCAATTACCTTCAGGACAGTCATCGCAACGTGGTTCCTCACAAAGGGCTGGGCAGGGCTCACTTTGTGAGGAGGATGAGGAGGAGGAGGAGGAGTCAATGGAGGAGGAAGAAATCCCTACAGAGGGAGGTACACAACGCTGTAGTCAGTATGTAGAGCGAGGGTGGGGTGATGCAGAGGAGGCAGAGATGACGCCTCTTCCAGAGGACAGCCTTTGTTGGCCAGTTGGGAGTCTGCAGCATATGGTTGATTTCATGCTTCAGTGCCTGAGAAATGACCGCCGCATCGCCCACATTCTCACCACGTCAGATTATTGGGTGTACACCCTCCTAGACCCTCGCTACCGGGACAACTTACAAACCCTCATCACACCGGTGAACCGGGACCATAAAATGCAGGAGTACCAAGACACACTGGTGCAATCCATACTGTTGTACATTCCAGCCGAGAGAGCTGCTGCTGCTGCTACTGCTTTACAAAGCAGCTCTGTGCGTCGAGGCAGTGTAGACACCTCTACAACAAGAGGGAGCACAAGCAGCGCCTCTGCACAGGGCAAGAGCTGTATGTTACAAATGTGGCGAAGTTTTGTGACAACGCCAGCAAGGTCTACACCATCCGAGACGGCTCCAGTCACCAGGAAGAAACGTTTCCGTAAGATGGTGACAGACTACTTGGCTTTCCCTCTAAGTGTACTCCCAGATGCCTCTTCCCCTTTCAAATTTTAGGTCTCTAAGTTGGATACATGGCCAGAGCTTAGCCAGTATGCATTGGAGGTGCTGGCTTGCCCTGCTGCCAGTGTATTATCTGAGCGCGTCTTTAGTGCTGCAGGTGGTGTAGTAACAGACCGTCGCATGCGACTATCCTCAGAGAATGTAGACCGGCTTACTTTTCTGAAAATGAACAAGGCATGGATCTCACCTGAATTTGCCTGTCCGTTTTCAGATTAAATAACTGTTTGTCAACGTTTTCCATGTCTCCTGTTATGTTCATCTTTCTACCACCTGAACTCTACTCCCTGGGCTACAACACCGCCATTTGTTGCTCGTAAGTAATTGGCAGGGGTACTGACTCCTGGCCAGCCTGGTTACAGCACGACAGCTGTTTCCTGGCAGTGTGAACGTCAATTATCCTCCAATAAGTTGTGCTGTCGTGTTGCATTCGGGTTAGCCGACTCTATGGTGCCTGCAGTTTAGGTGATTCCTATGTGTGCTGTGGGATATGTAAATAAAGGCTGTTTCCATTGTGACAATAGGACAAGCACCCACTGTAGGACTGTGTGATTCGGTAACTGCGGACGGCTTGCGTCCTGTCAACTTACATTTTCATGGGTGCGTTCTGCTACCCGTCCGGGGTCCAGTACCGTCAACTGGTTCTCCCCAGTGCCTTTGGCCTAGGTGCCTCCATCTCCGTATCCGAGTTCCACCAACGTCTGCTGGTCCTTGGTAGTGCTTTGGAGCACAGGTACCTCCTGCTTAGTAACCGTGTCACAGTAACGTCAGCTGGTACTCGGTTGTGACATTGCCTCTTTTCCTTCTGCTACCCGTCCGGGGTCCAGTACCGTCAACTGGTTCTCCCCAGTGCCTTTGGCCTAGGTGCCTCCATCTCCGTATCCGAGTTCCACCAACGTCTGCTGGTGCCTTGGTAGTGCTTTGGAGCACAGGTACCTCTTGCTTAGTAACCGTGTCACAGTAACGTCAGCTGGTACTCAGTTGTGACATTGCCTCTTTTCCTTCTGCTACCCGTCCGGGGTCCAGTACCGTCAACTGGTTCTCCCCAGTGCCTTTGGCCTAGGTGCCTCCATCTCCGTATCCGAGTTCCACCAACGTCTGCTGGTCCTTGGTAGTGCTTTGGAGCACAGGTACCTCCTGCTTAGTAACCGTGTCACAGTAACGTCAGCTGGTACTCGGTTGTGACATTGCCTCTTTTCTTTCTGCTACCCGTCCGGGGTCCAGTACCGTCAACTGGTTCTCCCCAGTGCCTTTGGCCTAGGTGCCTCCATCTCCGTATCCGAGTTCCACCAACGTCTGCTGGTCCTTGGTAGTGCTTTGGAGCACAGGTACCTCCTGCTTAGTAACCGTGTCACAGTAACGTCAGCTGGTACTCGGTTGTGACATTGCCGCTTTTCCTTCTGCTACCCGTCCGGGGTCCAGTACCGTCAACTGGTTCTCCCCAGTGCCTTTGGCCTAGGTGCCTCCATCTCCGTATCCGAGTTCCACCAACGTCTGCTGGTCCTTGGTAGTGCTTTGGAGCACAGGTACCTCCTGCTTAGTAACCGTGTCACAGTAACGTCAGCTGGTACTCGGTTGTGACATTGCCTCTTTTCCTTCTGCTGCCCCTCCGGGTTCCAGCACAGTCAGCTGGTCCTCGTTACTTCCATTGTCTCTTGCTCCATCTGATACCCGTCAGGGTTCCAGTAACGTCAGCTGGTTCTCGGAAATTAGACGACCTTAAAGACCACCCAGAAGAAGATGACGACAACAAGGACGACTAGCATGAAGCCAACCAGTCTGAACACCATCACAAAGAAAAAATAAAAGATTACCCAGAAGAAGATCACCAACAGGACAAAGAAGGTTAAGACAAACTACAAGATACAGAACAAGAGACAGAAGAACAATAAGCAGAAGATCAAAAAGCAGAAGAACATGAAGTATAAGACCAAAACGAAGAGCAAAATATATGCTCTAAATTCTAAGCAGAAGAAGACTAAGCAGTGTATGGGGGTGAGTCCGTTCCTCCTCGTGGTGCCCCTGGAAAATGCCTGCTGCTGCAGGCTAAACTGAACACGGACAAATACTGTTGTAATTTAAATCTTTTGTGACAGCAAGAACGGAAGGATGAACAATTCATACTTTTACAGATTACAAGTACAGGAATCTCTGTCACAAATAAGAATATGATGAAGAAGATGAAGAGGAAGAAGATGAAGAATTTGAATATGAAGAAGATTAATTAGTTTAATAATAACAATATGAGTAATGTAAACAAAAACATGAATAGCAAGAAGTTTAAGAAGATTAAGAAGGTGAAGATGAAGAATAATTTGATGAGAAAGATGATGCTGCTGCTGAAGATTATGAAGGAGAAAGTGTGGCACTGGCAAAAGTTAAAAAGGTGAAGAACATGGAAGTTGTGAAACATACATATTTGCCAAAATAGAAAAAAGGTTAACAACATTGTCAATTTGTTAGTCAATCCAAACGTATTTCCCAAAAAAAATATATTAATGCTATTCCAATGCATTGGGTTAAACATGTATGCCTTTATTGTCTCCTCAACCTCCCCCAATACATTCTACATTAGTCTTTGTTGTTTTCCTTCATGTACAATTAACCAACAAGGCAGAATGGGTTTTTTTTATGTCGATATTTGGTTCCCATAGACTTACATGGGACTTCCGGTATCGGAATCGGATATCGGCGATATTTAGTGATATCGGCGATACCATTCCGATCCGATATTTTTAGATATCGAGCAGTATCGCTCAACACTACTATTGATGTGTACTCAGGCCTGGCTGCTACCAGTGGTTTCATGATTGGTTCTCTCAGTCCATGCACAAAAGCCTGTGCCAACATCCGTCTGTGTGTCTGATCATGGGTAATGAGGCCCAAATCTTGAAACACTTGCATTACTCTGTCATGGAACTTCTCCACAGACTCTGTCTTGTCTTGACTCATGTCATGTAGGCTGAGAGTTTGTCCTGTCAGTCTGCTTTTGGCCCATTCTCTGAGTTGTTTAATTAGCTTTGGTCCTGTCTCCCAGGCATACGCATCTAACTCTGCTGGAAGCTTGAAGTGTTCTCTCATAATTGACCAGAATGCATCACCTGCTTTTATTTCCATTTCGGTCCAGAGATCAATCCAGGCTGCTGTATACGTTTGCTGGATCTGCTGCATTTTTTGGCAAAATAGCATGGGGTGTATCCCTGGGTCTGGCAGCATACTGATCACCTGGCTTGGGATGAAGGGCTCATAGGATGGTGCCTCTACCTGTCCCTGCTCTCTTTGTGTTTGTGGGTTTTCTTCCCTAGTATTGGGCAGCATATGTGACGTTGCATCTTCATCTTCATCAGATAAGTAGTGACATGGTGTACTTGGTGCATACACTGGGTGAGATTTGGGCTTAAAAGTTGTCTTGCTGCATGGGGATTTCCCACTTCCTTGCTGAGGCTGCGGTGGATCAGTGTCATGGTTCCATGCTGGCAGCCCTGCTCGGCACTGAGGTTCCTCATTTGTTTCTGTAGCTACACTACCCCCCTGTGATGCCCTAGCTGTGGGCTCTGCTAGTTTTTGTGTCTGGGGACTACCTGCAACGTTTTGTGTAGGGAGATTTGCACTTTCTTCTCCTGATATAATGACTAGCAATGTTTGTACTGTGCTTGGGATAGACAGGGTGCCCTGTGCTGGAGACACTGAATACAGTGACACCACATTGCTTTGATTGGGCGTTGACCCAGTTGATAACGAAGTAGAAAAAAAAGGAAGAGAAGGGAGGTGTGAGGGAGGAGCGAGAGAAAGGGGAGTGGAGAGAGATGGAGGGGAGGGTGAAGAAGAGGTGGAATGTGCCTGAGAGGAGGAGGAAGGAGGAGAGCAAGCATGAGCAGGTGGGTGTGGTGTGGGAGGAGAAAGGGAGGAAAAGGAAAGAGGGGAGGGAGAGAAGAGTGAAAGGGGGGAAGGAGAGAAAGATGGAGGAGAGAGAGTGGAGAAAGATGGAGGGGGAGAAGTAGAAGAAGATGAAGAAGAAGATTTGAGAGTTGGAGAGAAAGAGATAGAAGAAGAGGAAGATGAAGAAAATGGATTTGTCAGAGATGTGAGGGAGGGGAAAGAAGGAATGAGAGGGATGGCAGCGAGGAAAGAGGAGAAAAAAATGAAGAAGAAGGAGAAAGGGACTGAGAGAAGAAAAAGGAGAGGGTGTCCTCCCTGTGGCTCTTGAGAGGGGATGGTTGAAACAAAAATGCCTTCTCCCTGTGGAGAGAGGCGGGGAGCGTTTTTCCCTGTACAAGGCTCGTTACTCAATGAGAGCAGCCTACACCTGTCCTGTGTCTCCACATGATGGACATGTGATGTGTGTGACTCTGAATTCTGCTCTTGTGACATGTCAGTGATCTTTTTCTCACAGACGATTTAACACCTTTTCAATCTTATTCACATAAAACAAATCACTTCCTGGTCCGTTCAAATTAACTTGCTATACCTTCTACACGATGCACCACTGCTCTTTTATAGCAGATGGTAATCTATTAACAAACTTTCCCGTTACCTTTCAAATAACAAAAACAAGAAAAAACATTTCATTATGCAGCGTAAAGGCTGCCTGTCTATTTGCTTCTCACATACTCTGACCTTCTATTCACATGCCTAGCCCTTCGATTCTCACGTACTGTGTCTATTCCAAAAACCTATTCAATAAAGGTGATTAAAAATCTGAAAACTGCTGCACTCTGTTTCTGTGCGTCCTCGCCGAATGCCCGACGGGAGGGGCTAGTCAAGCCGCTGCGCAGTTTGTGTGTGCGCTCTCCCTCAGCCTGAAATTTTCCTTATCTGTGGAGTGACCTTGGTCTAAAGCAAGCTAGTAGAGAAAAAAAAATGGTTGGAGAATAAAATTCTAACGTAAATTGATTAGAAAAAAAAAACTCTCCAAAATTATTTAAAAGTGTACTGAAAAGAAAAACTTTAAAATCAAAAGTTAGATTTAGTAAAAAACTCTAGAAAAAGAAAAAAAAAAATTTCACCAAAAAGGGAGAAAAGAAAAACCGTATTAATGATAAAACTCTGAAAAACAACCCTTGTTACTAAAACAGCTAATTAAAAAAACAGAAAAGAGGTGTAAAAACTGATTGTAAAATGATAAAAACAAAAAGAAAAGTAGTTTAAAACTTTTGTCTGGTAGCGTAGGCTTTTTCCTACCGCCTTCTATAATGTCACCTCGCTGCTGCCAGCACTCCCCCCCTCCCTTATATCTCTGCTTGCTGTCTATACAGGCACTGAAATCACGTATCAAAAAAAAAAAAATTATTATCCCTCAGAATAGCAAAAAATGAATATAGTTCAGTCTGAATGCCTGAGAATTTTCACGTTAAAACCTGTAGCCAAAAAAAAAAAAAAAATAGCTTAAAAAGATCAAAACCAGGAAACAGATGTAACAACGTGATTAGCAGAGGAGGGGGGTCAAAAAGGGTTTTCTCGCTGCTACAGCCAGCTGTGAATGAGATTTAAAGCGACAGTACCTGCAAGACAGACAGTGACATGTACAATGAGACAGACACCCGGGAGAATACGAATCCCTCTTTTGATGATCTGTGACACATACAAGCTGCTCTGGTAACTGATAACTCACCAATTGCACTGAGCACACCGATGCTCCAGGTCTACCACTTCTTAAAGTGCGCCGGTCACAGTAATCTGTAGTAGCCTGTACAAAATTCCCACCCTTCACACCTGGAATGCTGGGAGTGTCTCCCTCCGATGTGCGAAAGAATTTGTGAGAATTTATCCAAACAAAGCCCCCACCCTTCACACCTGGAATACTGGGATTGTCTCCCTCCGATGTGTGAAAGTATTTGTGAGAACTTATCCAGCAATTTGGCTTTTCCTGCTATACAGCTTCCAGAAATCAGCCAGCAAAAACACAGTCACCGTTCCAACTTTCTCCCGGTTCACACAAAACATGAAACATATACAGCACAGCAGCAAACAACTCGGCTTATATCCCAGGGCTTTTGGATAAGGGTATGGATTTTTTACACTACCTGGGAATGCGGTGATGACCACGTCCGACCGGCTGGAAGTGTAGGCTAGGACTAGGCACAGGGAACATTCAGGTAAGATGACAGAGTTTTCTTACCTTACTTATGGAGCTGCAGTCTCCGTCCCGTGTGCCAAGGCCAGGGCCAACACCCCCGTCTCTCCGGTCGGCCGGGTCCTCGTGCGTTTCGTCCAGTGCCCCCCGTGCAGGCGCCAACTGTTATGGAAATTTAATTAGGATAAATTTATCCTTCCGTGTTTGCTGCTTGCCGTTCCCAAATCTCTATTTAATGTCTTTTTTGAGCGCTCAGAACTAAATGAAAACTGTCCACACGGAAGTGTCAGTATAACAGTTCGTCAAGACTACTCATTTATTATTCATTCAAGGTTTTATACATTTACAAAAAGGGGCTGGTTAGTCAATTAACATACAATTAAAAGCCGCTAGATTATTGGCTTTTCTAGTGTAAGTATGATAATTATGATAATCATGATAAAAGAGCTGAAGTTGCAGATTTATTGTTTTATATTCTTTTGCCCTAGTTTTTCTTGCATGACTATAAAGTAAACAATAGATATCTACTAAAACTCTATGTACTTGTTCCTTATGAAGGCCAGATTCATTTAAGACGACTGATTATAGCTGGCATAGATATACTGGGTACAAGATTTTTAGCAAGTGAGATCTATCTAACTGTGAATAAATATATATGAATATACTTTGAATATATGGAATACATATATATTTCCATGACACTACTACTACTGTCCCATCATCCGCTAATGCTGTCACTGTAGCAGACATAGCCG
>JARQOD010000002.1:144116160-144189834 GCA_033576555.1 Oophaga sylvatica
ACACATTCTTCCTCCTCCCGATTATCGCCTCCAATTAAACAATCATGCACACATTTCAACCTTTTCCTCAGGCCCCCAGATTACTTTGTAGAGTCCAGGAGAAAATTACTCGCATTTCACATTAACTTGCATTGGACGCGCTACTCGTAACGAATACTCGAGTATTAAGACCTACTCGTTACGAGTATAGCAAGTTCGAATATTTTTACTACTCGCTCATCACTACTGCTTACCCTTTGGCAGAACACACTCTCAGCTGGATAATGCACCATGTTACATTGCTTTCAGTAACTTGAAAGCAAGTTTTCCTTGCAACCTGACCTTCAGATTTCTCAAATATCAGTCCTACAGTATGAATTTCTGTGATTATGGTTAATGGAGGGTCAACATACTACAAGATGGATGTCTCTAATAAAGTGGCCATTCAGAGTAAATACCCCCTAATTTCAAATAAGTAGTGACTATACATTCTACATTTAAAGCAATAGTATTGTGCAGTCAATAACCCTTGAAGCCTTGAATAATTCTCTCTGTATTAATAAGCCCTTAAGGAAGATTAGAATGTTTTTCCCCCTCAAACAGCACTACTCTTGAGCTTTATCTTGTAATTAGTGTTGAGCGATACGATACCGCAAGTATCGGGTATCGGCCGATATTAGCTCTATCGGCCTTTCGATACTTAGTTCCGATATTTTCGTCTTATCGGATACCGGAATCGGGATTGTCACTGTCACTGTCAGTGTCTGTCGGTCGGGTCTGTCAGGAGTCAGCGGCACTTACCTGGCAGAAGATCTCCGGCGGTCACGGGCTGGACTGCTTCATGGCCGCCATCATCTTTCCCTGGCGGTCACATGCAGTTTCTCGCGATAACTGCAGTGACTGCTGGGTAATCCCGGCCGTAAAGCAGTCAGTCCGATGACGTCACCGCCGGGGAAGCAGGTAATCAGCTGTGCTGCGTCGCGATGACAGGCTCTGCCTGTCATTGCGATGTAGCAGAGCTGGATCGTCGTGGGACTGTCGTTACTATGGACTGCGTCGGACAGGTGGTATACTGTTGGTTTGTTTTTTTTCTTTTTTTACAGGAGATCGATGGCGTTGCAGGAATGAGTGTATAATAAAATTAATGAAAACTGTGTTGTCTCTTTTATTTCATTAAAATACTTTTTCTTGCTTTGTCTTTTTTTTATACATTTAATAACTTTGGGATTAATAATGGATCGGTGTCTTATTGACACCTCTCCATTATTAACCGGGCTTATTGTCACCGTGCAATCAACGGTGACATTAACCCCTTATTACCCCACTTGCCACCGCTACAGGGCAGTGGGAAGAGCCGGGTAAAGTGCCACAATTGGCACATCTTTTGATGCGCCAAATGTGGGGCTGCTGTAGCCTGGTATTATCAGGCTGTTGAGGGCCAAAATCCATGGGCCTTGACAGTCTTTTAATACCAGGCCGCAGCAGTCTGCATTTTACTTGGCTGGTTAACAAAATAGGGGGACCCCTACGCCGTTTTTTTTTCGAGGGGATCCCCTATTTTTGTTAACCAGCCAAGCTAAGCAGACTGCTGTGGCCTGGTATTATCAGGCTTGCAAGGTCCATGGATATTGGATCCTTACCAGCCTGAAAAACCAGGCCTCAGCGGTCTGCTTCATCTGGCTGGTTAACAAAAATAGGGGGGACCCCACGCCAATTTTTTTTGAGGGGATCCCCTATTTTTGTTAATCAGCCAAGATATGCAGACTGCTGTGGCCTGGTATTATCAGGCTGGCAAGGTCCATGGATCTTGGCTCCTTAACAGCCTGAAAATCCAGGCCTCAGCGGTCTGCTTCATCTGGCTGGTTAACAAAAATAGGGGGGACCCCACGCCAATTTTTTTCGAGGGGATCCCCTATTTTTGTTAATCAGCCAAGATATGCAGACTGCTGTGGCCTGGTATTATCAGGCTGGCAAGGTCCATGGATCTTGGCTCCTTAACAGCCTGAAAATCCAGGCCTCAGCGGTCTGCTTCATCTGGCTGGTTAACAAAAATAGGGGGGACCCCACGCCAATTTTTTTCGAGGGGATCCCCTATTTTTGTTAACCAGCAAAGATAAGCAGACTGCTGTGGCCTGGTATTATCAGGCTGGCAAGCAGGGTCGGACTGAGCCACCGGGACACCGGAGAAACCTCCGGTGGGCCCCAGCTCCTGCGTGGTGGGCCCTGATTTGAAAGGATAGGTCGCGGGGCAGAGGGGGCGGTGGCCCCGGGCCTCGCGCTCTGAGGGGGCCCACCCGGAGCTACGCTACAGTAACTGTATCGGCGTGCACAGCACGCCGATACAGTTACATTCTGCTGCAGAGCAGGGAGAATCGATCTTCCTGCTCTGCCGCCCAGAAGCTATGGGGCCTGAACAGGCGTTGGGGGGGCCCGGTGCCAGCAGTGGGCCGCCCAAACGGCATCGGAGGGTCAGCTGTATCGGCATGGGTACGGTTGGGGCGTGGATATGGGTGTGATTAGCTGTGAAATGGGTGTGGTCGGGGCGTGGCTTAAAATTTGCAGCGGCGCCTTTAACCCTCTTTCCTGTCTTCAAAATTTGGGAGGTATGCTGTATGACCTCCCTACAACTTCTGGGCATGCTCCTGATGAGCGCGACGGATGGTCTCCTGAGGGATCTCCTCCCACACCTGGACTAAAGCATCCACCAACTCCTGGACAGTCTGTGGTGCAACGTGGCATGGCCTAAAATTTGCTGCAGCAGGCACAGCGTGCCACAGCCTTTGTCCCTCTTTCCCTTCTTCAAAGGTTGGGAAGTATGATGGTGGGCCCCAAGAATATTTTTTCTCTGGTGGGCCCAAGGTACTCCAGTCCGACGCTGCTGGCAAGGTCCATGGATCTTGGCTCCTTAACAGCCTTAAATACCATGCCTCAGCAGCAGGGGCGTACATAGAAATCATGGGGCCCCATAGCAAAAGTCTGAATGGGCCCCCCCAAAAAAAAAAACCCAGAGCCATTGTAAATGTAAAGTGCCAGCACAGTGAGGGGGCACATTAAACAAAAAAATGTATTATGCCCCCATAGATTGTGCCCCCATAGATGCTCCATAGTATAGGCCCTTATGCTGCCGCAGCTGCTGCAACCAAAAAAAAAAAAAGACATACTCACCTTTCGTCGCTGGGGGCCAGGTGCCGGTGTCCTGAGCAGGGGTGACACCAGGTGCCGATGTCACCGCTCGCTCAGGGCCCCGGCACCTGAGATATTTACCTGTCCTCTCTCCACTGCTGAGTGCCGCTGTCTTCGGGGTCCTCCAGCAGTGAATGATGAGGCAGAGGGCGTGGCGCGCACTAACGACGTCATTGCGCCCTCTGACCTGAACATTGCAGCAAGAGGACGCGAGCAACGGTGGAACGGGACAGGTAAATATCCCTTATACTCACCCTTCTGCCGGCGCGGTCTGTGCAGCCCCTGCTCTTCTCCCACGGTCTCCGCCGCCAGTGTTCAGCGGTCACGCGGGACAGCTCATTAAAGTCATGAATATGTGCGTATTCATGACTGTAATGAGCGGTACCACCTGACCGCTGAACACAGGCGTCGGAGACCGTGGGAGAAGAGCAGGGGCTGCAGAGACCGCACCAGGAGGGGTGAGTATATAGAAGAGCTGCGCTCCCCCTCCCCCGCCGACCCCCTGGGAGTACTGTGTCAGCACAGCTACCGACCGTCGAGGGCCCCCTCACCTGTCCGGGCCCCATAGCAGCTGCTTGGTCTGCTTCATTCACGGTACGCCACTGCTCAGCAGTCTGCTTCATCAGGCTGGTTAACAAAAATAGGGGGGACCCGACGCCATTTTTTATTCGAAGGGAACCCCTATTTTTGTTAATCAGTTCCCTCTGACGTCACTGATTGTGTCCCTGGCTGACCTGAAGTGAAAGTGGAAAGCAATCAATTAAGCTTTCCACTTCCTCTCCTGTCAGCCAGGAGAGGAACTCATTCATTTGGGGGTTTACTGTGAGGCTGCAGCATTAGCTGCGGTCCCTGCAGTAAACATTAACCCTTTCTGAAGGATTACACCGTGGGACCTGACTGTGCATGGGATAGGTAAGAATAATTTTGCTTTTTTATTTTATTTTTATTACAGGAAATGGTTTTTGCAGTCAAATAAAAGATGGTCAAAAACATGTGTCTTTATTTCATTAAAATGATTTTTAATTAAAGTGTGTGTGTTTTATTTTTATTTCATGCAATAGGATTAATAATTGATAGTTGTCTAATTGACAGCTCTCAATTATTAACCTGGCTTAAGGTCACCTTTCAATTGCAATGTGGCTTTAACCCCATATTAACCCATTCGCCACCGCTACAGGGCAATGGGAATAGACGGGCAAAGTGCCAGAAAGGGCGAATCTAATTATAGATTTGTCTTTTCTGGGGTGTCTGGAGGCAGATGTTAGTAGCCAGGGGGGGCCAAAAATAATGGTCCCTCTCTGGGCTATTATTATCTGCCCCCATTCGCTGGCTTTGTCTGTCTGGTTGCGAAAATAGGGCGGGAGCCCACGCATTTTTTTTAAACAATTTTACACCTCATATATATATATATATACATGTCATTGAATTTGTGACACATATATATATATTTATATTTATAGTTCATACACTTCTACATAGTATAATAGCCGCTAATTCAATTGACGGCTTTTGTGAAAATGCAGAACCCGACATGAAATGACACTTGGTGTACATAGGGTTAACCATGTCTTTTCATGTCCTTTGCTATCTGATTTGCACAAACAATTACATGAGTGTAAGTGTGCAAAATTTCACACCTGTAGGGGTTAATTAAAGGTGTAAATTTGTAGCAAAAAAGTCCGTTTTTTTTTACAACGAATTTACACCTTTAATTAACCCCTACAGGTGTGAAATTTTGCACACATAGACTGATGTAATTGTTTGTGCAAATCAGATTGCAAACGACATAAAAAGACATGGTTAACCCTATGTACACCAAGTGTCATTTCATGTCGGGTGCTTCTGTCTTTTCACAGAAGCCGGCTTTACCCGGCAATTGAATCAGAGGATATTTTACTATGTAGAAGTGTATAAACTATACATATATGTATATATATATATGTCACAATGACATGTATATATATATATATGTATTCTATGTGTGTATATTTAGTGTTTACAAGGAAATAAAGGTTTTTTTTTAGTTGCGATATTTTGTTCCCATAGACTTACATGGGACTTCCGGTATCGGAATCGGATATCGCCGATATTTAGTGATATCGGCGATACCATTCCGATCCGATATTTTTAGATATCGAGCAGTATCGCTCAACACTACTTGTAATACATTTTGGTCCCATATAAGGAATGTAGTTGAGGTGCAATACCTGACTCAGTTCATGATCATGAGGGACACTTTTTTCTGAAAAAAAGCTGAATTTTATCTATTCTCATAATATCCAGTTAAGCATACTTTTTATATATATATATATATATATATATGAGAATCTTAGGTACAATTAGTTAAACATGAGCATATAATTAGTCAATACTAAGTTAGTGCAGAACATTAGGCTGTCGTATAATAATGCTTAGTTTTATTGAGCAACATTAGCTTCATGTCAATTTATGCAGCATTTCAGCTCCTGATGTGATCTATCAGAGAAGCTACGTACTGTCTCCTTAAGGGAGCGATTTCCAGTAATTCTAGTTACTATTTAACATTCTAAGTGTCTTTGGGATTCAGCCTTGCTAACATGAATGGGTTGATAAAGATGGAAAGTTGCAATGCCTTTCAAACTTTAATAATGAAATGTACGCACAGATAATACCCCAATTCACATTACTCCATGAAACATATGTGCATGAAATCTGTCCTGATGTCTCGTGAGAGCAATAGACCTCTAAGAACAATATTTCTTATTTTTATACAATGTGGATAATTTCCGCAGCAGGGAATGTAGTCTATCTTTTGCTAAAGAACATCAAAGTTAATTAGTGGTTCAGTTTCCTTCCCCAAATTCTTTTCTTGTTAGTGGTCCCTTAAGGTAATACCTGAGAAACACTGTGTTAATGCTATCACCATTTGCACACGAAGAGAAAAGAGTGTTCCAGCTTCCAGCGTGAATTTCTTTATTCGTGGCTAATATAAAACTTTCACAAACAGGTGTACTCCTCTCTAATAAAGCGGATGTGCTAGTATAGCATTAGAAGAACAGCAACGCGTTTCGACCCGTCAGTGGGTTTTTGTCACAGCTGTTACACCTGTTTGTGAAAGTTTTCTTTCTTTTAACCCCTTAGTGAGAGAGCCATTTTGCAGCTTAATGACAGGGCCAATTTTTACAATTCTGACCACTGTCACTTTATGAGGTTATAACTCTGGAACGCTTTAACGAATCCCGCTGATTCTGAGATTGTTTTTTTGTGACATATTGTACTTCACGTTAGTGGTAAAATTTCTTTGATATGACTTGTGTTTATTTATGAAAAAAAACGGAAATATGGGGAAAATTTTGAAAATTTAACAATTTTCAAACTTTAAATTTTTATGCCCTTAAATCAGAGAGATATGTCACACAAATTTCTTAATAAATAACATTTCCCACATGTCTACTTTACATCAGCACAATTTTGGGACCAACATTTTTTTTTGTTACGAAGTTATAAGGGTTAAAAGTTGACCAGCGATTTCTCATTTTTACAACACCATTTTTATTTTAGGGACCACATCACATTTGAAGTCACTTTGAGGGGTCTATATGATAGAAAATAGCCAAAAGTGACACCATTCTAAAAACTGCACCCCTCAAGGTGCTCAAAACCACATTCAAGAAGTTTATTAACCCTTTACGTGCTTCACAGGAACTGAAGCAATGTGGAAGGAAAAATTAACATTTAACTTTTTTTGCAAAAACTTTACTTCGGAACCTATTTTTTTTATTTTCACAACTGTTAAAAGAAAAAATGAACCACAAAATTTGTTGTGCAATTTCTCCTGATTAAGCCGATAGCCCATATGTGGGGGTAAACCACTTTTTGGGCGCACGGCAGAGGTTGCAAGGGAAGGAACGACATTTGACTTTTTCAACGCAGAATTGGCTGGATGCCATGTCGCATTTGTAGAGGCCCTGATGTGTCTAAACAGTGGAAACCCATCACAAGTGACCCCATTTTGGAAACTAGACCCCCTAAGGAGCTTATCTAGATGTGTGGTGAGCACTTTGAACCTCCAAGTGCTTCACAGAAGTTTATAACATAGAACAGTGAAAATAAAAAATCATATTTTTTCCACAAAAACAATCTTTTCACCCCAATTTTTATTTTCCCAAGGGTAACAAGACCCCAAAAGTTTTTGTGCAATTTGTCCTGAGCATTCTAAAACACCATATGTGGGGGTAAACCACTGTTTGGGTGCAAGGCAGAGCTTGGAAGGGAAGGAGCGCCGTTTGACTTTTTCAGCGCAGAATTGGCTGGACGTCATGTCGTGTTTGTAGAGGCCCTGATGTGTCTAAACAGTGGAAACCCCCCACAAGTGACCCCATTTTGGAAATTAGACCCCCTAAGGAACTTATCTAGATGTGTGGTGAGCACTTTGAACCTCCAAGTGCTTCACAGAAGTTTATAACATAGAACCGTGAAAATAAAAAATCATATTTTTTCCACAAAAACGATCTGTTCACCCCAATTTTTATTTTCCCAAGGGTAACAAGACCCCAAAGTTTTTGTGCAATTTGTCCTGAGCATGCCGATACCTGATATGTGGGGGTAAACCACTGTTTGGGCGCACGGCAGGGCTTGGAAGGGAAGGAGCGCCGTTTGACTGTTTCAAACCAAAATTGGCTGGAATTGAAATTGGACGCCATGTCGCGTTTGGAGAGCCCCTGATACGCCTAAACAGTCGAAACCCCCCACATATCACACCATTTTGGAAACTAGACTCCTTAAGGAACTTATCTAGATGTGTGGTGAGCACTTTGAACCCCAAGTGCTTCACAGAAATTAATAAACGTAGAGCCGTGAACATAAAAAATCATTTTTTTCCTCAAAAATGATTCTTTAGCCCGCTATTTTTTTTATTTTCCCAAGGGTAACAGGAGAAATTGGACCCAAAAAGTTGTTGTGCAATTTTTCCTGAGTACGCTGATACCCCATATGTGGGGTGAAACCACTGTTTGGGTGCATGGGAGTGCTTGGAAGGGAAGGAGCGCCATTTTGTAATGCAGACTTTGATGGAATGTTCTGCGGGCGTCATGTTGTGTTTGCAGAGCCCTTGATGTACCTAAACAGTAGAAACCCCCTGCAAGTGACACCATTTTGGAAACTAGACCCCCAAGGAGCTTATCTAGATGTGTGGTGAGCACTTTGAACCCCAAGTGCTTCACAGAAATTTATAAACGCAGAGCCGTGAAAATGAAAAATCATTTTTTTTCTCAAAATGTTTTTTTTAGCCAGCTATATTTTATTTTCCCAAGGGTAACAGGAGAAATTAGAACCCCAAAATTGGTGTGCAATTTGTCCTGAGTACGCTGATACCCCATATGTTGGGTAAACCACTGTTTGGGTGCACGGCAGGGCTCGGAAGGGAGGGAGCGCCATTTGACTTTTTGAAAGCCACGTCGTGTTTGGAGACCCCCTGATGTGTCTAAACAGTGGAAACCCCCCCACAAGTGACCCAATTTTGGAAACTAGACCCCTTAAGGAACTTATCTAGATGTGTGGTGAGCACTTTGAACCCCCAAGTGTTTCACAGAAATTTATAAACGCAGAGCTGTGAAAATAAAAAATCTTTTTTTTCTCAAAAATGATTTTTTTAGCCAGCTATTTTTTATTTTCCCAAGGGTAACAGGAGAAATTAGAACCAGAAAATTGGTGTGCAATTTGTCCTGAGTACGCTGATACCCCATATGTTGAGGTAAACCACTGTTTGGGCGCACGGCAGGGCTTGGAAGGGAAGGAGCGCCGTTTGACTGTTTCAAACCAAATTGGCTGGAATTGAAATTGGACGCCATGTCGCGTTTGGAGAGCCCCTGATATGCCTAAACAGTCGAAACCCCCACAAATCACACCATTTTGGAAACTAGACCCCTTAAGGAACTTATCTAGATGTGTGGTGAGCACTTTGAACCCCCAAGTGCTTCACAGAATTAATAAACGTAGAGCCGTGAACATAAAAAATCATTTTTTTCCTCAAAAATGATTCTTTAGCCCGCTATTTTTTTTATTTTCCCAAGGGTAACAGGAGAAATTGGACCCAAAAAGTTGTTGTGCAATTTTTCCTGAGTACGCTGATACCCCATATGTGGGGTGAAACCACTGTTTGGGTGCATGGGAGTGCTTGGAAGGGAAGGAGCGCCATTTTGTAATGCAGACTTTGATGGAATGTTCTGCGGGCGTCATGTTGTGTTTGCAGAGCCCTTGATGTACCTAAACAGTAGAAACCCCTGCAAGTGACACCATTTTGGAAACTAGACCCCCAAGGAGCTTATCTAGATGTGTGGTGAGCACTTTGAACCCCAAGTGCTTCACAGAAATTTATAAACGCAGAGCCGTGAAAATGAAAAATCATTTTTTTTCTCAAAAATGTTTTTTTTAGCCAGCTATATTTTATTTTCCCAAGGGTAACAGGAGAAATTAGAACCCCAAAATTGGTGTGCAATTTGTCCTGAGTACGCTGATACCCCATATGTTGGGGTAAACCACTGTTTGGGTGCACGGCAGGGCTCGGAAGGGAGGGAGCGCCATTTGACTTTTTGAAAGCCACGTCGTGTTTGGAGACCCCCTGATGTGTCTAAACAGTGGAAACCCCCCCACAAGTGACCCAATTTTGGAAACTAGACCCCTTAAGGAACTTATCTAGATGTGTGGTGAGCACTTTGAACCCCCAAGTGTTTCACAGAAATTTATAAACGCAGAGCTGTGAAAATAAAAAATCTTTTTTTTTCTCAAAAATGATTTTTTTAGCCAGCTATTTTTTATTTTCCAAGGGTAACAGGAGAAATTAGAACCAGAAAATTGGTGTGCAATTTGTCCTGAGTACGCTGATACCCCATATGTTGAGGTAAACCACTGTTTGGGCGCACGGCAGGGCTTGGAAGGGAAGGAGCGCCGTTTGACTGTTTCAAACCAAATTGGCTGGAATTGAAATTGGACGCCATGTCGCGTTTGGAGAGCCCCTGATATGCCTAAACAGTCGAAACCCCCACAAATCACACCATTTTGGAAACTAGACCCCTTAAGGAACTTATCTAGATGTGTGGTGAGCACTTTGAACCCCCAAGTGCTTCACAGAATTAATAAACGTAGAGTCGTGAAAATAAAAAATCATTTTTTTCATCAAAAATGATTCTTTAGCCCACTATTTTTTTTATTTTCCCAAGGGTAACAGGAGAAATTGGACCCAAAAA
Source organism: Oophaga sylvatica (assembly GCA_033576555.1). Taxonomy (NCBI): domain Eukaryota; kingdom Metazoa; phylum Chordata; class Amphibia; order Anura; family Dendrobatidae; genus Oophaga; species Oophaga sylvatica. The sequence continues at coordinate 144,126,546 of JARQOD010000002.1, forward strand.
GTTGTTGTGCAATTTTTCCTGAGTACGCTGATACCCCATATGTGGGGTGAAACCACTGTTTGGGTGCATGGGAGTGCTTGGAAGGGAAGGAGCGCCATTTTGTAATGCAGACTTTGATGGAATGTTCTGCGGGTGTCATGTTGTGTTTGCAGAGCCCTTGATGTACCTAAACAGTAGAAACCCCCTGCAAGTGACACCATTTTGGAAACTAGACCCCCAAGGAGCTTATCTAGATGTGTGGTGAGCACTTTGAACCCCAAGTGCTTCACAGAAATTTATAAACGCAGAGCCGTGAAAATGAAAAATCATTTTTTTTCTCAAAAATGTTTTTGTTTAGCCAGCTATATTTTATTTTCCCAAGGGTAACAGGAGAAATTAGAACCCCAAAATTGGTGTGCAATTTGTCCTGAGTACGCTGATACCCCATATGTTGGGGTAAACCACTGTTTTGGCGCACGGCAGGGCTCGGAAGGGAGGGAGCGACATTTGACTTTTTGAAAGCCACGTCGTGTTTGGAGACCCCTGATGTGTCTAAACAGTGGAAACCCCCACAAGTGACCCCATTTTGGAAACTAGACCCCTTAAGGAACTTATCTAGATGTGTGGTGAGCACTTTGAACCCTCAAGTGTTTCACAGAAATTTATAAATGCAGAGCTGTGAAAATAAAAAATCATTTTTTTTCTTAAAAATTATTTTTTTAGCCAGCTATATTTTATTTTCCCAAGGGTAACAGGAGAAATTAGAACCCCAAAATTGGTGTGCAATTTGTCCTGAGTACGCTGATACCCATATGTTGGGGTAAACCACTGTTTGGGCGCACGGCAGGGCTCGGAAGGGAGGGAGCGCCATTTGACTTTTTGAAAGCCACGTCGTGTTTGGAGACCCCCTGATGAGTCTAAACAGTGGAAACCCCCCACAAGTGACCCCATTTTGAAAACTAGACCCCTTAAGGAACTTATCTAGATGTGTGGTGAGCACTTTGAACCCCAAGTGTTTCACAGAAATTTATAAACGCAGAGCTGTGAAAATAAAAAATCTTTTTTTTTCTCAAAAATGATTTTTTTAGCCAGCTATTTTTTATTTTCCCAAGGGTAACAGGAGAAATTAGAACCCCAAAATTGGTGTGCAATTTGTCCTGAGTACGATGATACCCCATATGTTGGGGTAAACCACTGTTTGGGCGCACGGCAGGGCTCGGAAGGGAGGGAGCGCCATTTGACTTTTTGAAAGCCACGTCGTGTTTGGAAACCCCCTGATGTGCCTAAATAGTGGAAATCCTCAATTCTAGCTCCAACCCTAATCCCAACACACCCCTAACCCTAATCCCAACCCTAATCCTAACCTAAATCCCAACCCTAATTGTAACCCTAACCTTAATTGTAACCCTAACTCTAATTGTAACCCTAACCCTAATTTTAAACCTAACCCTAAATGTAACCCTAACCCTAATTATAACCCTAATTATAACCCTAAGGCTAGGTTCATTTTGCGTTTTACCAGCCCGTTCAACACATAGCGTTGACGGGCTGGTAACGGTATAGCATAACGCGATCTCGTTATGCTATATCCGCTAGCGCAGAGGAATCAGCAGATGATTCATCTGCGCTAGCGGTGACGGAGCCCAGACGCTGCAGCCCGTGTCCGAGGCTCCGTCACTGAATGATGGCACATCGCAAACGCATGCCGCTTTACGGCATGCGTCGCGATGCGCCCTCAAATGGGGGTGAATGGCAGCGTTAACGGACTGCGTTACACCACGTTATACCGCGGTGTAACGCAGTCCGTCTAACGGACTGCCATAACGCAGTATGAACCCGGCTTAACCCTAACGCTAATTATAACCCTAACCCTAATGCTAACCCTAACCCTAATTATAACCCTAACCCTAATTATAACCCTAACCCTAACAGAAAAATGAAAATAAATATAATTTCTATTTTTTATTATATGTCCCTAACTAAGGGGGTGATAAATGGTGGGGTTATGTACTGTTTTTTTTATTTTGATCACTGTGATAGTTTATCACAGTGATCAAAATGCACTTTCTGGAGAATGAATGAAAAAAATTTTGAATCTGCCGCCAAGCAGATCGGCGGGCGCACTGCGCATGCGCCCGCCATTTTTTTTTGCAGGAAGAAGACGCCGGGATCCTGGGGCCTGCGGGAGGAGGGAGGACACCGGTAAGTATACGGGGGGCGATCGGGGGACCTGTGGACCCTCATTTTCTCCCCTCTGATGTGCGATCACATCAGAGGGGAGAGAAATCATTTTTTTTTTTTTTTTGCAATCGCGTCTGTGCTTGCATAGACGCGATCGCAACACCGGGATCGGTGAATACCGATCCGGATCATGTTCTCTGTGTTCTCGGCTACCCCCGGTAGCCGAGACCCCAGAGAATATTTGCCCATCCCCCCAGCACACAGCGGCACATAGCGGCGGGCGCACTGAGCATGCGCCCGCCATTTTCTTCATCGCGCCGGCCCCGGGGGACACCGGAGGGCCCTGGGGCCACATGCAGGACATCGGGGGCCCCATGGGGGTCCGGGGACCCTTTTTCTCTGTCCTCTGATGTCCGATGACATCAGAGGACAGGGAAATTAAATGGCACAACTTTTTTTTTTGTTGCGGTCGCCGTTATAGGGTTAAAAACGGCGATCGCAACATCGGTGTCGGTAAAAACCGACCCGATTCATGTTCTCTGGGGTCTCGGCTACCCCTGGTAGCCGAGACCCGGAGAAAATGCGCCTCTGGGGAGTGCTATTCACTTTTTCGTGGTTTAAGCACCCTTAATGACCGCCGTTAAAAGGCGTATCGGCGGTCGCTAAGGGGTTAAACATCTTTTTATTATTTTAAACAGAAGTAATACAGTACAGGCTTAAGTGTATGACCAATTTAGACAGTTACATGGGCTTCCGTCAAACAGCGCCGTATGTGGATTAATGTCAATTATCAAGTGTTACAAAAATCTCTTTGATCTAGAACAGGCTGGGTTGAGTCGAGCCGAGTTATCATAGTAAAATTTAAAAGTCCACAGAGAAAACATTGAAAAACACTCGTATATCAGCCGTCTCGAAAAGATTTATAGTAGGATGCAGGGAGGCCATCTGGGCCAGGGCTCTTGCCCATAGGGCAGTCCGACAGAGTAGACTGGAGTTCCTGACTCGTAAAAGGAGCAGTTAAATCAATTTGTTGTTTTTCAGATAGGGTTGGGAGGTTTATTCTGCTTAATAAGTCTTTTATATTGACTCGTCTTTTTTCTAAATTGTCTACGCTCTCTCCTGGGTGCAAATCATAAAGAGAGGAGTAGTACTCTCTAAAGGCAGAGGCTATTCCTTCCGGGTTTGTTATTTTGGTTCCGTCTGAACCCTTAATCATGTAGATAAGTGACTTGGCTTTACTGTTAAGAATGTTTTGGAAATGAATTCTGAGCAGAAGCTCCCTCTGGTGGTTACAAACAGTACTGAACCATTCAATGAGGATTGGCAATCAGGATTCACAGACTGGCTTGATATAAGGGAGGTTCCCTCCCATCATGGTTGCCGGTGATCAATTGTTCTTGTCTCAACTGTGGTTTCTGGTTCACTTGGAAGCTTGCTGAGTCTTGCCTCTTCTTCTGCTTTCAGATAAGATATTTTCTGTTTTTGTTTTTGTGCTTACCATTTGCATATTTCTCTGCATTTCTGTGAGGTTAGCCAGGTTCCCCCCCCCGGGGGGCTTGGGCTCCTCTCAGTTCCTCTGGAGCCATTGTTATTTGTTCATTTGCCTTTTCCAGTTTTTTCAGTGGCTGCGGCTTAGTTTTGTTACACCAGAGAACTGATTTAGGTGGTAGAGGTCGTGTGATCTCAGGTGTTTTTGCAATTAGCAGCGTTGGCATTTTTTAGGGTTTTTTTGGATTGCAGTGAGTATCCTTTCTATCCTTTTCTGTCTAGGCAGATTGGGCCCCAGCGTTTGCTCATACTATTTTCTGTCTGTGTCTGTATTTCCTCTTGTCTGACCGCCATTACATGTTTGGGGGCTTCCTATGTTCTTTGGGGATCTGCTCCGGGGCAGATAGCTTTCCTCTTTCTATCTTTGGGTGTAGTTAATCTCTCGGGCTGTGACGGGGCGTCTGGGACCAACGTAGGAACGCTCCACGGCTGCCTTTGGTTGTGGTGGTTGGTCAGGGCACTGCAATCCAATAGATTCCAACCTCTCTGGTGTATTGGCGTTTTTGCCTGCTCTCCTCAGCTACCGAAACATAACACCTTACGTTTTTTGACCATGGACATCATAAACTTTGTCATTTTATCCCCATGCGCAAATATTCTGTGTTTCCACCTTGTATAAATTTTCAACGAGTCTTTATTTAATAGATCTCTAAGAGATTTTGTGAACGTTTTATATTTGCCACGAATAAAGAAATTCACGCTGGAAGCTGGAACACTCTTTTCTCTTCGTTACTGCACGTCCTCAGGTCTGGATTCAAGTTCCATGCTCCGGTGCTGGTTGGTGAGCTGGCTAGGGCTAACTGACCATTTGCATAGCCTAAACTCACATATGAATCTCTTAGACAAATGAGTATTATTAACATTTATTAAAATTCTGGCTGTAGGAGGGTAACTTACCTCGATTTATAATGATTTGCTATCGCTATTATTTATGGATCAGGCATCATACATATCATGGTATTTATAGTACTGTTTAAAAGTTTTCAAGTAGATGTTGAAAAAATGCTACAAAAGAAGAATGTATTAAAAAATACAAGTTCTAATAGTGTATTTTTATTAAGTAACAAAAATGCAAAGTGAAAGAACAAAAGAGAAATCTGTAGCAATTCAAATTTTGGTGTGACCTCCCGTTTGCTTTCAAAGCATCATCAAAGCATCCATTTTTATAGGTTACATTTTTAATGGAAATCGGCAGGGGTTGTTGTACTAGATATCTTAGGGTACAAACCACAGATCTTCTGAGGATGCAGTCTCACATTGGTTAAATGATTTTGAGCTGTTGATGTTGAGATCAAGGCTCTGTGGGGGCCATATCATCGCTTCCAAGACCCCTTGTTCTTCTTTACCCTGAAAATAATTCTTGCTGACATTTTTTGTTTTCTTGCGGTCATTGTTCTGCTGTAGAATTAATTTGGAGTTAATCAGATGCCTCCATGATGGTAATGCATGATTGATAAGTATCTGCCTGTGTTTCTCAGCATTGAAACACATTAACCTTAACAAAATCCCTAGATCCATTTGCTGAAATGGAGCCCCAAACCTGCAAAAAAACTTCACCATGCTTCACTGCAGACACTCATTCCTTCGGCAAACAAACTGCTTCTGTTTACAACCAAATATTTAAAGTTTTGACTCATCAGTCCAGAGCACCAGTTGACATTTTTCTGCACCTCAGTTCATTTATTTTCATGCATTCATGCATAGTTAGTCGCTTCCATGTAGAAGGTATGGCTTTTGGCCCCAATCTTCTTTGAAGGCCACTTCAGGCCAGACTCCTCCGAACAATAGATGAGGGTAGCTAGGTCACACTAGTTGCTGTCAGTTCTGAGTTGCGCTGCTGGATATCTTCCGACTTTGAAGGGGAATAAGAATGAAGTGTCTTTCATCTGCTATACTAAGTTTCCTTGGCTAACCACTGTGTCTATTGTTCTCAACGTGGCCCATTTTGTAATGAATGGAGGCAGAGGCACAGGTGGTAAAGTTCACATTCGTCTTTCATTTCTCCGAAGGGGGCGTGACTAAGTGAGCCCCAGACACCCATAGTAAGTCCCCTCGAACAGGGTCAGAATTGAATGTCTGGGGGACACAGGTGCTACCTCCAGTTAGACCCCGGACATGTGGCAGCTGTGGCAGCTGTCCCAGCGGGACCAACGGGTTAACAGACTTTACATGTATGTTGAAGCTGACCAGCAAGTTTTGGGTGCACGGGTATAAGCTGGTACTGGCGTTGTACAGAGTTTCAGATGGATGAGTGGCGGAATGGAACGGAACTGGCGTCAACCGTATAGACGTTGTCCTGGACAGCTGGGTAACGGGTAAGTGATAGTCTGCGGAGACAAACAGTGTAAGTGGAGCAGAGGACAGAACACTGCAGAAACACAGATACAATCTCAGTGGAACCGGAAGCTAGCAACAGTAGATACTTGTTGCTCCGGCGCCCTCCCTATGGCGGAGGGGCCAGAAATAGTAATCAGTACTACGCCATTGGTCAAATACATTTTCGAAAAATGCGCGCTGTCTCTTTAAGAGACCGGGAGCTCGCACGCGACCTAAGCTCACTCCCCGGGGACCTGCTGATAGTGCGCCAGGAAGCAGAGGAGGGGGAAGTAGCAGAGGCTACGACAGGATGGCATGAGGCCAGCACAGAGCGGGAGTCCCGACTGGGACCCCGCAGAGGTATGGGACCAGAACCAAGACCAGGTGTAACACATTTCTTGGTGCCCTCAATGTTGACAAATACAGGCAGATACTTATCCTTATGTAACACCATCAGGGAGGCGTCAGATTGATTCCAATTTTATTCTGCAGCAGGATTATTACCCCAGATATACAAAGTTATTAAGAACTACTATCAACATTCAGAAGAACAAGGAGTCCTTTAAGTGATGATATGGCCCTCACAGATCCATGTTCTCAACATCATCAAGTGTGTGTGGGATTACATAAGGAGACAGAAGGGTTTGAGCAAGCATATATTCACAGAAAATCTGTGATTAGTTTTCCAAGATGTTTGGAACAACTTCGCTCGGGATTTCCTTCAAAAACTGTGTAAGTGTGCCAGGAATAATTGATACTTTGGTACTGCTTAGAAGAAAAAGGGTGGTCATGCCAAATATTGATTTGGTACTTTCTCACATTTTATTTTATTGTTTGATGAAAATAAATTATATCACTTCTACTTTTAAGCATCCTTAGTTTGCAGCATTTTTTCCACACCTGCCTAAGAGATTTGAAAAATATATAATCACATTCAATAGCATTGTACACAGAGGATGCAAACCAATCCACATAAGTCCTTCTCCTAAAAATAGGAACTCAGTTTATTTTTCAATTGCAAACACCCTACTCATTTCAGTAAATTCCTATAAAATGTGATGAAGCCAAAGTACTTGTACTTGGAGCTGTAGCAGATGCAGAATGAAAAGGGCCTCTGTGCATGAACAGTACATGGGCCCTTTGCAGATAAATTGCTCATCATAATGCACCTGGTTTGGAGGTGGAAATAGGCCCCGTTACCTCCTGGGCCCCTGTACATCTACACTAACAGAATGTCCATCTTTAACTTAAAGGAAGCTCATATTGCATCGCTGCTTGCCCCATCATCCTGTAATATTAATTTCCTAGGTTAAAAAACTATTTGTGTTTTTTTCAACTCCCTTGGTTGCTTCTTACACTCTCAAGCACTTTTTGGCTAATTACCCTCTTATAAAAGCATGTAACAGATATGGAAATTAGAATTGATGCCCTATTGGGGTTAGTCACTAATACATGGCAACCACTGGCGGACACAGACAGAAAAGGGCCCATGTGCAAGAACAATACACGGGCCCTTTCCAGACCAAGATCTCCTAAAAATGCAAATTACACTTGCTTTGGAGGTAGAATGGGCCCCCTTACCTCTTGGGCCCCTGTGCGGCTGCACATGTTGCAACAATGATATGTCCGCCCTGATGGCAACAATCTATGTAGAGAGACGGTATATAATATATAAAACAAAAAACAACCAATATGTATTGAAATATAAGCATAAAATGTATAACTATTGTGTCTGTGTCTGATGTCTATTTTGCACTGTGTTGGTTGAGAAATCTTTCAACACGACATGTGCTGGTTATTTCTGTGGCTGCGTGGTATCTCATTATGAACTCTCTGAGAATTCGTTATACATTTGTAAAACAAGTCTGACTTTCTGCAAAAATTATCAATAAAACTTGCATGAGACTTTATCATAAGCAGTTATGGTAATACACATCAGGTCATGAAGACTGTGTCACACCAAATGGGGACAATATTCATTTTTTTGACAGATGGTTGCAAGGCAGTTATTACTTATGCTGAAAGGATACACAAAATGTATGACATTACTGCTTCATGTAGGCAAGTGAAATAACAAACCAGAGACAGGCCAATCACCCTGTCAGCTTGCATATGTCTGGGGAGAACTGTTTTAAAATGATCCTTCAAAATCTCCAACAACGGATTTATGCACCTAATGGCTGAATGTCTGTGCCTCTGGATTTGGGAGTCATGAATATGTGAAACTATAATCTGCCTCATTCCAATTGAGGAGAATGCAATACCATTCAATTCTAATGTTACTTGGAATTTCATTCGTATTTTTTTTACTTTTTTATTTGCAATAATAAAATAATAATAAATATAATAATAATAAAATAGCATATTTTTTGCTCTTTACTCCATTTTTCTAAAATAATGGTTGCTATTACAGTGAGGTTTCTGTGCTTGCATGTTGAAGCATCATCTTCAATCTAATCTGTCAATACACGTTACATGATAGTTGCCAATTTTGCTGATATGTATTCCTTTTTGTACTATTCTTGCACTCATAAAAATTGAAGAAAAAAGAATGCGAAAAAAATTCCCAAGAACAAATTAAAGTATAAAAATATGATTTTATTTAAATAAATATGCCAGGAATAAGAAAAAAACTGGAAAGTGATAGAGGACAAATGACTGCATAACACATGTATGACAGGGAACAACCAAGGTCAAGAAAATAATAAGTATATCCAATGGACAGTGCAAAGAATCAATATATCTCACATATCAGTTAATCTTATTAATGCACAAATCCCACAGGGTTAATACATAAAGCAATCACACATTGGGTAAGTGTAAAGCGCTAATAGATAATAAATAGCATAATGTTTGCAATCAAGGTAGCATATCACAACACTTACTGGTAAAGTGGCATAGTGCAAATGACAACAGGTCATATATAGCCCAAAAATAGTATAAAAAGCTACCACATATTACCTAGACACGTGTGACTCTATTGCGACCTGGTGCACCCTCCCCGACGCGCGTTTCGGCAGATTGCCTTTCTCAAGGGGTGATGGGAGAGAGAGAATGTGAAGTATAAAAAGAGGTGATCCACCGATGAAAACACACATCAAAGCCCACGTGTTCAAATTAACTAATTGCCCCCAGCTTCAAGCAACTTTGTTGCCGACTTGCAGCGCGCAGTAATCATGAAGCTGGCATAATCACGTCACATCCTTTAGGATGTTGTGAAACTCGCCGGATCGGTGCTCATCCATTGTGACGCGCACATCGCCATAGCAACGTCAGATGCCAGGCGGCGGCGGTATCTCACTCACTGGTGACATCACATAGTGACGCCCACAGGGCGTGGAAGATGCCGAAAGCCGCCGGGAGTGCAGCGTGCCACCGCGCATGCGCGTGCCGGAATAGAGCACAGACGGTGAGTATATAGATATAGTTATCAGCGCCACGCATGAAATACATACATAGTGAAACAGGCCCACATCGTAGAAGGCCAATAGAAAGGTCTCAGCCATATAAAGATAGGAAATAATCTGACGACGTTGCACTAAAAGCAAAGTAATAATAATGGTGGTCAGCAACGTATATAGTCATCATAGCAGCAACAAGTTATTCAATCATATTGAAGAAAGGGGGCAATAATCCATCTTCAAAGGTACATGGATAGATTGATAGTAATCCGCTTGATTCATGGGATCAGAGTAGAGTTCAGTTATAATGATGAAATATGAATTTGAATCATCCTATATGATGCGATGGAGATGATACAGAGGTGGAAAACATACTAAAAAATAAAAATAAAATAATTAAAAACAATGAAACAACACAACATGTGGAATGGAGTCAAAATATCAGCACAGAATATTATAAAAACGGCAACAAAACTAATGGCTTCATTTAGTCCCTTAGGATAGACAGTATCAAGGTCCAAATCCAGTGTGTCTCACGCTGTGATAGCTTTTGGCTTAAATTGCCGCCACGAATACCTGGTTCAATAATATCAATACCCCTGAACCGAATTGAAGAACTATCACAGCCGTGATACTGCTTGAAATGTCGTGGTATAGTTCTAAGTGTGGTTGGGTCATTGTGGTCGGCGGCCGCCTGTATGCCCAAAACATGCTCGTGGACCCGAACTTTAAATTGGCGGGTCGTCATACCTATATAGATTAGATTGCAGGGACAGAGAGCAAAATAAATCACATATCGAGAGGTACATGAGATATGACCTCTGATATCAAACTTCCTCGTTCCTGCAGAATTGAAAAAAGACTTTGTGCGATCAATGTTAGGGCAGGCGACACACCGACCACAAGGAGCACAACCACACTTAGTCGGACCCTGGTTAAAGAGACCAGGCTTAGGATCAGATCGATAATGACTCGAGACCAAGTGATCTCTGAGGTTCTTAGAGCGTCTTAAAGTGATACTAGGCCTATTAGGAAGTATTTGATTTAAAGTGGGATCAGTTTGAAGGATCGGCCAAGCCTTATGTAGGCACTGTTTCATCCTAGCAAATTGAGCATGATAGGTTGTAATAAATCTTATCGTATTATCAATCTTTCTCTCTTTACTCTTATATAGGAGAGAATGACGGGTTGTCCATTTTGCCCTATTGTAGGCTCGTTTAATTGCCCGTCTACTGTAACCTCGTTCAATAAATTTATCAGGAAGGTCAGATGCCTGTATCTCAAAATCCTGTTCATTCGAACAGATTCTACAAAGTCGCAGAAACTGTCCCACTGGAACAGAATTAATGAGAGGTTTGTGGTGTGCAGAGGATGCGTGTAGTAACATGTTAGTAGCTGTTGTCTTTCTATAGATGATAGTCTGGAGAGAATGGTCAGAGTCCCTCCAGACAGAGACATCCAAGAAGCTAATTTTGTTCTTATCACTCTGATGCGTAATGAAGATATTTTTATCATTGGTATTGACCAGATTAATGAATGCACTTAGTTGTGCATCATTCCCCTGCCAGATCATGAAGATATCGTCGATGTACCACATCCAAAGAAGGATGCTGTCCATCGACGAACCCAGATCTGACAGGGGAAGGTCCCTCTCCCACAGCCCCAGGAACAGATTGGCGTAAGCTGGAGCAAAGGAAGCCCCCATAGCTGTGCCCTGGAGCTGTAGGTAGAAGGACCCTTTGAATGTAAAGAAATTATGGGTTAAGGAGAATTCGAGGAGTTCCAGAATAAGGCGGACAATGTCTCCAGGGAGATTAGATGTTCTTAGAAAATGGCCGGCAGCCGCAAGCCCATCAGCATGTTTAATACTTGTATAAGGGGATTCTACATCACCTGTTACCAAAATAGTCTCATTCTCCACATGAAGACCATCCACCCTCTTCAGAAACTCCCCAGTGTCCAGAAGGAAAGAGGGAAGACTTTCAACCAGTGGTTGAAGTTTGGAGTCAATCCAGTGGTTGACATTTTCAAGATAGTTGCCAGAGCCCGATATGATTGGACGTCCCGGAGGGGCCTCTCTGTTCTTATGTATTTTCGGTAATAAGTACAGAGTCGAAATAGTGGGCTCATGTACCTGTATTTTGCTCTCTGTCCCTGCAATCTAATCTATATAGGTATGACGACCCGCTAATTTAAAGTTCGGGTCCGCGAGCATGTTTTGGGCATACAGGCTGCCGCCGACCACGATGACCCAACCACACTTAAAACTATACCACGACATTTCAAGCAGTATCACGGCTGTGATAGTTCTTCAATTCGGTTTAGGGGTATTGATATTATTGAACAAGGTATTCGTGGCGGCAATTTAAGCCAAAAGCTATCACAGCGTGAGACACGCTGGATTTGGACCCTTGATACTGTCTATCCTAAGGGACTAAATGAAGCTATTAGTTTTGTGCCGTTTTTATAATATTCTGTGCTGATATTTTGACTCCATTCCACATGTTGTGTTGTTTTGTTGTTTTTAATTATTTTATTTTTATTTTTTAGTATGTTTTCCACCTCTGTATCATCTCCATTGCATCATATAGGATGATTCAAATTCATATTTCATCATTATAACTGAACTCTACTCTGATCCCATGAATCAAGCGGATTACTATCAATCTATCCATGTACCTTTGAAGATGGATTATTGCCCCTTTTCTTCAATACGATTGAATAACTTGTTGCTGCTATGATGACTATATACGTTGCTGACCACCATTATTATTACTTTGTTTTTAGTGCAACGTCGTCAGATTATTTTCTATCTTTATATGGCTGAGACCTTTCTATTGGCCTTCTACGATGTGGGCCTGTTCCACTATGTATGTATTTCATGCGTGGCGCTGATAACTATATCTATATACTCACCGTCTGTGCTCTATTCCGGCACGCGCATGCGCGGTGGCACGCTGCACTCCCGGCGGCTTTCGGCATCTTCCACGCCCTGTGGGCGTCACTATGTGACGTCACCAGTGAGCGAGATACCGCCGCCGCCTGGCATCTGACGTTGCTATGGCGATGTGCGCGTCACAATGGATGAACACCGATCCTGCGAGTTTCACAACATCCTAAAGGATGTGACGTGATTATGCCAGCTTCATGATTACTGCGCGCTGCAAGTCGGCAACAAAGTTGCTTGAAGCTGGGGGCAATTAGTTAATTTGAACACGTGGGCTTTGATGTGTGTTTTCATCGGTGGATCACCTCTTTTTATACTTCACATTCTCTCTCTCCCATCACCCCTTGAGAAAGGCAATCTGCCGAAACGCGCGTCGGGGAGGGCGCACCAGGTCGCAATAGAGTCACACGTGTCTAGGTAATATGTGGTAGCTTTTTATACTATTTTTGGGCTATATATGCCCTGTTGTCATTTGCACTATGCCACTTTACCAGTAAGTGTTGTGATATGCTACCTTGATTGCAAACATTATGCTATTTATTATCTATTAGCGCTTTACACTTACCCAATGTGTGACTGCTTTATGTATTAACCCTGTGGGATTTGTGCATTAATAAGATTAACTGATATGTGAGTTATATTGATTCTTTGCACTGTCCATTGGATATACTTATTATTTTCTTGACCTTGGTTGTTCCCTGTCATACATGTGTTATGCAGTCATTTGTCCTCTATCACTTTCCAGTTTTTTCCTTATTCCTGCCATATTTATTTAAATAAAATCATATTTTTATACTTTAATTTGTTCTTGGGAATTTTTTTCACATTCTTTTTTCTTCATGCTTCGTTGTAATTGTAGCGAATATCCCTTATTATAGATTCCGTATAACTCACTTTAATTATGATATGATTTTCCATTATATTGATTTAATTTTGTCTTGTGGGTAAATTACATTCATGAAGTGGTTTTACTCCTAAAAATTGGTAGTATGGGAAATATTAATTTCCAGAACAGGGTTATTATTTTTAGATACCACAAGTTAAACTGGTATGAGTGCTGTGTACCTTTTCTCACTTTTAGTCTGAATATACATACAGTACCAGGCAAAAGATTGGACACACCTGTTTATGCAATGGTTTTCAACATTTTTGGAAAGTTCATATTGTAGATTCAGACTGAAGACATCAAAACCACAAGGAAACACATATGGAAACAAGGAGTAAAGAAACAAGTGTGAAACAAACAAGAATTTGTATTGAACCTTAGATTCCTCAAATATCCCCCTTTTACTCTGGTGACAACTTTACACACCCTTTGCGTTATCTCAAGAAACTTCTTCACGTAGTCACTAGTTCACGTAGTCCTCCCACATTCCAAAGACATATTGATAGGGAATTTAGATTGTGAGCCCCATCGGGCACAGCGATGATAATGTGTGCAAACTGTAAAGCGCTGCAGAATATGTTAGTGCTATATCAAAATAAAGATTATTATTATTTCCAACAGTATTGAAGGAGTTTCCAGAGGTGATGAGCATTTTATTGGCTGTTTTGCCTTCACTCTGAGGTTCAGCTTGAGGTTGGGAGATTGGTGGAGTCCATGTCACCTGACACAGTAATCCAACCCTTTGCTTATTGGTCAGATAGCCTTTACGTAGCACAGAGGTGTATGTTTAGGTCATTATCCTGTTACAACACTCACATGATGGACCCACCAAATCATATGGAATGTCACGTTCTTTCAAAATGCTATGGTACTAATGCAAGGTGTGTCTTGAATTTAGAATTAATTACCAACAGTTTCATCAAAAAGGCACCCCCATATTATCACACCTTCCCCTCCATGCTTCACCACACATGCTTCCCCTCCCCATCAGTGGGCATCAGACATGAAGAAACCATCTTCTCACCTTTTCTGCATGCCACAAAGTCATGGCAGTTGGTATAAAAAACTCTCACATGTTGACTCATCAGACCGCAGTACAGATTTTTAGTACTTTAATGTTCACTTCTTGTAATGGTTAGCCCAAACTAGTCTCTTCTTGTTCTTTGCGGTGTTCAGTAATAACTTCTTCACAACAATTTGACCATAAATGCCTCTTCTCGTAGTCTCCCCTGGACAGTTGATGTTGAAATGTGTCTGCTACTGTTCATTTTTGAGGCCTTTATATAAGGTGCTAACAATTTGCAGTTTATGAAGCTGGCAACTCTGATGAAAATATAATCTGCAGCGTAGTTAATTCTTGGTCTTACTGGTGCAGTCCTCTTGAGAGCAATTTTCATAACACCGTTTGATGGTTCTCTGGATTGCACATGAGGATACCTTCAATGTTCAAGCAATTTCCGGACTGAATGAACTTCACACACTCCCCTTGAGATAGCATAGCAGCGAAATGTGCGTCGGGGCACTGGTGGCTGTATGTGAGGTCCCTTTACCGCAATATGGGTAAGCTCTATAATACATTTATATTAGATATGGACTGATTAAGCCATTTTTTTGTCTTCCAATATTATACTGCATGAGATACACATAGATGGATTAATTATTTTTGTCACTATGCTGTACTATGATTTACAGTATCATGCCTTACATGCAAATTCTTACATGAATCATGGAAGTTCATTAGTATTCCCTGCTTTGTCTGACCATTCTTTGACTACCTGCTTTGACTACCTTTCTATCCTTTACTTTCTGTGAAAACCCCTCCCACCTTTATCTACTTGATTTTATCCCCTTTTGAATCCTGTTACATGTCCTATTTACTCTCTCGTTCATGTATCTTTTACATTTAATATAAAATTTTACATTTTATACTCTTTTGAGCAGTGTTTTCTGGGTACTTTGTACCCTGACTTTGATTGTATATGTTAGTAGAATCCACCAGTTATTGATCTTTATATGATGGGAAATCCCTATAACTATTATATGATGGGAAATCCGTATAACTATGTTTACATGTCTTTTGGATACTTTTATGGCCTGAATAACCTTCATATGTTAAAGTAATGATTAACAGGCATACCTCACTTATTAAATTAGATGCATATGTGTTAGGGTTCGAGTACCCGCTGCTGCACAAGGGGAGTCTCGAACCAGTCCCGCTGCGGTCCCCCATTCATCTCCGGCCGCAGTGGAGCCTGCTCAGCAGAGATGTCGATCCCAGCGTCTTGCCCATTCCAGTACTGCGCAGAGACTTACTGCTGCCTCTCCTGGATCTGTTATTATAGCCAGTGCTGGAGCAGATGTTTTTGGGATGAAGTCCTGCGTTTCCCCTTCTGAGCATGCCCAGGGTAAGATCTCTCATTGGAGATCAGGGGTCACATGTTCAGGTACTGCAGCAGCTCCTATTGGTCCGCCAGGAAGGTCCAGAAACTGGATGTGTTTTGGAACAGTTTCTCATTGGTCCTTGTTTCTGGCAGGTCCTGCAGCTGTTGCTACAAAAGGGTGGCATGGCTGGGCCGCCATGCGCTAATATCAATCGTCATATGCTTTGCGCCAGTGTGGTCATGCGTGTGTGTGGTTAGGGCCCGGCTGAAATAAGCCCCTAGAATACCGACTTAATCGGTGAGGAGTTTGGTATGCTAGCTGGTCAGGGTCGGTGTCCTAGATGCCCTAGATTACCGGCATAACCGGTGAGGAGTTTGATTGCCGTATTCAGGGCCTGGCGTTCAGACGCCATAGATTGCGGGTGTCTCCCGCAAGGACATTAGCGCATGATCACGTTCTATGTTGGCTTAGCAGTCAACTGTGTACCTGGGTGCCTGACAGGACACAGAAGTTTTTCTCAGCGGCTCTGTGACGTAACAGGGTTCACTTTCAACGCTAGACAGCGCCCTAGCGTGTTTATTTTGCGACTCAGTGGTGTTAAGTGAGTTCGCACACATCGTCATATAGCACTGCGGCACTCCTTCTAGCGGCTCTGTGGAATAACAGAGTTCGCACATATTGCCACAGTGCGTTACGGCGTTTATTTTGGCGACTCTGCGGGATAACAGAGTTCGCTTCTTGCGCCATTTTACTAGCAGCAGGCTCCGCCTGCACGGTGGACCCCGGGCTGCGAACGCACCTCTCCATAATATCTATTAGGTGCGTTCCGCAGGCCCTTAACAATATGTTAACTGGCATGCATCTGGTACTGAAGTACATTTCTGGAGTAAAGTAAATTTCTAAAGTGGCCTAACTTTCACTCATGTATTTGATAAATGGGTGTAACCACACTCCACCCATGCCGTACCCTAGCTATGTTCCATAAAAACAGAAAAAGGCACAACAAATTGTTTTCTTCATAATTTATTCAGAAATATTTCACCCAATATGTATATACAAGTAACAGAAATAACTTTGCAGTATATTCACCACTGTGAGGTGTGTTTCTTGCTTAATCTTGCTTAATCTATGGAAGTGCATATCTGCACAGGGATCAACCACACCTAGGATCTGTTTGCTAGTCAGAAGCTTGCTCAAGCCTGTATTGCAGTCTGGATGAATAGTTCACACTAGTAAATATATTGGCAACATCATGCTTTGGGGCTGTTTCTCTGCAAAGGGACCAGGATGACTGATCCATGTACATGAAAAAATGAATGGGGCCCTGTATCATGGTGATTTAACATCTTTTAAGAGTTTGATAATTCTCTCCTTTGTTTCAATTGACATGTCTCCTGTTGGAGCCATGATTTATGTCAGTCCACTTGGTTCCTTTTTAGATGCAGACTAACGAGCAGATCTAATTTGATGCAGGTGTTAGTTTTGGGAATGAAAATTTACAGGGTGATTCCATAATTTTTTCCCTCAGAATTGAGTGATTCCATAATTTTTGCCCTATGCTTGGGTAAAAAAAATAACCATTACTGACTACCACATTATTTGTTCTTGATTTCTTTTAGTGTTTCTTAAAGCCAGAAAATTGCCATTTGAAATTACTTTATTTTTGTGCCATGTCTGTGATCTGTTTTTTTTTTCAACAAAATAAAACAACTGAATGAACATCCTCCAAGGCCGGTGATTCCATAATTTTTGCCAGGGCTTGTATAATCTCGGACAACAGACTATGGATAATTAAAGGTCGGTATGTTTATTAACAACAATAAACATTCATTAAAATTAATTCAATAAGCGCTAAATAATAAACTTAATGGATAATGAAAATAATTCAGATTTACCAAATATATCCAGTATTAACAACATCTAATCAACAATGTGACAGTCTTAGTAAGAGGGAGGAAAGACCGATCTCCTCTTAAGCTTGAGTCTTCATGCACTAGAACGATGGCTGTTATGTTTTGGCAGCTGAGGAGAATAAGCAAAAACGGCAATACACCAGAGAGGCTGGAACCTATTGGATTGCAGTAACCTGAACTTACCACACAACTAGAGGTAGCCGTGGAGCGTTCCTACGTTGATCCTAGACGCCTCGTCACAGCCTGAGAGAGAACTACACCTAAAGGCAGAAAGATGAAAGCTATCTGCCCCGGAGCAGATCCCCAAAGAAAATAGGAAGCCCCCAAACATGTAATGGCGGTTAGACAAGAAGAAGAAGCACGGACACAGACAGAAAATAGATTGAGCAAATGCTGGGGCCCAATCTGTCTAGACAGAAAAGTACAGGAAAGGATACTCACTGCAATCCAAAAAAAAACCCTAAAAAATACCAACTCTTCTGATTGCAAAAACACCTGAGATCACACGATCTCTACCACCTAATCAGATCTCTGGTGTAACAAAACTAAGCCGCAGCCACTGAAAAAACAGGAAAGAGCAAATGAACAAACAACAGTGGCTCCAGATAAACTGAGAGGAGCACAAGCCCCCGCAGGGGACCTGGCTGACCTCCACAGAAGTGCAGGGAACAATGCAAAAAGCAAGCACAAAAATAAAAGCAGAAAATATCTTATCTGATAGCAGAAGATGCAGGCAAGACTCAGCAAACTTTCAAATGAACCAGGAACCACAATTGAGACAAGAACAATTGATCACCGGCAACCATCATGGGAGGGAACCTCCCTTATATCAGACCAATCCGTGATCCCAGATTGCCATTCCTCGCTGAAAGGTTCAGTACTGTCTGTAACCACCAGAGGGAGTCTCTGCTCAGAAACCATCTATAGCACATTCATAACAGTACCCCTCCTTGAGGAGGGGTCACCGAACCCTCACTTGTGCAACCAGGCCGATCAGGATGAGCTCGGTGATAGGCACGGATCAGTCTCCTAGCATGGATGTCCGAAGCAAACACCCAAGAATTGTCCTCCTGACCATAACCTCTCCACTTAACCAAATACTGGAGTTTCTGTCTAGAAAAACGAGAATCCAATATTTTCTCAACCACATACTCCAGATTGCCCTCAACCAAAACAGGGTCAGGAGGCGCAGCCATAGGAATCACTGGCTCGACAAACCTCTTCAATAAGGACTTGTGGAACACGTTATGGATCTTAAATGTCCCTGGAAGAAGCAAACAGAAGGAAACAGGATTAAGAATCTCCATGATCTTATAAGGTCCAATGAACCTAGACTTAAACATTGGAGATGCAACCCTCATAGGGAAGTTTCTTGAGGACAACCAAACCAAGTTCCCCACTTTAAACCGAGGACCATCAGTCCTATGCCGGTTGGCAAACCTTTGGGCCTTCTCCTGAGAGACAACCTCTCCTCTACCTGGTCCCAAATCTGCTGCATTCGCCCCACAACAGAGTCAACACCCGGACAGACAGAAGCCTCCGCCTGTCCCGAAGAAAATCGAGGGTGAAACCCAAAATTGCAGAAAAATGGAGACATCAAGGTGGCAGAGCTAGCCCTATTATTAAGAGCAAACTCAGCCAAAGGCAAAAAGAGACCCAGTCATCTTGATCAGCAGACACAAAACATCTCAAATAAGTCTCCAAGGTCTGGTTTGTTCTCTCGGTTTGTCCATTGGTCTGAGGATGAAAAGCAGAGGAGAAAGATAATTGAACACCAAGTTTAGAACAAAATGTCCTCCAAAATCTGGAAACAAACTGGACTCCTCTGTCAGACACAATGTTCTCCGGAATGCCATGTAACCGAACCACATGCTGAAGGAACAAAGGCACCAATTCGGAGGAGGAAGGCAACTTAGGTAATGGCACAAGATGTATCATCTTGGAAAACCTATCACAGATTACCCAGATAACGGTCATTCTCTGAGAAACAGGGAGGTCGGAAATAAAATCCATAGAGATTTGGGTCCATGGCCTCTTGGGCACAGGTAATGGCATTAACAAACCACTAGAGCGAGAGCAAGGCTTGGAGCGAGAGCAAGTCCCACAGGACTGCACAAATTTCCTGACGTCACGAGACAAAGTAGGCCACCAAAAGGACCGACTCACCAAGTCTCTGGTACCAAAAATCCCGGGATGACCAGCCAACGCGGAACAATGAATCTCAGACATCACACTCTTTTTCCACTGGTCTGGGACAAACAATTTACCAATAGGTTTTGTCAAGGTAAAATATAATTTTCTACTATACTTTTATATTCATAGTGTGTATATGTATTTTGTAAACACAAAGTTTCCCTTAAATGATTATTATTCAGATTGAAAGATATTTATACTTGAGAGTCCTCAGTGGTTGATACCTTTTAATGGCTAACTGAAAAGATGGTAACGAATTGCAAGCTTTCGAGACTACTCAGGTCTCTTCATCAGATTGAAACTTATTTTAAGATAATGTTAGTATCTGCTGGTGTCTGTCTCCATCTTGTGTCCTATCACTGTATTACATTAAGTTGAACTGGATCCACTGAAATGCCCCCACCTTTGGAGAATGGAGGAAACACATGATACACGAGAACAATAGAATCTTTCTTCAAGAAATGAAACTAAAGATGACAACATGATCAAGGAGGACTTAGAAGGAGATCTAAGGACCAATTAGGATGACCAGATGCTGAACATGTACATATATAGACATGTTCAGCAAACCTCCCTCCCCCAATCTCTCCTTTACTCCACCCTAATGTTCTGTGTATGTAATCTTATGTATATGAATAAAAAGTTCAGTATTTGCTGAAGATGGTCGCCTGATAGCACCGTTTTCTAGAGCATGTTCTGAAGTCTGAACCAGCGTATTGACTGATTCATTCTCGGTCGACCCGTGCTCTTAGTCCAATTTGGAGTGACTGGAGGATGAGTGGTTTGTCATTTTGACCCCGACAATTGGCGCCCAACGTGGGGCCGTGGATTGCCGCCCGTCCGGACCCGTCTCGAGGACTTTGCGGTGGTGCCCGCGGTGACTGAGTGCGAGGACTGCAGCCTCCGTTGAACACGGTAAGTTGGGATCATATACTTTATATGCGTCCCACTTGCCTGTGTGTCAGTCATTGTGGGCTTAAGCTGTATTGTCTTTTTGGGTCTGGGTGGGTGACCGGTTGAGTGGTGAGACCAAGGGCAATCCCACGCCACGAACCAGCAAGTGTGACCGAGTGACGTTGCATACCTGCACGTTCTCGTGTAAATTACCACGTTCCTCCTCCTCCAGTCACGGTACCTTTATGTAGATAAATTGCCTCCCGTGACTGTTAGAATAAAGTTGGGACAAATTTTTAGATTCTTGAAGTGTTGAGTGGGGTAGAAGACGCACATGATAGTCTAATCAGTGACGAATTGAGCCGGGGCTCTTCGTCTGAGAAGTGACAAATTTGAGCAGGGGCTCTTTGTCCAACACGGGGAGCCTCATTAGGAGAAGCCCCAGTGTCAGTGCATGGAGCGGGGACTCTGTACTGTGTAGGGTGTTACGGTGGACTGTGCTGTAAAGTTATCACCCACAGTTAGGGAAGGGACAAATTGAGCAGGGACTTTTTGTCTTGTCAACACATGGAGCGGGGACTCTGTATTGACGGGTGGTGACCTGCAAGTGGCACCGGTGGTCTGAGTCGCGACAGATCATTTCACTCTGTTAAATCATGATGCGCATGTTGAAATCAAACAAAACCCACAAGTTAGAGGGTGGTGCTTTGGGAGTGGTTGAATTGATGAAATCACGTGGAGGCAAGAAGGCTGTTAAGAAAGTGAGGAGTTTGTATAAGATAATGAGCTTGCCGAGTACAGGCAGGCTTCAGCCTTCAGTGTGGAAAGACTTTGTCGCACAGAATGAGGGAAAGTTGAGAGATCAGGGGCTCTTGTATCAAGCCCAAGCACATTTGAGAGTAGTAAATGATTTGAAAGTTGAGGGTTGGAAAGAGGTAGATGGAATAAGGAGGTTCGGAAAGTGCTGAGCCTTTGTTTGGATATGTAAAATGCTCTGCATATGATCTTGTTGATGTAACTAAAATGGCCGTTCCAAGCCCTCGGCCACCGCCCTATAATGGTGCCGATCTCAGAACAAAGGGAGGTTGGACCTGCCATGTGTGTGGTGAACAGAATCCGCCCTGGGCGGAGACCTGCCGTGTTTGTGGGGCGGGTCGCCCCTGGTGTAATGCCCAGCCTATCGCCCCTCCCACACCCAGCGGCCATTTTGGTAAACCCAGTAGCCATCTTCATACACCTGGAAATGGCCAACACCCCATCTCCTCCGGCGGCCATCTTGAGACACCCAAGCACACCCAGTCAGGCCTATATCCCTTGCTGATACCAACCAGGGCCTACTACCAGCGCCCGCCCGCACCTGTGCAGGCCACAGCTCCCAATATGGCACCAGATGCAACACCATTGTTCCCTTTCACACACCCCAACCCGGCCATTGCTGCAATGCATGAATCTTCAGTTTTTCAAACAATGATCAGAAGCCGCCGCCATGATATTATGGGACCTAACGAAGAGGAGGAGGATCAGGAGAGAGAAGAGGGGTGGGCCCCTCAACAGCCACCACTATCCCCAGCAGCACCAGTATCTTTTCTTCCCTCCTCCATTCCCCCACCATCATTGTCAACCCTGGTCCTAGGGCCTATTCCACCCCTACTCCAGAGATGGGGCACCTTCCTCTCCTTCACAAATCCTCAGAGAGGACAGTCGCTCTGTAAAGTTCACGGAAAATCCGGTCAGGCCCCCAGCTCCCGGTGTACTTGAAACCTGGTATCCCTGCCATTCACAGCATTACACAGACCGCAACGGAAATCCAGTGACATTATCCATAGGGTACGGTGATATCCTGACACATCGGGTTGGTGCTATAGTTAGTCCTGTCAACTCCAACTGCTCCAATAAAGGGGGTCTGGCTCTATTAATAGCCCAAGCTGGTGGTCCCATCGTCACTGCAGAATGCATGGCTCATATATACACTCATGGCCCTTTGCCACCTGGACAGACTCTGACAACCCATGCAGGGGACCTTCCCGCTGATATCATCATCCATGCAGTAGGTCCAGTCCATGATCCTCTAAACTCAAATGAGTCACGGGCCACCCTTCGAGCCATTATACATTCAATACTCCATCATGCTGGTATGTTAAAAACAGAAGACATTAGGCACCAGGAATTATTTGAAACCAATGATAAAATAGCAAATTTGTGATTGCTTTGACTAAAGAGTTAACTAACACCCACTCTACAGTGTCTGCTTCTCTCCCAGAATTTACAGGTGACACGGTGCACGATTTCTCGCCTGGTGACTTTGTATACATAAAAAATTTATGAAAAGAGACTGTCTCCAGCCCAGATTTGAGAGTCCCTACACTGTGATCCTGTCCACCCCTACTGCCCGAAGCTCGAGGGCAAGAGCACCTGGATTCACGCCTCCCATTGCAAGAAGGACAAGATTAATCAGCAGTCATGAAGTTTCTGATATATATATCCTTTTGAGCTATATCCTGATCTCCCGTAGTGCCAGTATGCCCACCTTCTGGGTTAATACTACAACCCCTGTGGTTATCTTTAAGTTCGATTTCTATCAAATATTCAACTGTGATAGGAATGATTTCAAGGGATCAACGCACCAGACTTAGGGGAAAAGGGATATTTTATCTCAATGTTGCCCGCTCAGGGAATAAAAACTGTTATGATTGGTTAGATGTGGGATAGAAAACAGAAAAAGGGAAAATTGGCAGATGAAGCTAGATACAATAGATTGATAAATGAGATATACAAGTGTTATATTTGTAGGAATGGATCTAAGAATGCAGAAGTCAGTGACAGCAAGCAGAGATAAGTGCTGGCAGCAGCGAGATGGTATTTTGCTGTACACCAAGGTCATTCTACAGATAAGCAACCTGCAGGCTGAGGGAGAGAGGATACACAAACTACGCAGTGGTTTGACCAGCCCCTCCATCGGGTATTCGTGAGGATGCACAGGAAAGAGTGCAACAGTTTTCAGATTTTGTTGAATATGTTTTTGGAATAGACACAGTACGTAAGAATCGAAGGTCAGAGTATGTGAGAAGAAAGATAGACAGGCAGAGAAAAGAAGTTACACTAGAGGACAGAGTTCAGGAAAGAGCCAAAATATTATTTCTGGACTCTAAGAAAAACTTGGGTGGAAATGGGTTTTGTCAAAGAAAACAAGACTAATGAAAGGGTTCTGGCAAGTTTAATATGAATGGCATAAAAAAAAAAAAAAAAAAAAAAGTGACAAGGAAAAACTGAAAGTAAGTAGACCGGATTAGAGATCAGTTAAAGCAGAGGATCTAGCCAGAATAGCACAGGGGGCACAACATGATTTAGCGCAGGCAAAAAGAGGTAGCTTGCACATGAACCCCTTGTCTCCTTACCCCCCACTCCTAATTGCACAGTGCAGGTGAACCTACTAGTGGGACATGAGGTTGAGTTCCAAGTGGACACGGGGGCAGACAATTCAGTAATTACAGAAGAGGACTGGCCATTTGGGAAAAGTGAATTTCCTTCAATGTTAGAAGGTGTGATACCGCATGATTTCTGGGCTTCAGATAAAACAGATGTGGGTAGATTAAGGGTGCAGCCAGTCATGGTCAAATTAAAGCCAGAAACGGCTATTGCTCAGCAGATGCAGAAACTGGTAACAAGGGATGTTTTAGTTAAAACCTAGCCCCCACCTTCGGCATCTCTGCAGCTAAGAGTAAGGTTCCTTATCAATGGCCTTGACAGTACAAATTCCAACCTTCAGCTTCCCCCTTCGGCTACGAGATTTAACCCTCTATGTATTGACTGGTACAATATATATATATATATACACTTTTGTTCCAGATATCTCAGGATGCTGCTTAGTTTACAGTTATTGATTTTGCCAATGTTATTTTTATAATATGTTGTTTTTGTACCAAGCAGGTTGTAAGCGTTAAAGGATAAACTGCAATTCTGTAAATCTTCAGTTATCTTTTTGGGACATTGCATTACACTGGGGGCGCGACATCTGACCAGCGCTTGCAAAGAAGCTGTACAGAACTTTCCTATGCCTGTTAATGTTGCCGCTCTTAGGATATTTCTTGGACTGATTTTCTACTGCAGGCAGTGGATTCGTGCTGTGTCAATCCTCATGCAGCCTCTCTATGACTGTATCACCATTGTGCTTTTTTAAACTAACTCCTGAAGATATAGACTGTTTTCATTCCCTCAAAAACAGGATTGTGGCAGCTACAGCGCTAGGAACTCTCAACTATGAACTACCATTCATCCTGTATCTTTATGAACAGCAGGGACACGCGGCAGGAGTATTGACTCAGTTACATGGTGACAATCAAAGGCCAGTGGCCTGTTTCAGTGGAAGACTAGATGCAGTGGCTAGAGTGCTCCGTCCTGTGTACGGGCAGTACATGCTGTAGGACTATTGCTCCACAAATCATCAGATATCGTTCTTGATTATCCACTGACAGCACTTACACCTCATGATGTATACACCATACTGAACCAGGTGCAGTCGGCACATCTTTCAGCTGCACGTCATCTTCGATTGCAATGTGCACTTTTAATGCCTCCAAATGTTTCTTTGCAGAGATGTACCACACTTAATCCTGCCACATTGTTGCCTCTCTCGGATCTAGGGGGGAGGTCAGGTACGGTATTGTACAAAGAAGATCCAATAGAGGAGATTCCTTATGATTATGTTCAGCTTATGGTACAGGAAACAGCAGGCCTACCCACAGTGTTTAAAACTGAAAGACGTAATGTTGACTTTAAATCTTTTGTAGAACTCGCTACCAAGATGACTCAGGTACCTTCCACACCAGGTATGCCATCGTCTCCCTGAATGCAGTAATCAAAGCAGAACCAATGCTCCCATATCAGTAGGCCCAGGAGGCTGAATTTAAGGCTCTGACCGAGGCCTGTAAGATAGCTGAAGGTAGAATTGTTAACACCTACACAGATTCTAGATAAGCATTCGGTATAGCTCATGATTTGGGTCCAATTTGGAAGTCTAGAGGATTCCTGATGGCAGCAGGACATCCCATTAAAAATGCTGACGCAGTCCAGCAGTTAATTGATGCATTACAATTACCAAAAGAAGTAGTTGTCAAAAGTTAAAGCACATACCAGATGCACTGATCAGGTGAGTAAAGGAAACGCAATGGCCGATGCAGCAGCAAAAACAGCAGCCAGTAGACCACTCCAAGGGGTAACGATGCACCAGGTAAGCGCTCCCAAAAATCCCTTTGTGTCGGAGGATGCCTTAGCCCAGATGCAGGCTCAGGTGCGCCAGGAGGAAGTAGAAAAGTGGGAAAAAGAAGGTGCATGTCTGAATGCAGCAACTGGGGTATGGGGAAGAGGGATGCGCCGATGCCTTCCAAGAGCGTTGTACCCTGCGGTCGCCCAGATGCTACATGGGCCAACCCACCAGTCCAAAACTGCTGTAATGAGCGTGATGCAGAAGCATTGGGCGGCACCAGGCTTTTCCACCTGTATAGAAGGTTTGATCCAGGGATGCATGGTATGTGCTACACATAATCAGGGAAGGGTAGTCAAGACACCACCCAAACATGCCCCTCGGCCCTTCTATTCTTTCCAGAGACTGCAGATTGATTATATTCGGCTGCCAAAATCAGGGTCATGGGAGAACGTGTTGGTGTGTTTTTGATTTATTCTCAGGTTGGCCGGAGGCTTTCCCGATTGCCAAGGCTACGGCTGCGGCAACCGCAAAGAAGCTGCTTGCGGAGGTGGTGTGCAGGTATGGAGTACCAAAGGTGACCGAAAGTGACAGAGGTACACATTTCACAGGTGAAATAATGAATGAAGTCTTGACAGCGCTGGGAATTCAACAAGTTTTCCACACCCATATTACCACAAAGCGGTGTAAAAGTAAAAGGACTAAATAGGATATAGAAGTTAAAAATCTAAAAGGCCATGGCTGAAACAGGGAAATCTTGGCCTGAATGTTTACCATTAGCCCTATACTCAGTAAGGTACACTCCAAATAGAAAAACTGGACTTTCTCCATATAAAGTACTATTTGGCAAAGTGCCTAGTTTAGGATGTTTCTTTTCCCAAGCATTGGAAATAAGTAACCATGTATTAAGTTCATATGTAAGGGATTTGCATAAAAGACTCAAGAAAGTATATGATAATGTTTTCAGTTCTCTTCCAGATCCGAACCAGGATCCTGGGAGTCACAGCCTGCAGCCCGGAGACTGGGTAGTCATTAAAAGACACGTGAGAAAGAGTCTGGATCCGAGAATATAGCTCCACTGATATCCAGAAAAAGAAGGAGTCTGGGTCAGCTGTATACCGGTTATGCTGAGGATCCCAAAGTTTATATGGATTCCATAGGTGTTCCTAGGGGGGTCCCAGACGAATACAAAGCTCAGAATCAGATCCTGGCGGGTTTCCGTTCTCTCATCCCAACTGTGTAGATCAATTACAATGTAGATTGGATAAAATATATATACTACACTGAGCAAAGATTTATCAATATCAATTTTAGTCAAGATGCTTTCCAGGGTATAGTTGAGAAACTGGGCCAAAACAAAAGACTGACTCTTCAAAATAGACTGGCCATTGACATGATTCTAGCTGAAAAAGATGAAGTCTGTGGGATGATAGGGGAAGAATGTTGTACTTATATTCCTCAGAATTCTGGAGTCAATGGTAAAACTATAGTGGCCCTTACAGAGATTAAAAATCTGGCTCAGGAAATAAAAGCCAATGCAGAAGTAGATACCTCTTTCTTCTTAAGATGGCTTGGAGGACTTAAAGAATTTCTCCAACAAGCCTGCTTAGTGGTAACAGGACTTTTTGGTACTAGGATTGATAATTCTATGTTGTGCGATATCTATGTATAGGAAAGCTG
This sequence comes from Oophaga sylvatica, assembly GCA_033576555.1. Taxonomy (NCBI): domain Eukaryota; kingdom Metazoa; phylum Chordata; class Amphibia; order Anura; family Dendrobatidae; genus Oophaga; species Oophaga sylvatica. Next base: position 144,154,066 of record JARQOD010000002.1, read on the forward strand.
TGACCAATGCAGCCGCCTCCTCAGGTACTTTTTTTTTCATTAGGAAGTTGTGTCGCTACTGTATGAAGACACTGATAAGGGTGATATGGAGAAATATACTCCGCAGGATAAGCCTGATAAAACCCCCTATAACAAAATACAAATGGAAATAAGAGATTTAGTTTAGGGATAGTGGGAGAACTCCATGTGCAGGTTTTGGTAGGGACTTGGTTGTTTGGGGGCGGTCCATAAGGGGCCAGTTTCTAAAATGACCAAGCGAAGAAATCCATTACCCTGTCCCCACACATGGACGGTCTCGAAGGTCACATATATTTAAGGGAAAAACTTAGTGTTTAGGGGGGATGGTCAAGGTAAAATATAATTTTCTACTATACTTTTATATTCATAGTGTGTATATGTATTTTGTAAACACGAAGTTTCCCTTAAATGAGTATTATTCAGATTGAAAGATATTTATACTTGAGAGTCCTCAGTGGTTGATACCTTTTAATGGCTAACTGAAAAGATGGTAACGAATTGCAAGCTTTCGAGACTACTCAGGTCTCTTCATCAGATTGAAACTTATTTTAAGATAATGTTAGTATCTGCTGGTGTCTGTCTCCATCTTGTGTCCTATCACTGTATTACATTAAGTTGAACTGGATCCACTGAAATGCCCCCACCTTTGGAGAATGGAGGAAACACATGATACACGAGAACAATAGAATCTTTCTTCAAGAAATGAAACTAAAGATGACAACATGATCAAGGAGGACTTAGAAGGAGATCTAAGGACCAATTAGGATGACCAGATGCTGAACGTGTACATATATAGACATGTTCAGCAAACCTCCCTCCCCAATCTCTCCTTTACTCCACCCTAATGTTCTGTGTATGTAATCTTATGTATATGAATAAAAAGTTCAGTATTTGCTGAAGATGGTCGCCTGATAGCACCGTTTTCTAGAGCATGTTCTGAAGTCTGAACCAGTGTATTGCCTGATTCATTCTCGGTCGACCCGTGCTCTTAGTCCAATTTGGAGTGACTGGAGGATGAGTGGTTTGTCATTTTGACCCCGACAGTTTGAACAACAACAGCAGCATGGAAAATAAGCAACAGAACAGAACCAAAAATAAATGATGTATTCAAATAAATATACATCCAGAAACACTACTCAAATAAATCATAGTTAACCAAGAGAACCAAGAGTCATCAGTGTTATATTAAAATAGAAACTTTATTAAATGTATACAAAATCACATAAATAGCATAATGATAAAGAAACACATGGTAACGGTGCAGAAGAATAGGTGCGGTAAATCTCCTGAGTCAGCGACAAATATCAAAAAGTTGCAGGGTATATGGTGGCTAGAGAACCAAAGGGTAAAAAAGCCCAGCCATTGCAGACAAAAATTCATATAGTACCATAGTAAGAAACATAGTGAAAATGCCCTAGAGGTAAATAGGCATAATAGCCAAGATATGAGGCATCCAGACTAGCAAAAAAATGCCTGCAAAAAAGGTTAATGCTCACCGTTGGTAGTGTGGAGAGACAGGAGAGGAAGCGCACCACAGATGTCACCCCGACGCATGTTTCGCCGGCACACAGGCACAGCTTTTTCAAGGGGATGGTAAAAACATGGGACAAGGGCCTTTAAATATCCCACCCATATGTGTCACATGGTTGCGTCTGATCAATCAGAGACAGGCACAGTATATGATGTAACGCGCCAGAGGGTAGTGGCTATCAGGACGCCTCAGCATGGGCCAGGGGAGCTTCCCAGGCGCGCGTCAGAGGCCTGCAGACGCCCACAAGCGCCATGTGGTTATATCCAACCAATGAGGGCCTGCGTCGTAGTGGTCCGGTGACTCCCAGCAGAGAAGACGTCATGCATCTCGACGTACGCCCAGGGGAAGTCCCGGCGCACGCCAGAGGCATAGAGACGCCCCTCCACCAGGGAAACACCGGAGCAGCAGCGAGGCGCGCGCACCACCGGTGACCACACTGGAAGGCATGAGTGGTAAATATGTCAAAGAGGGCCAGATCAAAGAACATGTGAACAAATCATATGTACTATATAGAAAGCCTATACATCCGCATTTAAATATCATAAATCAAATACAATCATACATGTCACAAAAGTAAAGGACACTATCACAAGAAGAACAATTATAATGCGATATGGGCTAGATGATGAAGAGTGATGAATGATAATTCACACGAAGTCCAATCGTAGCTTCATCATGGAAAATCATCACAAGGGAGGCAGATATAGGGCCAGAGTCCCACGAATGTATGTGGAGAAATGAAAACTAAAAAAGAAATTAAGAGTTAAAAACAAATAAAATAACAATAAAAAGGGACATCACTAAATGACGAGCATCCAAGAAAGGAAGGAGGCAATATCCTACAAAAAGGATGCAAAGTTTAGTGATTCATTGAGACCATTGGGGACGATGGTGTCCAAAAAGACCATCCACCGTGCCTCCATCTGGGCCAAGATTTTTTTATTATCCCCACCTCGAATCCCGAGGTGGAGAACATCGATTCCTCGTATCTTAAGTACTGTAGTGTCGCAATTATGATGACTTTTAAAATGTCGCGGAATGGTCTTAAGATCCGAGGAATCATGGATGGATGATTTATTTGAGTGGTGTTTCTGGACGTATATTTATTTGAATACATCATTTATTTTTGGTTCTGTTCTGTTGCTTATTTTCCATGCTGCTGTTGTTGTTCAAACTGATTTTTTCTGTTTTTTTCACAGTTATATTCATCCCTATCATGGATTTCCGTGCACGTGACGCGACATGGCGTACCCAAATTAATGAAACGCTACAGGACGGTGTAGATGGACCTAATGACGGGTCCAAGAAGGAACTGCAGGAGGCAATTTTTCTTTTCAAAGACCTTCTTAAAAAACGTACAAAAGTTTGGTGGAACCATGAGTTCCTGGATAAATATATTAAAACTAACCTTATACCTAGAGGTTTACGTATTCAGGTGTTTCCTTCGTTTCCCATTCAAGAGGAATCCTTTAAGAACCGATGGGAGCAATTAGCTGACACTTGCTCCATTGGGTTCATGACCATATTGAAAGAGATGAATCTGAAGACAATGGAAACACTTGAAAAAGAGATTGAGTCAGCCCAGGTCATATTAAGGCGTGAGATGTCCTGTGAAAACTTAAAAAAGTTTAATGACGCTGTTGATGCAGATTTACAGAAGTGGGCTCTTGAAATCCAGACCACTAAATCTAAAAAGTATAAAAGAGATACTCAGGACAAAATGCTATCAAGGGTCTATCGTTGGCGAAACCCTAATGACCGCTCTCGTCCTAGATACAGAAATTTCTCAAATTCTAGATCACGGTCTGCATCCACACGGTCTAATTTTTCTAATAATGATGACTCAACATCTAAAACCTCTCAAGCCAATGACCAGTTTGCTGACACTTCTGGTGGCAGGAAGATGGTGACCCGTCAGACTATTAAGAATAAGACCAATGGTGGCAAGTCTTCCCAGCATGGACCCCAGAGTGGGCTACAGGTGGTTAACCTTTCTCATCACGTTCTGTCTGCCACTCAATTGGAAGTTCTGAGTAGGGGCTTGACCTTCTCACCTACTAATCAATTTAATTTTTTTACAGCTGTGAAGGATTTACATCTTTTTTCCCGCAAGCTCCTACTTAGAAAATTGCATTCTCGTGGCCAATCATCGGAGTCATGGAGTGACACCGAGAGGGAGGCTCTACACAATCTGGAGGAGCTTCTTGAGGAACAAACCACACCATCTACAAGTAGGTTACCTACATCACTTCTGCCTAGATCAACGAGGTTCCCCCCTTGTCACTATGTCCGGCCATAGATATCTTCACAAGATTAGTCACCGAAGATCTCAAGAAATTACCAACCAACCGCAGATTTGACAATCTGACCTCTGACCAACGTCGTGCACTGTCGCAGTTACAGTCACTCCCTGATGTGGTCTTTAAGTCTGCTGACAAGGGGGGGAACATCGTGATCTGGCCCTGTGAAAAATACGAACGTGAAGCGTTCCGTCAATTAAAGGATCCTCACACGTACTCCAAATTGACATACTGTCCCCTTTCCTCCTTCACGCTGGAACTCCATGATATCCTTTATAGAGCCTATGAGGCAAACATTATCACCAAAAAAGTTCTTGATGGCTTAATTGTTAAATACCCGAAGATTCCGACTTTTTACCTTCTTCCCAAAATCCACAAGGATCCCCTCAATCCGCCGGGACGTCCCATTGTGTCGGGCATTGGCGGTCTCTGCGATATGACATGTAAATTCATCGATTTCTATCTAAAACCGATTGTGGAGACCCTACCTTCCTTTGTCCGTGACACAACGGACGTCCTGGCACGGATTGATGGCATCCTTGTGGACAAGTCCACAATTTTGGTGACGGCTGACGTGGAGTCTTTGTACACGTGTATTGATCATTCTCACGGTTTGGCAGCGGTCCGCCTCTTCCTGGGGTCCTCCGACCTGGACAGCCCTCTGTGTGAGCTTATCCTCGAGCTGCTGCACTACGTCCTTACCCACAACCTTTTTGTCTTCAAGGACAACTATTATCTACAGAAGCGCGGTACAGCCATGGGCGCGGCCTGTGCGCCCGCATATGCTAATCTCTTCCTGGGTTCCTGGGAGAGATCCTTGTTTGGCGATGCGGGCGTGCGGCCGCTTCCCATGTGCTGTACTGGTTCAGATATATTGATGACGTTCTGATGTTGTGGGATGGGACGGTGCGGCAGCTCGGGGATTTTATGGTTGAGCTAAATCAAAATTCTTTAAATATTCATCTTACCTATAACCACAGTTGTACCAAAGTGGAGTTCCTTGACGTCTGTCTGGAGGTTGACGAGTCTCATCGCTTCCGGACGGACGTCTATAGGAAACCCACTGCGGTCAACTCTTTGATACACGCAACATCTGCTCACCACCCTGCCACGATTAGGGCCGTCCCGGTCGGACAGTTCCTCCGGATGAGGCGGATCTGCTCCTCAGATACGACCTTCGAGACACAGGCTGATGATCTGAGACACCGTTTTAAAGCCCGTGGATACAGTAATAGGTGCATTAACCCCTTCACCCCCAAGGGTGGTTTGCACCTTAATGACCGGGCCAATTTTTACAATTCTGACCACTGTCTCTTTATGAGGTTATAACTCTGGAACGCTTCAACGGATCTTCGCGATTCTGAGATTGTTTTCTCGTGACATATTGTACTTCACGTTAGAAGTAAAATTTCTTCGATATAACTTGCGTTTATTTTTGAAAAAACGCAAATATGGCGAAAATTTTTAAAATTTTGCAATTTTCAAACTTTGAATTTTTATTCCCTTAAAACAGAGAAATATGTCACATAAAATAGTTAAGAAATAACATTTCCCACATGTCTACTTTACATCAGCACAATTTTGGAACCAAAATGTTTTTTTGTTAGGAAGTTATAAGGGTTAAAAGTTGACCAGCGATTTCTCATTTTTACAACAAAATTTACAAAGCCATTTTTTTTAGGGACCACCTCTCATTTGAAGTCACTTTGAGGGGTCTATATGGCAGAAAATACCCAAAAGTGACACCATTCTAAAAACTGCACCCCTCAAGGTACTCAAAACCACATTCAAGAAGATTATTAACCCTTCAGGTGCTTCACAGGAACTAAAGCAACGTGGAAGGAAAAAATGAATATTTAACTTTTTAGCCACAAAAATGATCTTTTACAAACTTTTTTTTTATTTTCACAAGGGTAAAAGGAGAAAATGGACAGATAAGATTGTTATGCAATTTCTCCTGAGTACGCCAATACCCAATATGTGGGGGAAAACCACTGTTTGGGCACACGGCAGAGCTTGTAAGGGAAGGAGCGCCGTTTGACTTTTTCAAACTAAAATTGGCTGGAATTGAGATTGGACGCCATGTCGTGTTTGGAGAGCCCCTGATGCGCCTAAACAGTGGAAACCCCACAAGTGACACCATTTTGGAAACTAGACCCCCTAAGGTACTTCTCTAGATCTGTTGTGAGCACTTTGAACTCCCAAGTGTTTCACAAAAGCTTATAATGCCTGGGTGTGAAAAAAAAAAAAAACAATTTTCCACAAAAATGATTTTTTAGTCCCAAATTTTTGAATTTTCCCAAGGAAATTGGACCCCAAAAGTTGTTGTCCAATTTGTCCTGAGTACGCTGATACCCCATATGTGGGGGGGGGGGAACTGTTAGGGTGCACGGCAGGGCTTGGAAAGGAAGTAGTAACGTTTTGGAATGCAGACGTTGATGGGGGTTATGTTCCGTTTGCAGTGCCCCAGATGAGCCTAAACAGTGGAAACCCCCCACAAGTGACCCCATTTTGGAAACTATACCCCCTAAGGAACTTATCTAGATCTTTGGTGAGCACTTTGAACCCCCAAGTGCTTCACACAAGTCTATAATGCCCGGGCATGAAAATAAAAAATCCTATTTTTTCCCACAAAAATTATCTTTTAGTCACTAATTTTTTATTTTCTCAAGGGTAACAGGAGAAATTGGACCACATAAGTTGTTGTCCAATTTGTCCTGAGTACGCTGATACCCCATATGTGGGTGGGAACCACTGTTTGGGCGCACGGCAGAGCTCGGAATGGAAGGAGCACGATTTGACTTTTTCCAACCAAAATTGGCTGGAATTGAGATTGGATGCCATGTTGCATTTGGAGAGCCCTGATGTGCCTAAACAGTGGAAACCCCCACAAATGACCCCATTTTGGAAACTAGACCCCTAAGGAACTTTTCTAGATCTTTGGTGAGCAATTTAAACCCCCAAGTGCTTCACACAAGTTTATAACGTAGAGCCGTAAAATTTAAAAATCATATTTTTTCCACAAAAATGATCTTTTCACCCCAATTTTTATTTTTCCAAGGGTAACAAGACTCCAAAAGTTATTAATTTGTCCTGAGTGCGCTGATACCCCATATGTGGGGGTAAACCACTGTTTGGGTGCATGGCAGAGTTTGGAAGGTAAGGAGCGCTGTCTGACTTTTTCAACGCAGAATTGGCTGGACGCCATGTCGTGTTTGGAGAGCTCCTGATCTGCCTAAACAGTGGAAACCCCCATAAATGACGCCATTTTGGAAACTAGACCCCTCAAGGAACTTATCTAGATGTGTGGTGAGAACTTTTAACCCCCAGGTGTTTCACTAAAGTTTATAACGTACAGCCGTAAAATAAAAAATCTTTTTTTTTTTTACAAAAGTGATTTTTTCGTCCCCAATATTTTATTTTCACAAGGGTAACAGAAGAAATTGGAACCCAAAAGTTGTTGTCCAATTTGTCCTGAGTACGCTGATACCCAATATGTGGGAGAAAACTACTGTATGGGCGCACGTCAGGGCTCGGAAGGGAAGTAGTGACGTTTTGGATTGCAGACTTTGATGGAATGGTCTGGGGGCGTCATGTCACATTTGGAGAGCCCCTGATGCACCTATACAGTGGAAACCCCCCACAAGTGACCCCATTTTGGCAAATAGACCCCACAAGGAACTTATATAGATGTGTGGTGAGCACTTTGAACCCGAAGTGCTTCACAGAAGTTTATAACGTACAGCCGTAAAAATAAAAAAATCCTTTTTTTTTTTACAAAAATGATTTTTTCGCCCCCAATATTTTATTTTCACAAGGGTAACAGAAGAAATTGGAACCCAAAAGTTGTTGTCCAATTTGTCCTGAGTACGCTGATACCCAATATGTGGGAGAAAACTACTGTATGGGCGCACGTCAGGGCTCGGAAGGGAAGTAGTGACGTTTTGGATTGCAGACTTTGATGGAATGGTCTGGGGGCGTCATGTCGCATTTGGAGAGCCCCTGATGCGCCTAAACAGTGGAAACCCCCCACAAGTGACCTCATTTTGGAAAATAGACCCCACAAGGAACTTGTCTAGATGTGTGGTGAGCACTTTGAACCCCGAAGTGCTTCACAGAAGTTTATAACGCACAGCCGTAAAAATAAAAAATCCTTTTTTTTTTTGCAAAAATGATTTTTTTGCCCCAATATTTTATTTTTACAAGGGTAACAGGAGAAATTGGACCCCAAAAGTTGTTGTCCAATTTGTCCTGAGTACGCTGATATCCAATATGTGGGAGAAAACTACTGTATGGGTACACGTTGGGGCTCGGAAGGGAAGTAGTGACGTTTTGGATTGCAGACTTTGATGGAATGGTCTGGGGGCGTCATGTCGCATTTGGAGAGCCCCTGATGCGCCTAAACAGTGGAAATCCCCAACAAGTGACCCCATTTTGGAAAATAGACCCCACAAGGAACTTATCTAGATGTGTGGTGAGCGCTATGAAGCCCCAAGTGCTTCACAGAAGTTTATAATGTACAGCCGTAAAAACAAAAAAATATTTTTTTTTGTACAAAAATGATATTTTCGCCCCCAGTTTTTTATTTTCCCAAGGGTAGCAGAAGAAATAGGACAAATTGCACAATAACTCTTGTGGTCCAGAGTACGCTGATACCCCATATGTGGGGATAAACTACTGTTTGGACGCATGGCAGAGCTCAGAAGTGAAGGAGCACCGTTTGACTTTTTCAACGCAGAATTGGCTGGAATTGAGATCAGACGCCATGTCACATTTGGAGAGCCCCTGATGTGCCTAAACAGCTGAAACCCCCAATTCTAACTCCAACCCTAACCCCAACACACCCCTAACCCTAGTCCCAACCCTAACCACAAATCTAACCCTAACACACCCCTAATCCCAACCCTAACCCTAATCCTAACTTTAGCGCCAACCCTAACCCTAACTTTAGCCGCAACCCTAACCCTAACCCTAATGGGAAAATGGAAATAAATGCTTTTTTTTAATTTTATTATTTTTCCCTTACTAAGGGGGTGATAAAGGGGGGTTTGATTTACTATTTATAGCGGGTTTTTATGATTGGCAGCTGTCACGCTAAAAGACGCTTTTTATTGCAAAAATAGTTTTTGCATCATCACATTTTGAGAGCTATAATTTTTGCATATTTTGGCCCACAGAGTCATGTGAGGTCTTATTTTTTGCGGGACGAGTTGACGTTTTTATTGGTACCATTTTTGAGCAGGTGACATTTTTTGATCGCTTTTTATTTCGATTTTTGGGAGGTTAGAATGAACAAAAATCAGCAATTCATGAATTTCTTTTGGGGGAGGCGTTTATACCGTTCCGCGTGTGGTAAAATTGATAAAGCAGTTTTATTCTTCGGGTCAGTACGATTATGGCGATACCTCATTTATATCATTTTTTCATGTTTTGGCGCTTTTATAGAATAAAAACAATTTTATATAAAAAATAATTATTTTTGCATCGCTTTATTCTGCGAGCTATAACTTTTTTATTTTTTCGCTGATGATGCTTTATGACAGCTTGTTTTTTGCGGGACAAGATGACGTTTTCATCGGTACCATGTTTTTTTATATCGGTCTTTTTGATCGCGTGTTATTCCACTTTTTGTTCGGCGGTATGATGATAAAGCATTGATTTTTTGCTTCTTTTTTTTTTTTTTTTTAAGGGTTCACTAAAGGGGTTAACTAGTGGGACAATTTTATAGGGGGGGTCGTTACGGACGCGGAGATACCAAATATGTGTACTTTTATTGTTTTTTTTTTTTTTTATTTATAGGAAGAAGTGAATTTATTGGGGAATATTTTTTTTTTTTTTTTATTTATTTGGATTTTTTTTTTACACATGTTTATTTTTACTTTTTTAACTTTTTTACTTTGTCCCAGGGTGGGACATCACAGTATTTTATCAGATCGCTGGTGTGACAGTGTGCACAGCACTCTGTCACACCAGCGATCGCACAGGCATAGATGCAGGCTTCTCAGTGCCTGCTCTCGGCAGGCACTGAGGTAGCCGCCTCCCTCCAGGACCCCGGCGCCATCTTGGATCCGGGTCCTGGGAGGGAGGAAGCCCTCAGAACAGCGCGATCACATCGCGCTGCTCTGAGGGTCTCAGGGGGGCGCGCAGGGAGCCCCCACCCTGCGCGATCCTCCCCTGTGCCCCCAGTACACCGCGATCATGTTTGATCGCGGTGTGCTAGGGGTTAATGTGCCGGGAGCGGTCCGTGACCGCTCCTGACACACAGTCATGGGTGTCAGCTGTGATAATCAGCTGACACCCGGCGGCGATTAGCTGCGCTCCCCTCAGGAGCGCAGCTGATCGCCTATGACGTACTATCCCGTCCCCGGTCATACGGGCCCAGGTACCATGGACGGGATAGTACATCCGATGGCAGTAAGGGGTTAAGCACGGGTATGACCGTGCTAGGAGGACTCCACGCAGCCATCTCCTCAACAATACCCAACGTGACAGACAGATTTGTGATGATGGTCCCATTAGATTTATCACCACATTCAACCACGAATGGTCTGGCATTCGCCAGATCATTTCTAAACACTGGGAGGTGCTGAAAACCGAGCCCTCTCTGGCCTCCTGTTTGGGTGACTTCCCATCTTTGACATCTCGTCGCTCTAAAAATTTGAGCGATCTATTGGTCTGGAGCCACTATCTCCCTACCCTAGAAATTATTTCGGAACTCGTGGCCCCACCCCTGGTTTCTTTCCTTGTGGCCATTGCCTTGCATGCGCCAATGCCGTACGTTGCTCCACCTTCTCATCCTCTGATGGAAAAAAATCCTTTGATATACGCCAACGTATATCCTGCGGCAGCACTAACGTGATTTATTACGCTACCTGTAGCTGCCCCAGGATATACGTTGGCCTTACCACTAGGGAGTTAAGGATTAGGGTGAGGGAGCACGTGCGTGACATTGGTGCAGCAAAATCCATCCATGATTCCTCGGATCTTAAGACCATTCCGCGACATTTTAAAAGTCATCATAATTGCGACACTACAGTACTTAAGATACGAGGAATCGATGTTCTCCACCTCGGGATTCGAGGTGGGGATAATAAAAAAATCTTGGCCCAGATGGAGGCACGGTGGATGGTCGTTTTGGACACCATCGTCCCCAATGGTCTCAATGAATCACTAAACTTTGCATCCTTTTTGTAGGATATTGCCTCCTTCCTTTCTTGGATGCCCGTCATTTAGTGATGTCCCTTTTTATTGTTATTTTATTTGTTTTTAACTCTTAATTTCTTTTTTAGTTTTCATTTCTCCACATAAATTCGTGGGACTCTGGCCCTATATCTGCCTCCCTTGTGATGATTTTCCATGATGAAGCTACGATTGGACTTCGTGTGAATTATCATTCATCACTCTTCATCATCTAGCCCATATCGCATTATAATTGTTCTTCTTGTGATAGTGTCCTTTACTTTTGTGACATGTATGATTGTATTTGATTTATGATATTTAAATGCGGATGTATAGGCTTTCTATATAGTACATATGATTTATTCACATGTTCTTTGATCTGGCCCTCTTTGACATATTTACCACTCATGCCTTCCAGTGTGGTCACCGGTGGTGCGCGCGCTTCGCTGCTGCTCCGGTGTTTCCCTGGTGGAGGGGCGTCTCTATGCCTCTGGCGTGCGCCGGGACTTCCCCTGGGCGTACGTCGAGATGCATGACGTCTTCTCTGCTGGGAGTCACCGGACCACTACGACGCATAAGCCGATTAACCGGCCCTCATTGGTTGGATATAACCACGTGGCGCATGTGGGCGTCTGCAGGCCTCTGACGCGCGCCTGGGAAGCTCCCCTGGCCCGTGCTGAGGCGTCCTGACGTCCTGATAGCCACTACCCCCTGGCGCGTTACATCATATACTGTGCCTGTCTCTGATTGATCAGACGCAACCATGTGACACATATGGGTGGGATATTTAAAGGCCCTTGTCCCATGTTTTTACCATCCCCTTGAAAAAGCTGTGCCTGTGTGCCGGCGAAATGTGCGTCGGGGTGACATCTGTGGTGCGCTTCCTCTCCTGTCTCTCCACACTACCAACGGTGAGCATTAACCTTTTTTGCAGGCATTTTTTTGCTAGTCTGGATGCCTCATACCTTGGCTATTATGCCTATTTACCTTTCCTTGCAAACAAAAGAAATGCAAAACCTGTGCATCTATAATGACCACGGACAGGATAAAGATCCCCAACTCCCATCAGGACTACAAGATGCCAGGTACTTTCAGCTGCATCACATCTAATGTGGTGTACCTAATTATATGTACTAAATGTCCAACTGGGGGTCTGTATGTGGGGGAGACCGGGCAAAAACTGAGAACAAGGATGAATTCTCATCGCCACACAATAAGAGAAAAAAGAATGGATTTACCTGTGGCAAAACACTTTTGTATGCCCGGTCATAGCATGACGGATATGGAATTACTTGCATTAAAATCTAACTTCAAATCTGAGAAGGATAGAAAAGTCTGGGAATATAAACTTATGATGACCTTTGACATTCTTAGTGCTGGGATGAATATATCCCAGAGTTTCATGTCTTTCTACAACAATTAAGGAATCTGCTTCCCTGACCTTTTAGGGTCATCACAACACAATACCAGACCCCAATCAGAGGGTAATAAAACTTTCACTCCTTATCTATGAACTAGTCATATTTATGTTCATCCCTCTGCCATAATGACAGTTCTGCTTCACGTCACTTGTCTTACCTATTGCATTATTCCTGTGTCCTTTTGTGTATATAAATATGTGATTCTTCAGCTTTTGTTTTAGTCTTTGCCTGATGAAGAGACCTGCGTAGTCTCGAAAGCTTGCAATTTGTTACCATCTTTTCAGTTAGCCATTAAAAGGTAATAATCAAAAATGATAATATATTAGGCTAGTAAAGCAAAAATCATATGAAAAAAAACAAAAAGAAATACTTTATTAATAATTTACTTAAGTAAGTAACACCAAAAAATTGACATACAAAGTGAACATGTAGTGTTCAGAAATATAAAATATTGGGCCCATCTGGATGTCCCTAGTAGGTAGCTATACTGTTTCCTGCCTTGCCGCGGAGGTTGGCACCCTAGGGGGGAGCGTTGTGGCGCCCCCGCTCACCGATGACTGACCCTAGTGGCCCTGATAAACCCTGCGGACTGATGGATCCCACTGCCCGATGAAATAAGGGGACCCCTATATCTAGACAGAGACCTTCTGTGCTAGTACATCCCTATGTCCCAATAGTGTAAAAACAAAGAACACAGGTATAATAGTGGTAACTATTCAATAATTGATTGAAACCAAAATTGGTGAGATTAGAGCCAAACAGATGGGATATCCCAGTTAGCAGCTGATTTCAAAAGCCACTATCAATATCCTGTGGCTAGTGAATAGGTGTATACACCTTATACTCTAGGCATATCCTGTATTGCAGATGTATTACGAATATACCCCTAATAGGGCAATATAATAACTAAATGCACTTGTACCGCAAAATTGTACGATCACATGCCTCATGGATGTATAGAGTCTAGTCTAAGATGTGTCATATGTCACAAAACATTCCTCAAAGTGTTCAGCATTAAGATGTACTTATGTCAGAACAAATCAAAGCCTTCACATAGGCACACCCAGGCGATTCAAGACCACACCATGCACAGGACATCTGAACCCTTTCATCTGGCCTCCTGATGAGCCTGGTTAGGCGAAACGCGTTGAGGCGCCAAATTTATGTTTTCACAGTGGTAACCGAAAACTGAGCTAGAGCTAAGTATCGCTTCTATTTGTGCACATTGTCCGCTTGTCATTTCAAACAGTCCTTGGTTATGAGTCTATATGAGTCACCAATCTCCATGCATCGGACGGTGACGTTAGGGACACTTATGAGCTAATATATATCCATCATGCGACTATCTATCGCCTTGGTATGAATATGCGAAAGCACTAAATCGCACTAATTTGAGTGCATCTAAAACACGGCATATATATATACATTTGTTTCTTTCTTTTGTGATTCAGCCGTTATTGTTCATCTGGGACATACTGCTCATGAGATTCATCAATTGAGTGATCACCAATTTCCCTGATTTAAAGTACATAGGATGCCATATATCATTACATATTAATTAGGCGGTCTTGAATCGCCTGGGTGTGCCTATGTGAAGGCTTTGATTTGTTCTGACATAAGTACATCTTAATGCTGAACACTTTGAGGAATGTTTTGTGACATATGACACATCTTAGACTAGACTCTATACATCCATGAGGCATGTGATCGTACAATTTTGCGGTACAAGTGCATTTAGTTATTATATTGCCCTATTAGGGGTATATTCGTAATACATCTGCAATACAGGATATGCCTAGAGTATAAGGTGTATACACCTATTCACTAGCCACAGGATATTGATAGTGGCTTTTGAAATCAGCTGCTAACTGGGATATCCCATCTGTTTGGCTCTAATCTCACCAATTTTGGTTTCAATCAATTATTGAATAGTTACCACTATTATACCTGTGTTCTTTGTTTTTACACTATTGGGACATAGGGATGTACTAGCACAGAAGGTCTCTGTCTAGATATAGGGGTCCCCTTATTTCATCGGGCAGTGGGATCCATCAGTCCGCAGGGTTTATCAGGGCCACTAGGGTCAGTCATCGGTGAGCGGGGGCGCCACAACGTCCCCCCTAGGGTGCCAACCTCCGCGGCAAGGCAGGAAACAGTATAGCTAAGTACTAGGGACATCCAGATGGGCCCAATATTTTATATTTCTGAACACTACATGTTCACTTTGTATGTCAATTTTTTGGTGTTACTTACTTAAGTAAATTATTAATAAAGTATTTCTTTTAGCCATTAAAAGGTATCAACCACTGAGGACTCTCAAGTCTAAATATTTTTCTATTTAACTCTAGGGCATTTTCACTATGTTTCTTACTATGGTACTATATGAATTTTTGTCTGCAATGGCTGGGCTTTTTTGCCCTTTGGTTCTCTAGCCACCATATACCTGCAACTTTTTGATATTTTGTCGCTGACTCAGGAGATTTACCGCACCTATTCTTCTGCACCGTTACCATGTGTTTCTTTATCATTATGCTATTTATGTGATTTTGTAGACATTTAATAAAGTTTCTATTTTAATATAACACTGATGACAATTTACCAATAGGGCAGCGCTCAGGTTTATCCTCCTGACACCCTTCCAGAGCCAGTCTCAAATTGGGCAAGATGGCGGAAAGAACTACACCCTCTTTCAAAATAACAGTAGGACAAGATAACTCAGGAGAGTCCGCAAATAAACTCCTCGAGAGGGCATCCGCCTTAACATTCTTAGTGCCAGGAAGAAAAGAAACCACAAAATTAAAACGTGTGAAAAACAAGGCCCACCTGGCCTGTCTAGGATTAAGTCGCTTGGCTGATTCGAGATAAACCAGATTCTTATGGTCCGTGAGGACCACCACCTGATGTTTGGCTCCTTCCAGCCAATGTCTCCACTCTTCAAAGGCCCACTTCATGGCCAATAACTCCCGATTACCCACATCATAATTACGTTCAGTTGGAGAAAATTTTCGAGAGAAAAAGGCACAAGGGTTACTCTTAGAGGTCTCTGGATCTCTTTGGGACAAAACGGCACCTGCCCCAATTTCAGAGGCATCAACCTCCACCTGAAACGGTAGAGAAACATCAGGCTGCCGTAGAACAGGAGCAGAAGTGAATCTCTGCTTAAGTTCCTAAAACGCAGAGACTGCCTCAGGAGGCCAATTCACCACATCAGAACCTTTTTTGGTCAAATCAGTCAATGGTTTAACAATACCGGATAAATTACCAATAAATTTACGATAAAAATTGGCAAAACCCAAAAATCTCTGAAGAGCCTTTAATGAAGTAAGTTGGACCCAATCACAGATGGCTTGAACCTTGACGGGGCCAATTCAATAACAGAAGGAGACAAAATGAATCCCAGAAATGAGACCTTCTGTACGCCAAAAAGACACTTTGATCCCTTCACATACAGTGCATTCTCTCTCAAAATCTGGAACACAGTCCGAACATGTTTCACATGAGAGTCCCAGTCATTGGAAAAAATCAAGATATCATCCAAATAAACAATCAGAAATTTATCCACAAAATCCCTGAAAATATCATTCATGAAGGATTGGAAGACAGAAGGAGCATTAGTGAGCCCAAAGGGCATCACTACGTACTCAAAATGCCCCTCTGGGGTATTAAACGCCGTCTTCCATTCATCCCCGTGCTTAATGCGAATAAGGTTATACGCCCCCCTGAGGTCAAGCTTGGTAAACCAACTAGCACTTTTCACCCTGGAAAACAGGTCAGAAATCAAGGGTAACGGATATTGATACTTCACAGTGATCTTATTCAAGAGACGATAATCAATACACGGCCTAAATGAACCATCCTTTTTGGCCACAAAGAAAAAACCGGCACCCAAGGGTGAAGAGGATGGTCTGATATGACCCTTCTCCAATGACTCCTTGATATAAGATCGCATAGCATCGTGTTCAGGTACAGACAAGTTAAAAAGGCGACCTTTAGGAAATTTACCACCAGGCACTAATTCAATAGCGCAATCATAGCTCCTGTGAGGGGGAAAGGATGTAGACTCACTTTCACTAAATACATCCGAAAAATCAGTCAAAAAGTCAGGAACATCCTGAGACTGGGGAGAGGCAGAAAAAACAGGAGTGTTGGCATTAACACATTGGCAGCCCCAACTCATCACAGACACAGATTCCCAATCCAAAACAGGATTATGACACTGTAACCACGGGAAATCTAGTACAATAATGTCATGCAGATTATACAGCACCAGAAATTTGCAACTCTCCTGATGATCTGGTTCAACCCTCATTATCACCTGAGTAGAAAACTGGGGTTTAGTCTCCGCCAAAGGGGTAGAATCAATGCCCAGTAGGGGAATAGACTTCCGCAGGGGTATCATGGGAAACCCACAACGTTTGGCAAAGTCAAAATCCATCAGGTTAATAGCTGCTCCTGAATCAACTAAATCCTGAGCTGAAAATGTGGACAGGGAGCAAATCAGGGTAACAGTCAACAGAAATTTAGTCTGAACACTACCCAAGACAACTGAGCATGCAAAACGTCTTCCCCGCTTAGGGCAGACTGAAATAGCATGAGAGGCGTCACCACAGTAGAAACATAACCCATTTCGCTTTCAAAACTCATGACGCTGTGCCCCAGAAGTCACTCTTTCACACTGCACGGGCTCAGAAGCTGGCTCACAAGGCAACACTATCTCACGCATACCTCTGCGCTCACGCAAACGTCTGTCAATTTGAATACCAATGACATAGAATCATTGAGACCAGAGGGAGCAGGGAATCCCACCATAACATCCTTTACATTCTCTGACAGCCCCTTCCGAAAAAGGGCTGCCAAAGCATCATCATTCCATTTGGTCAGGACTGCCCACTTTTGGAATTTCTGACAGTACAACTCAGCGTCTTCAAGACCCTGATTTAATGCCAACAAGGTTTTTTCAGCTTGATCAGTGACATTAGGTTCATCGTACAATAACCCCAGAGCCAGAAAAAATACATCAACATCATTCAAAACAGGATCACCAGGTGTCAGGGAAAAAGCCCAATCCTGAGGTTCGCCGCGCAGGAGAGAGATGACAATTTGAACCTGCTGTGCTGTGTTACCTGAGGACTTAAGCTTTAAGGCAAAAAACAACTTACAGTTATTTTTGAAATTCAGAAATTTAGCCCGATCCCCCAAAAACAAATCTGGCATGGGAATCCTAGGCTCCACAACCGGCAACCCAGCAAGATAGGTAGCAATACTCTGAACCTCAGTGGCAAGCTGATCCACACGGCCAGACAACTGTGCAAGCTCCATTGAGAGAAAAAAAATCCTCCTCAGCACCCAGAGAAAAAGAGGGAAAAAAATGCAACAAACAGGGAAAAAAAAAAATCTTAAACAACTCTGACAACTTTTTTTTTTTTTTTCTTTCCACACTATTTTTCCCTTCTGTGAGTACCATATAATTTTCAGTTCTGGCCGGTGATACTGTTATGTTTTGGTAGCTGAGGAGAATAAGCAAAAACGGCAATAGGCTGGAACCTATTGGATTGCAGTAACCTGAACTAACCACACAACTAGAGGTAGCCGTGAAGCGTTCCTACGTTGATCCTAGATGCCTCGTCACAGCCTGAGAGAGAACTACACCTAAAGGCAGAAAGATGAAAGCTATCTGCCCCGGAGCAGATCCCCAAAGAAAATAGGAAACCCCCAAACATGTAATGGTGGTTAGACAAGAAGAAGCACGGACACAGACAGAAAATAGGATGAGCAAACGCTGGGGCCCAATCTGTCTAGACAGAAAAGTACAGGAAAGGATACTCACTGCAATCCAAAAAAATCCTAAAAAATACCAACTCTTCTGATTGCAAACACACCTGAGATCACACGATCTCTACCACCTAATCAGATCTCTGGTGTAACAAAACTAAGCTGCAGCCACTGAAAAAACAGGAAAAAGCAAATGAACAAACAACAGTGGCTCCAGATAAACTGAGAGGAGCACAAGCCCCCGGAGGGGACCTGGCTGACCTCCACAGAAGTGCAGGGAACAATGCAAAAAGCAAGCACAAAAATAAAAGCAGAAAATATCTTATCTGATAGCAGAAGATGCAGGCAAGACTCAGCAAACTTCCAAATGAACCAGGAACCACAATTGAGACAAGAACAATTGATCACGGCAACCATCATGGGAGGGAACCTCCCTTATATCAAACCAGTCCGTGATCCCAGATTGCCATTCCTTGCTGAAAGGTTCAGTACTGTCTGTAACCACCAGAGGGAGCCTCTGCTCAGAAACCATCTCTAGCACATTCATAACAGATGGCTGAACTGCATTTTATAGACTTATCTTCTTGATAAAAGGGGCATTGGTTCAATCAGAGTGTGCTCCAGACCAGCTCAAAACTGCTGAAGAATTTTCTAGAGAATGCAGAAGATCAGGCACCTGACCATGACTGGAACCCTAGAAAGTATTATATATAAGAGTAAACGTGTGCACTGCTACTAGAGTGATGGGTGCCAGAGTAAGTTCCCAAACCGTACTATATATATCAAAAAACTCGGCACTCAACTTAAGAGATAATTTTGACGTATTTTATTGTGGTCAGCTTAGTGATGTCAAACGTTTCGGTACGATAGGACCTTCATCAGTAACGTATATCACAGAAAGGTCAGATTCTGAGAGTGTTTAGAGCAGGATTAAAGCCCTGTGATTGTAGCTAACGCGGCTTCCACCGCTAGTTTAGTGCGCGTGAATCACAGAGGTAGGTATACGCAGTATATTCAGACAGGTGGATGCAAGCCTATGGTGTCCATGGTATGAGACTAATTAGTCTGTATCTGGGCATATGCTGCAGCCCTGTGGTAGAGGTTAGCGTGGTATCCACCGCTGGATAAGTGCCTAAACACTCTCAGAATCTGACCTTTCTGTGATATACGTTACTGATGAAGGTCCTATCGGACCGAAACGTTTGACATCACTAAGCTGACCACAATAAAATACGTCAAAATTATCTCTTAAGTTGAGTGCCGAGTTTTTTGATATATATGGAACCCTAGAAAGGTGACAATAGAGGACAAGAAAAGGAGTGTGTGGAAGCCAACACATATGTGGGGATGCGGTTGCATTATCATGTTATCAGCCTTGGCTAAAGGCCATAGGAGGAGCCTTTCAGATAATTGTTAGTCGGACAGATTGGAGCATTTACAAAATATTATATCCCACATTTTTAAAGATCACTTATAATATGAAGACAATATTTGACATCACATTTAAATTTATAAAGTAGAGAAGACTTAAATATAAGTGAAAATAGAAAACTCACTCAAACATAAACAAGATATAAAAAGACGAAGGTAATAGATTTTTCCAGTAAAGGATGACATTCATAATGAAAGAGAAGATATTACATCAAACCGGTTATTGTTCCTCTATTTAATTTCTGTCAAGCTATGGAAAGTATCTAAAGCGTGGAAGGACGATAAATGCTGATGAAATTAATTTAACCAGCCAGTGTAAATAATTTGCTAAAGCCTGAAAATGGTAATGCGTCTGAGAGCTGGCAGCATGACGATGAGTCTGAGGAGTAGTTTTAAGCTCAAGGTTGATTGAGTTTTATAATCATTCTGTAAATATGTATCATGTACCTTGTGCTGAATACACATCTGTCAGGTTTGCTTTTGACTTAGATTTCAGTTAGCACTATAGTGTTATAGGTATATTCCTGAAATCAGACCAGAATGAAAGAGAATTAGCAAACAGATAATTGTATAATAGAGCAATTACTCTGAAACTGTGCTGAAATACCTACAGTCATGGCCAAAAGTTTTGAGAATGACACAAATATTATATTTTCACATGATCTGCTGCCCTCTGGTTTTTATGTGTGTTTGACAGATGTTTTTATCACAGACAGAAATATAATAATTGCAAACATATGAGTAACAAAAGCTTATATTGACAGTTAGAATGAGTTAATGCAGCAAGTCAATATTTGCAGTGTTGACCCTTCTTCTTCAGGACCTCTGCAATTCTCCCTGGCATGCTCTCAATCAACTTCTGGACCAAATCCTGACTGATAGCAGTCCATTCTTGCACAATCAATGCTTTCATTTTGTCAGAATTTTTAGGTTTTTATTTGTCCACCCGTCTCTTGATGATTGACCACAAGTTCTCAATTGGATTAAGATCTGGGAGTTTCCAGGCCATGGACCCAAAATCTCTATGTTTTGTTCCCTGAGCCATTTAGTTATCACCTTTGCTTTATGGCAAGGTGCTCCATCATGCTGGAAAAGGCATTGTTGATCACCAAACTGCTCTTGGAGGGTTGGGAGAAGTTGCTCTTGGAGGACATTCTGGTACCATTCTTTATTCATGGCTGTGTTTTTAGGCAAGACTGTGAGAGAGCCAATTCCCTTGGCTGAGAAGCAACCCCACACATGAATGGTTTCAGGATGCTTAACAGTTGGCATGAGACAAGACTGGTGGTAGCGCTCACCTTGTCTTCTCTGAATGAGGCGTTTTCCTGATGTCCCAAACAATCGAAAAGGGGATTCATCAGAGAAAATAACTTTACCCCAGTCCTCAGCAGTCCACTGCCTGTACCTTTTGCAGAATATCAGTCTGTCCATGATGTTTTTTCTGGAGAGAAGTGGCTTCTTTGCTGCCCTCCTTGAGACCAGGCCTTGATCCAAGAGTCTCCGCCTCACAGTGCGTGCAGATGCGCTCACACCTGCCTGCTGCCATTCCTGAGCAAGCTCTGCACTGCTGGTAGCCCGATCCCGCAGCTGAAACACTTTTAAGAGACGGTCCTGGCGCTTGCTGGTCTTTCTTGGGCGCCCTGGAGCCTTTTTGGCAACAATGGAACCTCTCTCCTTGAAGTTCTTGATGATGCAATAGATTGTTGACTGAGGTGCAATCTTTCTAGCTGCGATACTCTTCCCTGTTAGGCCATTTTTGTGCATTGCAATGATGACTGCACGTGTTTCTTTAGAGATAACCATGGTTAACAGAAGAGAAACAATGATGCCAAGCACCAGCCTCCTTTTAAAGTGTCCACTGGTGTCATTCTTACTTAATCATGACAGATATTGATCTCCAGCCATGTCCTCATCAACACATACACCTGTGTTAATGGAGCAATCACTGAAATGAGGTTAGCTGGTCCTTTTAAGGCAGGGCTGCAATGATGTTGAAATGTGTTTTGGGGGATAAAGTTCATTTTCTAGTCAAATATTGACTTTGCAAGTAATTGCTGTTAAGCTGATCACTCTTTATAACATTCTGGAGTATATGCAAATTGCCATTAGAAAAAGTGAAGCAGTAGACTTTGTAAAAATTAATATTTGTGTCATTCTCAAAACTTTTGGCCATGACTGTAGATCCTTTGAAAATGATGCCAGCTTTGCAGGTGTTTTGACAGAAGTATATACAGCTGGTGAAATAAGTATTGAACACGTCACCAATTGTATAAGTAAATCTATTTCTAAAGGTGCCATTGACATGAAATTCTCACCAGATGTTGGTAATAACCCAACCAATCCCCACAGGCAAAGAGCTCAAAACAGTAGCGTAGCTACAGGGGGGGGAAAAGGGGGCCATCGCCTCGGGCCCGGTCCCATGAAGGGACCCACTTGGAGCAACAGCTGCTTCTGTCCTCAGGCAGACCGCGGCAGATTGCCTGCTCTCCTATCTTCCTGAGACACTGCAACTGACTAGCAGAGTGGCAGAGTCTCTGTGCAGTGTAGTGTGCGGCCAGGGCTGAGGTGATAAGTATCTGAACTGCTGGGCTGTCCATGGATGCTGCAGGCGTCCTGTGTGCTCTGGCTCCTGCACGCTGGAGCTCCCCTGGGTCCTAGTGCCCACATTACAGTTACCTCAGACACTGCCTGGCCATGTCTGACCTCATCATATGCTCTGCGCCTGCAGCACTTGGATCAGAAATTGCAGATGCCATCCATAAACCACCACCTGCCTGCAAACTTCATCAGACCGTGGCCAAAATGTATTAGGTTTACTATATTCAGGTATGTAATGGTCACCGTGGGGTGAATGTGAGAGGATGGGGGCAGGGTGGGAGCTGAAGGGGTGGTGGGGGCCTTATTATTATACTTATTATTACAGTGTTTAGCGTTATGCACTCCATCACATGTAATAGATGCTGTTTGAGGGGCTGATGGGGAGATATGGGGCTTATTATTCTTACTGCCGGTGTCTTATTATAAGCCCAGCCTGTGAGTATAACAGGCCCCCATACAGTAACCACGGCATGAGCTGTGTTATATGTAAGATTGTTATAGTATGCAACATTATTATTATCATAAAGTTATTAAAGGGAGGCCTGACGGGGGATACAGGCCGCTCATGGTTTGTGCAGCGTCTATCAGCCCTGGCTGTAGTGTGTCACCATGTATGGTTGGCTCTATAAATATGCAGTGTTTCAGAGAAAAATATACTAATAGCTGCTGGGGAGCGAGTGGAGCTGTGCACTAGTCCTACAGACAGGTCCCGGGCAGCTTCTCCCCTCCCGCTAACAGTGCAGTGCTATGCACTAGTCCTACAGACAGGTCCCGGGTGGCTTCTCCCCACATGCTGACAGTGCGGTGCTGTGCACCAGTCCTACGGAAAGGTCCCCGGTGAGAGCCAAGAGTTTGAAGTGTAGTGTACACACACCTACCTGACTGTGGAGGTTGGCACCCTAAAAGATCAATTCTGGCGCCCCCACTCAGCGTAGGCTATCCCTCACTTCCCTATTGCACCCTATAATGAAAGGTTGGAAAACAATGTCCAAAAAGGCAGAGGTGAAGAGAGTCTTTGAACTAAATTAGCAACCAATAGGAAAAAAACAAATGTTCATGATAATATCCCCTTGGAGCACATTCCCAAAAGTTATGGGGCTGTTCAATCACATAGATATCATTTTGGCAAATATGAGATAGAAAGAGTCAAAACAGTGCCACAATGGTCAGATAAAAATCAATTGTTGATACAATAAGTCCATAGACCAAAAGACAAATATACACAGCCAAGATCAGCAAACTGCCTATATTGGTCATAGATATATAAAATAAATCACCATATTCATTGATTGTACCACTGATATTCAGAAATAACACAGACCCAAATAAGTACCAACACAAATGACCATATGTTAAAGGACACACAAAGATGAACATAATATTACCATATAGATTCCCCAGAGGTTAGGACTTATCATGACTCAGGTGCACCCCGACGCCTTTCCCCGTAAATTGTACGGTTCATCAGGAGGTCACGTAGAAATGTATACTGGATGCCATGATGGATGATGACACCATCTAAAAGCTATTCAGCAGTTCCTCGGTTTCACAAACTACTATGACCAGTTTATCCCTAATTTCTCCTCCTGGTCAGCTCCTATCTCAGTCCTGGCCCGCAAGGGGGATAATCCTAAGGTTTGGTCTCCAGAGGCAGAGAACGCCTTCGTGTCTTTGAAATGGGCCTTCTCCTCAGCTCCTGTGCTGCACCGTCCAGACAACAACAAATAGTTCTTTCTGGAGACGGATGCTTCTTCTTCTGGAGCCGTTCTTACCCAAAAGTCTGCCTCTGGCCGCATGGTGACCTGTGGCTTCTTTTCCAAGATCTTCTTTGCTGCTGAATGCAATTACTCTATCGGCGATCGAGAACTCTTAGCAATTAAACTAGTTCTTGAGAAGTGGCGCTTCATGCTAGATGGAGCTATACATCCGGTGTTTATATACAGTGACAATAAGAATCTAGCATATCTTCAATCCGCACAGCAACTTAACCCACGACAATCCAGGTAGTTTCTACTTCAACTTCACACTTCATTTTCATCTGGCAGATAAGAACAGCAAGGCGGACACGCTCTCTAGGAGCCCCAACACATCATTGAGTCCTCCAAAATTATTATGGTCAGTACATTGGATTTGTCTTGGCTCCCTTCCAGTAAGACTTATGTAGCCGAACCCGATAGGAAGCAAGTTCTTCTGTGGGGTCATTGAATAGCCAAGGTGGCTGGCCATTCAGAGGAAATGGCTCTCCTCATTTCTCGACAATATTGGTGGCCAACCCTGCTCAACAATAATGTGGATTTCATCTCTGCCTGTCCCTCTTGTGCCCAGAACAAAACCCTGAAATAGCTTCCCTTTGGTTATCTACTTCCTTTGCCCATGCCTTCTGCTCCTTGGCAGCATATTGCAATGGACTTCATCAGCGATCTCCCACTATCGGCCGGTTGTACAATTATCTGGTGGTTGTGGATTGTTTTTCCAAGATGGCTCATTTCATTCCACTCTCTGGTCTCCCATCTGCTCCAGTGCTGGCAAAGAAGCTCATTCTACATATTTTATGCCTTCATGGTCTTTCGCTTCATATGGTCTCAGATAGAAACGTCCTGTTTTCTTCCCGCTTCTGGAGGGCCACGTGCAAACTACTTAAAGTCTCTCTGGATTTCTCTTCAGCCTGTCACCCTCAATCCAATGACCAGTTAGAGCGGGTCAGTCAGATCCTGTGTTAATTCATAGTTTTGATGCCTTCAGTGTGAATGTAAAAATTTTCATAGTCATGAAAATGCAGAAAAATCTTTGAATGAGAAGGTGTGTCCAAACTTTTGGTCTGTACTGTATTTCCTCATAAAATCTAATATTTATTGATATACATTAAAATACACCAACCCAGTGAAAAAGAGGGTATATACTAAGATATACCACAAATGAAACCCTATCCTACTGGGTACCCTACAGTAGTCCTGAAATGCTCCTACCTGACTGTGGAGGTTGGCACCCTAAAAGATCAATTCTGGCGCCCCCACTCAGCGTAGGCTATCCCTCACTTCCCTATTGCACCCTATAATGAAAGGTTGGAAAACAATGTCCAAAAAGGCAGAGGTGAAGAGAGTCTTTGAACTAAATTAGCAACCAATAGGAAAAAAACAAATGTTCATGATAATATCTCCGTGGAGCACATTCCCAAAAGTTATGGGGCTGTTCAATAACATAGATATCATTTTGGCAAATATGAGATAGAAAGAGTCAAAACAATGCCACAATGGTCAGATAAAAATCAATTGTTGATACAATAAGTCCATAGACCATAAGACAAATATACACAGCCAAGATCAGCAAACTGCCTATATTGGTCATAGATATATAAAAGAAATCACCATATTCATCGATTGTACCACTGATATTCAGAAATAACACAGACCCAAATAAGTACCAACACAAATGACCATATGTTAAAGGACACACAAAGATGAACATAATATTGCTATATAGATTCCCCAGAGGTTAGGACTTATCATGACTCAGGTGCACCCCGACGCCTTTCCCCGTAAATTGTACGGTTCATCAGGAGGTCACGTAGAAATGTATACTGGATGCCATGATGGATGATGACACCATCTAAAAGCTATTCAGCAGTTCCTCGGTTTCACAAACTACTATGACCAGTTTATCCCTAATTTCTCCTCCCGGTCAGCTCCTATCTCAGTCCTGACCCGCAAGGGGACAAATCCTAAGGTTTGGTCTCTAGAGGCAGAGAACGCCTTCGTGTCTTTGAAATGGGCCTTTTACTCAGCTCCTGTGCTGCATCGTCCAGACAACAACAAATAGTTCTTTCTGGAGATGGATGCTTCTTCTTCTGGAGTCGTTCTTACCCAAAAGTCTGCCTCTGGCCGCATGGTGACCTGTGGCTTCTTTTCCAAGATCTTCTTTGCTGCTGAACGCAATTACTCTATTGGCGATCGAGAACTCTTAGCAATTAAACTAGTTCTTGAGAAGTGGCGCTTCATGCTAGATGGAGCTATACATCCGGTGTTTATATACAGTGACAATAAGAATCTAGCATACGTCTTCTTGGGTGCATTTCAGTGGCATTGGTATATAAAACACTACAAAAAAGCAGTGAGATATTTGTCCCGATTCTACTACTCATCCTTATAGTTTTACATGCTTTCTATTACATTTCGGTGCTATATAAAACTCAAAAAAATTTGAAAACATTTTTATTGATTCAATTACTGGTCCATACAGTATTATGTGCTTTCTGTTACATTTTGTTGTTATATAAAAATCCCCAAAAAACACTTAAAAATGTTTATGAATTCAATGATTCATTCATATACTGTAACACAGTTCTTCTTACATTTCACTGGTATATTAAACTCACAAAAAACCTTTCCAAAAGTTTTTAGGGATTCAATTAGTCACCCATACACTGTAACATGGTTCTTGTTCCATTTTGCTGGTATATTAAACTATAAAAAAAGCTTTGAAAAGTTTTTATGGATTCAATGATTTATACATACAGTTTAACATGCTTTGTGTATTACTGCAAAGGGTTAAAATTTTAAAAACCGCTTGGCCTAGTACAGTTTACAAAATATTTTTGGTAAAAAAATTGACTATAGATGACCCTGCTTGTAATTTTTTGAAGACTTTGTGCTCTGCATAACTTTTAGGATTGTAGGAGTACCACAACTATACTTTGCTCGCAAGATTTGAATGAGGTATCTGAGTCCCTATCACATTTTTGGCAGTTCTTGCTTCCTTCATAAATTACATTGAAATTTCCAATTTTTAGTAAAAATTTCAATTTTGCTTTACTTAAATTATTATTTTTTAAAAAACCCTTTTTAAATTTTGTCTTATATAAAATTTATTATCCAGGAAAGTATCTTTCTTAACATTTTTTTCTTGTAAACTCCAATTTCTTGTCGATTTTAAATGTTTTTTTTGTCAGTCCTTAAAATGGAGTAAACATCATTGTTCTCAGCAGCAATCAGAGATGCTTCCAGGGGTCTTGCCCATCCTTTTCAGCACTTTTTTCCATCCATTTCAACATTTTTGTAATGAATGGAAGCGGACGCACAGATGTTGTAGTGCACATTCGTTTATTGCTATTTTCGTGTAACCACGGGACCGCGAACCAGGGGCTCAGAAGTGGGTGTGACTATGCGAGCCCCAGACACCCGTAGTAAGACCCCTCGAACAGGATCAGATTGGAGTGCCCAGTCGACGCAGGTGCTACCTCCAGTTAGACCCCAGACACGTGGAAGCTGGCCCAGTGGAACAGGTGAACAGGCTGGGATAACAGAGAAAACAAAAAACAAGAAACAAATATCCTAAAATAAAACAAAATAAAAAATATATATTGCAAAAATTGCATGAAGTTGTAATAATAATAATAATAAGGGTATTTGGTAAACATAATTTTGATCAAAAGAATGTACAAGCCATCCCGCCACGTCAAGGCAACCCTTTGTGGACAGTCCTACTCTAATATTAAAAACCTTTCCACTTGTCAAGTGACACAAATGTGAACAAGGCAGAGGGACTGATCCTACCAGTTGAAGCTCAAGCCAGACAGGATGGATTTTCTCAACTCAGAAACAGGGCGGTCACACCCTTATATGCACAGAATGCACTAAGAACTAAATAAAAAACTGGGTCTGAACTGAAAAAATAATAAGTTGATGTGTATGCAAAATGTAAATGCATATCAAACACATGACCATTAAACAGAGAAAACAAAAAACAAGAAACAAATATCCTAAAATAAAACAAAATAAAAAATATATATTGCAAAAATTGCATGAAGTTGTAATAATAATAATAAGAGTATTTGGTAAACATAATTTTAATCAAAAGAATGTACAAGCCATCCCGCCACGTCAAGGCAACCCTTTGTGGGACAGTCCTACTCTAAGGCCGGCGTCACACACAACGACAAAAAATCGGTCCGTTTTAGACGGTCGATTGTCGGATCAAAATGCAAACATCACACATCCTTCTGGCATCCGATTTTCCTTCAAAGATGCGATTTAGTCGCATGTGTGTGTACCTTGTAACATCCGATTTTCATCCGACTTGCGAGAATTTCTCGCAGGCTTGCAAAACTGACATATAATGGATCCAAAAGAATAGTATTTAAATCACAAAAGAAAGAATAGATATATACACATAGAACACATATATATATAAATATATATATATACACATGTCATTGTGACATGTATATATACATATATTTATAGTTCCTAGACTTCTACATACTGTTATAGCCGCTAATTCAATTGCCGGCTTTTGTGAAATCACAGAAGCCGACATGAAATGATACATTGTTTCCACACAGTTAACCATGTCATTTCCTGTATTTTGATATTTGTTTAGAACTTACAATTACATGAGTGTATTTGTGCAAAATTTCAGACATGTAGGGGTTAATTAAAGGTGTAATTTCGTTGAAAAAAAATGCGTGGGCTCCCGCTGTATTTTCTCCACCAGACAGACAAAGCAAGCGAGTGGGGGCAGATAATAACAGCCTAGGGAGGGTACATTTTTTGTGCCCCCACTGGCTACTAACATCTGCCCCCAGACACCCCAGAAAGGGCAAATCTATAATTAGATTCGCCCTTTCTGGCACTTTGCCCGTCTATTCCCATTGCCCTGTAGCGGTGGCGAATGGGTTAATAATCTCACCTTAATGTCACCTTAGTATTGAAAGGTGACCTTAAGGCAGGTTAATAATTGAGAGCTGTCAATTAGACAACTATCAATTATTAATCCTATTGTATGATAGAAAAATCAAACACACACAGTTTAATAAAAAAGAAGTTTAATGAAATAATCACACAGTTTTTGACAATATTTTATTTTCCTGCTAAAACCATTTCCTGTAATAAAAATAAAATAAAAAAGCAAAATGATTCTTACCAATCTGAAGTACAGTCAGGTCCCACGCTGTAATCCATCAGAAAGGGTTAACAGGTTACAGGTCGCAGAGAGCTAATAATGCTGTCTCAGACCTGTATTCCCCTGAATGAATCAGTTACTCTCCCAGCGAAAGGAGAGGAATAGATTCATGAATGGAGCTTAATTGATTTATTACAACTTTCACTTGAGTGACCTGACCTAAGGTGAAAGTGGACACAATCAATTAAGCTTCATTCATGAATCACATCCTCTCCTGTCGGCAGGAGATAAGCTCATTCATTCAGGAGCTATCAGATGAGCACGCAGGATTACTTGCGCTGCTTATCTGATTGCTAGTAGTTAACCCTTTGTGAAGGATTACATCGTGGGACGTGACAGATTGCCAGATAGGTAAGAATAATGTTGTTTTATTATTTTATATTTATTTTAAAAGAACAAGGGCTTCGAACGGATTAAGACTTAAATAAAAGATGGTCAAAAATATGTGTTTTTATTTCATTAAAATTATTTATTCTTAAAGTGTGTGTGTGTTTTTTTATTTACTTCAATAGGATTAATAATTGATAGTTGTCTAATTGACAGCTCTCAATTATTAACCTGCCTTAAGGTCACCTTTCAATACTAAGGTGACATTAAGGTGAGATTATTAACCCATTCGCCACCGCTACAGGGCAATGGGAATAGACGGGCAAAGTGCCAGAAAGGGCGAATCTAATTATAGATTTGCCCTTTCTGGGGTGTCTGGGGGCAGATGTTAGTAGCCAGGGGGGCACAAAAAAAAAGTACCCTCCCTAGGCTGTTATTATCTGCCCCCACTCGCTTGCTTTGTCTGTCTGGTGGAGAAAATACAGCGGGAGCCCACGCATTTTTTTGTCAGCGAATTTACACCTTTAATTAACCCCTACATGTCTGAAATTTAGCACAAATACACTCATGTAATTGTAAGTTCTAAACAAATATCAAAATACAGGAAATGACATGGTTAACTGTGTGGAAACAATGTATCATTTCATGTCGGCTTCTGTGATTTCACAGAAGCCGGCAATTGAATTTGCGGCTATTACAGTATGTAGAAGTCTAGGAAATATAAATATATATATATATATACATGTCACAATTACAATATATATATATATATATATATATATATAATATATATGTATTCTATGTGTGTATATCTATTCTTTCTATTCTTTATTAAAGCTGTCAGTGTGATTTTACAGTATTGCCGGGGATGAATTGCCGGCTTTTCGAAAGGACACCGATGCGATTTCATTGCAAGTCACACATGCGGTCCGTTTGTAATCAGATTTTTCATCGCTCCCATAGACTTGCATTGGCGATAGTCGACCCACAATCGGTGACAATCGCAGCATGCTGCGATTGCACACGGACGTTTAAAACGGACCACAAAAAATCTGATACTGGGAGCTGCTCCATAGATTAACATAGGGCAGACTGCAATACGATTTTTCATCGCATTGCAGTCGTCCGATTCTGTCGCCAGTGTGACGCCGGCCTAATATTAAAAACCTTTCCACTTGTCAAGTGACACAAATGTGAACAAGGCAGAGGGACTGATCCTACCAGTTGAAGCTCAAGCCAGACAGGATGGATTTTCTCAACTCAGAAACAGGGCGGTCACACCCTTATATGCACAGAATGCACTAAGAACTAAATAAAAAACTGGGTCTGAACTGAAAAAATAATAAGTTGATGTGTATGCAAAATGTAAATGCATATCAAACACATGACCATTAAACAGAGAAAACAAAAAACAAGAAACAAATATCCTAAAATAAAACAAAATAAAAAATATATATTGCAAAAATTGCATGAAGTTGTAATAATAATAATAATAAGGGTATTTGGTAAACATAATTTTGATCAAAAGAATGTACAAGCCATCCCGCCACGTCAAGGCAACCCTTTGTGGGACAGTCCTACTCTAATATTAAAAACCTTTCCACTTGTCAAGTGACACAAATGTGAACAAGGCAGAGGGACTGATCCTACCAGTTGAAGCTCAAGCCAGACAGGATGGATTTTCTCAACTCAGAAACAGGGCGGTCACACCCTTATATGCACAGAATGCACTAAGAACTAAATAAAAAACTGGGTCTGAACTGAAAAAATAAGTTGATGTGTATGCAAAATGTAAATGCATATCAAACACATGACCATTAAACAGAGAAAACAAAAAACAAGAAACAAATATCCTAAAATAAAACAAAATAAAAAATATATATTGCAAAAATTGCATGAAGTTGTAATAATAATAATAAGGGTATTTGGTAAACATAATTTTGATCAAAAGAATGTACAAGCCATCCCGCCACGTCAAGGCAACCCTTTGTGGGACAGTCCTACTCTAATATTAAAAACCTTTCCACTTGTCAAGTGACACAAATGTGAACAAGGCAGAGGGACTGATCCTACCAGTTGAAGCTCAAGCCAGACAGGATGGATTTTCTCAACTCAGAAACAGGGCGGTCACACCCTTATATGCACAGAATGCACTAAGAACTAAATAAAAAACTGGGTCTGAACTGAAAAAATAATAAGTTGATGTGTATGCAAAATGTAAATGCATATCAAACACATGACCATTAAACAGAGAAAACAAAAAACAAGAAACAAATATCCTAAAATAAAACAAAATAAAAAATATATATTGCAAAAATTGCATGAAGTTGTAATAATAATAATAATAATATGCATATTCTGTGCAATAAGGTGTGACCGCCCTGTTTCTGAGTTGAGAAAATCCATCCTGTCTGGCTTGAGCTTCAACTGGTAGGATCAGTCCCTCTGCCTTGTTCACATTTGTGTCACTTGACAAGTGGAAAGGTTTTTAATTTTAGAGTAGGACTGTCCCACAAAGGGTTGCCTTGACGTGGCGGGATGGCTTGTACATTCTTTTGATCAAAATTATGTTTACCAAATACCCTTATTATTATTATTACAACTTCATGCAATTTTTGCAATATATATTTTTTATTTTGTTTTATTTTAGGATATTTGTTTCTTGTTTTTTGTTTTCTCTGTTTAATGGTCATGTGTTTGATATGCATTTACATTTTGCATACACATCAACTTATTATTTTTTCAGTTCAGACCCAGTTTTTTATTTAGTTCTTAGTGCATTCTGTGCATATAAGGGTGTGACCGCCCTGTTTCTGAGTTGAGAAAATCCATCCTGTCTGGCTTGAGCTTCAACTGGTGGGATCAGTCCTCTGCCTTGTTCACATTTGTGTCACTTGACAAGTGGAAAGGTTTTTAATATTAGAGTAGGACTGTCCCACAAAGGGTTGCCTTGACGTGGCGGGATGGCTTGTACATTCTTTTGATCAAAATTATGTTTACCAAATACCCTTATTATTATTATTACAACTTCATGCAATTTTTGCAATATATATTTTTTATTTTTTTATTTTAGGATATTTGTTTCTTGTTTTTTGTTTTCTCTGTTTAATGGTCATGTGTTTGATATGCATTTACATTTTGCATACACATCAACTTATTATTTTTTCAGTTCAGACCCAGTTTTTTATTTAGGCTGGGATAACAGGTAGCGTTGAACTTGACAGGCGTGAAGCAGAAGCACGGGACGGAGCTGGCACAGGCAGTACTGACGTCGTCCTGGGTAATGGAGTGACGGACAGCTGAGCGAGATGGAACTTGCTCAGGCAGCACTGGTATCATCCCGGGTAGAGGGGCAAGAAATAGTACGCACTACAACACCATTGGTCTGGAGCATATTTGAAAAATACGCCCTGTCTCTTTAAGAGCCTGGGAGCGCGTGCACGCGTGACCTCAGTGTCATACCTGGAGATCTGCTGGCCGCGTGCCAGGAAGCAGGAGCAGGAGAGGGACCTGGGGCCGAGACAGAGCAGCAAGGAGCAGACTGGGAGCGGAGACCCTGAAGGGGGCCCTGCGGAGGTACGGGTATGGATGTTACAATTTTCAATGCCCCCCATACCTCTTTGTAAGGTCTGCAAGAAAAATGTATGGCTTTCCCATTATACTCATTACTTGACATGATTAGCATTAGGAATTGCTTGGCTCGAGTAATGAGCATCTGAGCATTTTAGTACTTACTCATCTCTAATAAATATATAAAAAATGATTTTTTTAACACTTTTTTGTGCAAGTTAGGATGTATAAGAACTGGAGCCAAGGACGTATTTAAGATAAAAGCAGACCATAAGGCTGCTTTAGGACTCCTGGAAAGTGGACCCAGACTTGATTTGACAAAGTCCTTAATATAAATTTTGGTGAAAGCTTGTGCAGCGACTCCTTCT
Organism: Oophaga sylvatica; assembly: GCA_033576555.1. NCBI lineage: Eukaryota > Metazoa > Chordata > Amphibia > Anura > Dendrobatidae > Oophaga > Oophaga sylvatica. The sequence continues at coordinate 144,187,538 of JARQOD010000002.1, forward strand.
CTATAAATCCTCAAACACCTGTGTTGAGAATACATTAAAAAGCCACATATTGCTGTCCTTGGTGGCTAGGGGTTGCGGTATTTTTAGCTTTAATTGAAGGTATTAAGAATGCTGACAATTGCAGTCAAATGTTAACTCATTATACATTACATCCTGAAAAACAATTAATTTAGAAATAACAGTTCCCGCTGAAAGATAATGTCCTTGAAGCGAACTGTTGTGAAAAAGCGGCTAGTGTTTTTAGAACAATGGGCTGGTTACCCCAGAGCCTAACCTCACACTAATTGAGTATGCTTGTAATTTCTTGTATCTCGAGGTGCAGAAAATGAATCCAACATCTAAGAATGCAAAACACAATATAAAAATTCAAAGAAATACTATGAAAATTGCTGAAAAATCAGAAAACAAATAAAAGCCAAACAAACCACACATTCACGATTTTATCACTAAATACAGTTTAAACATTTATTTTCATAAACCTACAGAAAGACACAATGACCTGCAGGTGGCACCTCAACCGGAAGACATTTTTTGGCCTCTACTTATCAAACCAATTTATTGTATTACCAAGCTACATATATAAAGACCTGTCTATGTTCATCATCTCATGAAATACATTTACATTTGACCAGCTTGCTTTTTCTGAAATTGTCTGTGCCCCCAATGACCAATGTGCAAAAATTTTGCACGGGCCAAGCTAGTATAGATATATTTTATATTTTCTATACATTAGAAAAAAGTTGTATTAAATATTTTTTCCTATATTTAAAGAGGACCTGTGCTTGATAAAAAAAGAGTTTAATACTTTGTAAAAATCCCTGAGCTCAAGCAATTCTGCCCTACTTTTCTGTCCTGAGTTTTCTCTTTCACCCTTCTTTCCCTGAAGATCCCATGTCATTTGAGCACTTTTCCCGTAGATTTACGCAGTTTTTAGACCCTCAAAAGACCTCTGGAGGGGCTGCAGCAAAAATGCTCGGGTTTCCCATAGACTTACATTGGGCTCGTTGCTCGGGTTGAGCATAGCACCCGAGCATTCCAATTAGCTCGACTCGAGCAATGAGCACCGGAGCATTTTAGTGCTCGCTCATCACTACAAAGGAAAAAAAATAAATATTATAAAATATGTTACTCTTTCTGTAACTTTTTTTATATATCAAATGCATGATTTTTTCCACAGGGGCTTATAAAAGCAATTTGGATTGGACTCAGCTTTTCTTTATTATTTATTTCCTGCTTTTTATTTATTTTTCATTTTTTTACACACTGTGCCCCCAAAAACCCGTATAAGATTGGAAGGGGGCTAAAAAACATGTAAGTACTTATTTTTTTAAATCTGATTTCCTCTGTAACTAGGGCTTATTTATGATAGAGGAAATTAATTTTCCTGGCTGCATAACAGAGCTTACTTTGTCAGCTAGGATACAGCAGCTTCTGCTTCATCCAGCAATGACATGATCACTGGGTCTAGATGAGGAAGCGGTCATCGCTTCCTATTCTGTAAACACAGACCTTGTTTACCGCTGTGTATACTGCAATAAAGAAGACAAAGATGATTATAAACCTTTTCCACTTCTTTATGGGGAATCAGGCTGTGTCTGGCAGTTGACTCTGATGTCATGCAGCTGGTCTACTATGCAGCGACATTTTAGAATTTCACTGCAGAGAAGGACGTTAACTGGCTGAATGTTAATAATCTATGGGTGGTCTGGAAATAGTTATAGATGGTGACTTCTGTCTAATGTTGTACTGCAGAAAATATCCATTACAAAGTCAGTGATCATTCATTGGAGGTTTGTAAAATATTGAAGTTGGTCCCTTGGGTAATATTGATGGTTTGCTAATAGTAGCCAGCATCAGAGTGGCAAATTATTTGTTTAGAGTACAAAATCACCCAACCTCTGATATATATCCTAAATAGATGTTTCATATGGATTTTGTGTAGTGGCCTCGGTAGTCTTAAGAAACCCATTGTAAAAGAAATAAATTAAACATACATGCTTTTTTAACAATTGATTCCTGAGACGACACAGCATTTAATCTTAATTATCCAAATGTCTATTTTCAGTAGGCAAGGAGAAATAGGCTATTTTTTGAATGTTGACTATAGCATTGATGTGTTTTTCTTCGGTAAGTCAAGAATCATAGTTGTTTGAACGTTTGACTATTGAATTATTTCTGAATTGATGAATGTCTGCTGCTTGCCTCTTTTATCAGCTCCTACAGGTTATTGTCTGCTATCTTTGCAAGACAGGGACACTGGGTCATTTAGCAATCAATGTTTGCTTATATGTTGATTA
>JARQOD010000002.1:144189934-144344236 GCA_033576555.1 Oophaga sylvatica
CCCCCCACATGTGACCCCATTTTGGAAACTAGACCCCCTAACGAACTTATCTAGATGTGTGGTGAGCACTTTGAACCCTCAAGTGCTTCACGCAAGTTTGTAATGTAGAGCCATGAAGAAAAAAAAATCATATTTTTCCAAAAACATGATGTTTTAGTCCCCAAATTTTTATTTTCTCAAGGGTAAGAGGAGAAATTGGACCACAAAAGTTGTTGTCCAACATGTCCTGAGTACGCTGATACCCCATATGTGGGGGGGAACCACTGTTTGGGCGCACGGCAGGGCTTGAAAGGGAAGGAGCGCCGTTTGACTTTTCCAAACCAAAATTGGCTGGAATTGCGAACGGACGCCATGTCGCGTTTGGAGGGCCCCTGATGTGCCTAAACAGTGGAAACCCCCCACATGTGACCCCATTTTGGAAACTAGACCCCCTAAGGAACTTATCTAGATGTGTGGTGAGCACTTTGAACCCTCAAGTGCTTCACGCAAGTTTGTAATGTAGAGCCGTGAAGAAAAAAAATCATATTTTTTCCACAAACATGATGTTTTAGTCCCCAAATTTTTATTTTCTCAAGGGTAAGAGGAGAAATTGGACCACAAAAGTTGTTGTCCAACATGTCCTGAGTACGCTGATACCCCATATGTGGGGGGGAACCACTGTTTGGGCGCACGGCAGGGCTTGAAAGGGAAGGAGCGCCGTTTGACTTTTCCAAACCAAAATTGGCTGGAATTGCGAACGGACGCCATGTCGCGTTTGGAGGGCCCCTGATGTGCCTAAACAGTGGAAACCCCCCACATGTGACCCCATTTTGGAAACTAGACCCCCTAAGGAACTTATCTAGATGTGTGGTGAGCACTTTGAACCCTCAAGTGCTTCACGCAAGTTTGTAATGTAGAGCCGTGAAGAAAAAAAATCATATTTTTTCCACAAACATGATGTTTTAGTCCCCAAATTTTTATTTTCTCAAGGGTAAGAGGAGAAATTGGACCACAAAAGTTGTTGTCCAACATGTCCTGAGTACGCTGATACCCCATATGTGGGGGGGAACCACTGTTTGGGCGCACGGCAGGGCTTGAAAGGGAAGGAGCGCCGTTTGACTTTTCCAAACCAAAATTGGCTGGAATTGCGAACGGACGCCATGTCGCGTTTGGAGGGCCCCTGATGTGCCTAAACAGTGGAAACCCCCCACATGTGACCCCATTTTGGAAACTAGACCCCCTAAGGAACTTATCTAGATGTGTGGTGAGCACTTTGAACCCTCAAGTGCTTCACGCAAGTTTGTAATGTAGAGCCGTTAAGAAAAAAAATCATATTTTTTCCACAAGCATGATGTTTTAGTCCCCAATTTTTTATTTTCCCCAGGGTAAGAGGAGAAATTGGACCACAAAAGTTGTTGTCCAACATGTCCTGAGTACGCTGATACCCCATATGTGGGGGGGAACCACTGTTTGGACGCACGGCAGGGCTTGAAAGGGAAGGAGCGCCGTTTGACTTTTCCAAACCAAAATTGGCTGGAATTGCGAACGGACGCCATGTCGCGTTTGGAGGGCCCCTGATGTGCCTAAACAGTGGAAACCCCCACATGTGACCCCATTTTGGAAACTAGACCCCCTAAGGAACTTATCTAGATGTGTGGTGAGCACTTTGAACCCTCAAGTGCTTCACGCAAGTTTGTAATGTAGAGCCGTGAAGAAAAAAAATCATATTTTTTCCACAAGCATGATGTTTTAGTCCCCAATTTTTTATTTTCCCCAGGGTAAGAGGAGAAATTGGACCACAAAAGTTGTTGTCCAACATGTCCTGAGTACGCTGATACCCCATATGTGGGGGGGAACCACTGTTTGGACGCACGGCAGGGCTTGAAAGGGAAGGAGCGCCGTTTGACTTTTCCAAACCAAAATTGGCTGGAATTGCGAACGTACGCCATGTCGCGTTTGGAGGGCCCCTGATGTGCCTAAACAGTGGAAACCCCCACATGTGACCCCATTTTGGAAACTAGACCCCCTAAGGAACTTATCTAGGTGTGTGGTGAGCACTTTGAACCCCCAAGTGTTTCACTAACGTTTACAATGCCCTGGCGTGAAAAAAAAAAAAAAATTTTTTCCACAAAAGTGATGTTTTAGTCCCCAATTTTTTATTTTCCCAAGGGTAAGAGGAGAAATTGGACCCCAAAAGTGGTTGTCCAATTTGTCCTGAGTACGCTGATACCCCATATGTTGGGGGGATACACTGTTTGGGCACACGGCAGGGCTCGGAAGGGAAGCAGTGACGTTTTGGAATGCAGACTTTGATGGAATGGTCTGCGGGCGTCATGTTCCGTTAGCAGAGCCCCTGATGTGCCTAAACAGTGGAAACCCCCCACATGTGACCCCATTTTGGAAACTAGACCCCCTAAGGAACTTATCTAGGTGTGTGGTGAGCACTTTGAACCCCCAAGTGTTTCACTAAAGTTTATAATGCCCTGGCGTGAATAAAAAAAAAAAAAAAATTCCACAAATATGATGTTTTAGTCCCCAATTTTTATTTTCCCAAGGGTAACAGGAGAACTTGGACCACAAAAGTTGTTGTCCAATTTGTCCTGAGTACGCTGATACCCCATATGTTGGGGGGAACCACTGTTTGGGCGCATGGCAGGCGCAGAAGGGAAGCAGTGACGTTTTGGAATGCAGACTTTGATGGAATGGTCTGCGGGCGTCATGTTCCGTTAGCAGAGCCCCTCATGTGCCTAAACAGTGGAAACCCCCACAAGTGACCCCATTTTGGAAACTAGACCCCCTAATGAACTTATCTAGGTGTGTGGTGAGCATTTTGAACCCCAAGTGTTTCACTAAAGTTTATAATGCCCAGGTGTAAAAATAAAAAATCCTACTTTTATCCTCACAAAAATGATGTTTTAGTCCCCAATTTTTATTTTCCCAAGGGTAAGAGGAGAAATTGGACACCAAAAATTGTTGTCCAATTTGTCCTGAGTACACTGGTGCCCCATATGTGGGAAAAAACTGTTTGGGCACAAGTCGGGGCTCAGAAGGGAAGTCGTGACGTTTTGGAATGCAGACTGATGGAATGGTCTGCGGGCGTCATGTTCCGTTTGCAGAGCTCCTGATGTGCCTAAACAGTAAAAAAAACCCACAAGTGACATAATTTTGGAAAGTAGACTCCCAAGGAACTTTTCTAAATGTGCCCCCCTTCTGGAACTAATCTTTCCTGTAAAGTAAATTAGTAATGCATTGAGGTGTGGTACAATTTGAAACAATCCTTCATACACAGGCCAGGTTTTTCGGGGCAGGTGTCGCATTGGTAAGTGGTGTCCTTGCGTATTCCCCTTTTGTAACACACTCGGCACCTTTTTTGCGGCTTACCTTTGCTTCCAGTTGGCGGGACCACCCCCGGGAAATGCTGACCTGGTATGATACGAGCACCTTCAGTTCCAGAAGTACTGGGGCCCGCTGTTTCCTGAGCGCCAAACATCAGGGCCTTAACCACTACCTCCTGGAACTGAAGGTACGTCGTATCGCTGTTGCGTGCACATCGTGACAGCAGGAAAGCGTTGAGCATTGCCATTTGGACGATGTGCACGGACAGCTTCTTGTACCACACCTTGGCCTTTCTCAAAGCACTGTACGGTTGGAGGAGTTGATCAGAGAGATCAACACCCCCCATGTATTTATTGTACCCCAGTACACAGTCCGGTTTGCGGACCTGTGTAGAGGTACCCCGTACAGTGCTGAGGGCGCTGCCATCACCATGTATGGTGGTCAAGAGAAGGACATCCCTCTTGTCCTTGTACTTGACCACCAACAGGTGGTCGCTACATTGGGCTCTGCTCTCACCCTTTCTGAGCATCTGCCCAAGTAGCGTCTTCGGGAGGCCTCTCTGATTTTTGCGGACGGTACCGCAAGCTGCGGTACCTCGCGCAGAGAGGGATTTGTAGAGTGGGACGCTGGAATAAAAGTTATCGGTGTAAAGGTGATAACCTTTATCCAGCAGTGGGTGCACCAAATCCCATACAATTTTCCCACTCACTCCCAGGACGGGGGGACACTCAGGGGGTTCAATCCTGGTGTCCTTTCCTTCGTAAACTCTAAAGCTGTGCGTGTACCCTGAGGTACTCTCGCACAGCTTGTAGAGTTTAATTCCGTACCTTGCCCTCTTGCTGGGCAGGTACTGGCGGAATCTGAGCCGTCCCTTAAAATGAACCAAGGACTCATCCATGCAGATGTCCCTTTGGGGCACGTACACTTCAGCAAACTTTTTGCTGAAGTGTTCGATGACCGGCCGAACTTTGAACAGACGGTCAAAGTTGGGGTCATTTTGTGGGGGACACTGTGCATTATCATTATAATGCAGGAATTTGTGGATGGCCTCAAAACGCGTCCGAGCCATGACCATTTGGAACAGTGGAGTGTTGTATAAAATATCAACACTCCAATATTGCCGAAGTTCTGGCTTCTTCAGGATCCCCATATGGAGGACCAGGCCCCAAAACTGCATCATTTCACCTGCGTCTACAGGAGACCAGTTGGAAAATGATGACACTGGGTTTTGCGCCAAAAATTGCCGAGCGTACAAATTAGTTTGCTCCACCACGAGGTTAATAAAATCCTCAGAGAAAAAGACTTTGAAAAAGTCTATTTCTCTGAGGCCCGTGGTGTCAAACTTGATTCCTGATTCTGCCACAAAATCAGGAATCAGTGGCTTGTAATTTTTGGGGGGCGGGGTCCATATGGGGTCCGAAGAGGGGTGCGCTGGTTCATTTTCAGGGGTGGGCGCTGCCTCATCTTCTGTTTTGGGCGTCTGCGTGGCGGTTCCGCAGGACCCGAGGAGGAAGATGAGGAAGAGGAGGAAGAAGAAGAAGAGGATGAAGAATCTGAAAAGTAAAGAAATGTGGGATCCTCTCCCTCGCTATCAGTGTCGGAGGCAAGGAAAGCGTATGCCTCTTCCACTGAATAGCGCTGTTGGGAAGAACGTGACGAGCGGGACATTTTTTTTGTGAATGTGGTGCTTTGTGTGAACTTTATTTATAACTGTGTGTGTGTGTGGGGGGGGATAGTGGTTGGTGCAAACTATGCTGAAAGGAAAAAGCTAAAAGAAAAGAAAGAGAATAGGGAAAAAAATGCCTGTGAAAAAAAGTCTAAACCAGCAGGCACGAGCTCTGATAAGTGACCGGTGTCACTTATCAAAGTTCCGCGGCTGCCGGATGTGCGCACAGGAGTGGCGGAAAGGGAAGTGAAAAAAAAAAAACGGCAGGAACGAGCTCTGATAAGTGACCGGTGTCACTTATCAAAGTTCCGCGGCTGCTGGATGTGCGCACAGGAGTGGCGGAAAGGGGAGTGAAAAAAAAAAAGACGGCAGGAGCGAGCTCTGATAAGTGACCGGTGTCACTTATCAAAGTTCCGCGGCTGCTAGATGTGCGCACAGGAGTGGCGGAAAGGGGAGTGAAAAAAAAAAAAAAAAAAACGGCAGGAACGAGCTCTGATAAGTGACCGGTGTCACTTATCAAAGTTCCGCGGCTGCTAGATGTGCGCACGGGAGTGGCGGAAAGTGGGGTGAAAAAAAAAAAACTGCAGGAACGAGCTCTGATAAGTGACCGGTGTCACTTATCAAAGTTCCGCGGCTGCTAGATGTGCGCACGGGAGTGGCGGAAAGTGGGGTGAAAAAAAAAAAACTGCAGGAACGAGCTCTGATAAGTGACTGGTGTCACTTATCAAAGTTCCGCGGCTGCTAGATGTGCGCACGGGAGTGGCGGAAAGTGGGGTGAAAAAAAAAAAAAACCTGCAGGAACGAGCTCTGATAAGTGACTGGTGTCACTTATCAAAGTTCCGCGGCTGCTGGAAGTGCGCACAGGAGTGGCGGAAAGGGGAGTGAAAAAAAAAAAAAAAAACTGCAGGAACGAGCTCTGATAAGTGACTGGTGTCACTTATCAAAGTTCCGCGGCTGCTGGAAGTGCGCACGGAGGGGGGTGCAAAAGAAAAACGAGCACGAGTGTTGATCAGTGAACTGCGTCACCAATCAACGCTCGGCGGCTGCTAAATGTGTGCAAAGGGGGGGTAAAAAGAGGGGGAAAGGGAAGGGGGGAGTGGGGAATGGGGGGATTGGGGTGGATCGGGCAGGGATCGGGGCTCAAAAACTCACGTTTGTAGTCTCTCTTCTTTCTTCTCTCTTCTTTCTTCTCTCTTCTTTCTCTTCTCTTCTTCTTTCAGCAGGAGTTGTGGTGTCACAGGCTACTGTGGCACCACAAGGCCCAGCACAGGAGGAGATCTGGCGTGTGACCGCACTGCAGGAATCCTCAGCAAGTGTGAGGACCCCTGCAGTGCGGTCAGACAGGTCAGATCCAGTTTGCAGACAGGTCACAGAGCGGTCACATCGCTGCTGTGACCTGTCATTGGTGGGATCGATGATCACATCGATCCCACCAATCAGAGGAGACCCTTGTTTTGCCGGTTGCTAGGCACCGGCCTAGTAATCGGAGCTCACTGCTCCGATTCCTAGGCAGGTCACCGGCAGGTCAGGAAGCAGGGCACAGAGCGGTCACACCGCTGCTGTGCCCTGTGATTGGCGCGATCGTCGATGATATCGATCGCGCCAATCAGCAGCTGCAGGCCCTACTGGGCCTGTCCTAGGCTCCGGCCTAGGATCGGTGCTATTACTGCACCGATCCAGGCAGGTACAGGCAGGGCACAGCGCGGATACACCGCGGCTGTGCCCTGCGATTGGCGCGATCGATGTGATCGGCGATCGCGCCAATCCAGGGGGGGTCTGCTCCTTTCTATGCCCAGGCCTAGGATCGAGTACATCGGTACTCGATTCTAGCCTGGGATCTCACTGTTTCAGCCCATCGGATTGGCTGAAACAGTGAGAAAGGCTACGATTGGCTGTTCAGAATTGAACAGCCAATCACAGCGATCGGGAGTGAGGGTGGGCGGTGACAGACCCCGGGATGCCGGCGCCATCTCTCCTGAGGTAAGATGGCGTCGGAATTTTAATGCGATCATTGCGACTTAAGTCGCAATGTCGCATTAAAGGGCTGGACGTACTATCCCGTCCCCGGTCATACGGGCCCAGGTACCATGGACGGGATAGTACGTCCGATGGCAGTAAGGGGTTAAAGACAAGGATGAGAAAACCAGTGAAGTGTTAAGATCAAGTTACAATTGCATTCTAAAGGTACTGCCACACTACACAATCCCGCTAGCGATCTCGTTAGCGTCGCATACTAATGAGATCGCTAGCGGGATTGTTTCTATATCGCTAGTAGCTACCTAACTTAGCGATGTCGTTAAGGACGCTATCGCGGTTAGCGATCTCCTTAACGACTTTAGCGGTACAAAAGTACCGCTAAATCGCTAAGAAAAGGTGCTACACTTAGCGATTATACTTACCCAGCGGGAGCGCCGGCGATAAAATAGGGTCCGGAACGATTCCAGCGACGAGCGAGATCACAGCAGGCTCTCAGCAGGGAGCTCATCGCTGGTAGATGCCACACACTACAACATCGCTAACGGGATCGCTAAATAGTGACGTTTTTTAGCGATTCCGTTAGCGATGTTGTTTAGTGTGGCATACCCTTAAGGTAAAAATACTTATCTTAATGGACAACAGTGTACTCTCAGATGTAATGATTGTTGTCCATTACCAGTCACATTAAGTCAGTTTTAAGTTGTTAAAACATGGAATTTAAATTTTTTCTCCTTTACAAGGGCTCATAAAATAGAGGGGTATATTGTAGCCTGGAGGGGTATATGGTAGTTTGGCCTGGGCTATTTTACACTCCAGGGTATAGTTTGGCCTAGGACATGGTATACTCTAGCCTGGCTAAATCTGGAAAGTTACACCAGGTTAGCTTTAACTCACTCTGTCCTATCCCAGTTCCCCTTAGGACAGGCTTAAAATTGCCAAAAGCAGCAAAATGTATGCGGTTAGTAGGGAACCTCTGGTTCATCTAGATGTGTGGCCAGGGGTATGAGGACATTAAAGTGGGCACAAAGTACCAAGAAGAAATAATCCAACCAGTACTACTGCCTTCCTATCAAGTGAACATTTACATCACACAGACTGTACAGACAACTGATTATATCTACATGTAGTACTGGCACCAAAGCAACCACAACTGAAACACAGAAATATCTCATAGGGATGTCAATAATGGTTATATATAGATCTAAAAAAACACTGACATTGTAAAACATAAAAATACACAATATTTATATTTATATTTTTATAACTAGAGAAAAAAAGTCACCAAAAATGAATAAAATGTATACTTAAGATAAAAATGTGATTTAAATAGTACATGTGGGATATTTTCTGATAACACATTGACTTGCTATTTCCTGGTGTTACTACCATGTTTCCCTAAATATTACGGTTGTTCGCTAGAAACACACACAAAGACATTTTGTGATCAATTCCTCATTGGATCCTTTCTAACATAAGTAGATGGGTCAAAGTAGACCCCAATAACTAATAATATAGAATATTGATGAGCTGGTTTAGGTATTGAATCACAGGATCAGTGTGCTACATTATGCGCTCGCTTTTTCCTTGCTAATATTGTCTTCCCTACCTCAGGTCTTGCATGTATTTAATGATGATTCTGTTTTCTCTGCTGTGTCACTAGTATCCACTTAGATATTATAGTGTTACACTCATCATTACTGTATAAGATAGTTTTCTGAAGGCAAGGTATGGAATGCAGCCTAAGTAAAAATAAAATCTACAGTTTATTTAGCATGCTTTCTTTTATCTTACAAGCAATAGATTACTATTAAACATTGGTTTCATATTTGGCAAGCAATATATAGAATATATAGACTATGAGCCCCCATGGGCAGGGTTCCCTCTCCTCCTGTACCAGTCAGTGATTTGTATTGTTCATGATTATTGTACTTGATTTTATTATGTGTGCTACTTTTCACATGTAAAGCACCATGGAATAAATGATGCTATATAATAGAGATGGAGATATTGATTTGGCTTTTATCCTAAGTCATATTACAAGACTCGTTAAAGGGTTGATTGTGACTTGTAGGATCGCTACTTCCAATAGGTGGCGCTATAGAGTACAAGTCCTCTTTTTTTGAAGAGGCAATTTGCACGCTATAATAATAATAATTAATGATAATAATAAAGAGTAAACACATCACAACAAATAATGTGTTGTATATATGTAGAGAGAGCGAAAGATAGAGATATGTATATGTGCATACACAGTTAATACTGTTGTGAGCACTGTCATACAAACCAACAGCTGAAATTCTTGTATGAATTCAACAGTAGTGTTGAGCAATACTGCTCGATATCTAAAAATATCGGATCGGAATGGTATCGCCGATATCACTAAATATCGTCGATATCCGATTCCGATACCGGAAGTCCAATGTAAGTCTATGGGAACAAAATATCGCAACTAAAAAAAACCTTTATTTCCTTGTAAACACTAAATATACACACATAGAATACATATATATATATATATATATATATATATATATATATATATACATGTCATTGTGACATATATATATACATATATGTATAGTTTATACACTTCTACATAGTAAAATATCCTCTGATTCAATTGCCGGGTAAAGCCGGCTTCTGTGAAAAGACAGAAGCACCCGACATGAAATGACACTTGGTGTACATAGGGTTAACCATGTCTTTTCATGTCCTTTGCTATCTGATTTGCACAAACAATTACATCAGTCTATGTGTGCAAAATTTCACACCTGTAGGGGTTAATTAAAGGTGTAAATTCGTTGTAAAAAAAAACGGACTTTTTGCTACGAATTTACACCTTTAATTAACCCCTACAGGTGTGAAATTTTGCACACATAGACTGATGTAATTGTTTGTGCAAATCAGATAGCAAAGGACATGAAAAGACATGGTTAACCCTATGTACACCAAGTGTCATTTCATGTCGGGTTCTGCATTTTCACAAAAGCCTGCAATTGAATTAGCGGCTATTATACTATGTAGAAGTGTATGAACTATAAATATAAATATATATATATGTGTCACAAATTCAATGACATGTATATATATATATATATGAGATGTAAAATTGTTTAAAAAAATGCGTGGGCTCCCGCCCTATTTTCGCAACCAGACAGACAAAGCCAGCGAATGGGGGCAGATAATAATAGCCCAGAGAGGGACCATTATTTTTGGCCCCCCCTGGCTACTAACATCTGCCCCCAGACACCCCAGAAAAGACAAATCTATAATTAGATTCGCCCTTTCTGGCACTTTGCCCGTCTATTCCCATTGCCCTGTAGCGGTGGCGAATGGGTTAATATGGGGTTAAAGCCACATTGCAATTGAAAGGTGACCTTAAGCCAGGTTAATAATTGAGAGCTGTCAATTAGACAACTATCAATTATTAATCCTATTGCATGAAATAAAAATAAAACACACACACTTTAATTAAAAATCATTTTAATAAAATAAAGACACATGTTTTTGACCATCTTTTATTTGACTGCAAAAATCATTTCCTGTAATAAAAATAAAATAAAAAAGCAAAATTATTCTTACCTATCCCATGCACAGTCAGGTCCCACGGTGTAATCCTTCAGAAAGGGTTAATGTTTACTGCAGGGACCGCAGCTAATGCTGCAGCCTCACAGTAAACCCCCAAATGAATGAGTTCCTCTCCTGGCTGACAGGAGAGGAAGTGGAAAGCTTAATTGATTGCTTTCCACTTTCACTTCAGGTCAGCCAGGGACACAATCAGTGACGTCAGAGGGAACTGATTAACAAAAATAGGGGATCCCCTCGAAAAAAATTGGCGTGGGGTCCCCCCTATTTTTGTTAACCAGCCAGATGAAGCAGACCGCTGAGGCCTGGATTTTCAGGCTGTTAAGGAGCCAAGATCCATGGACCTTGCCAGCCTGATAATACCAGGCCACAGCAGTCTGCTTAGCTTGGCTGGTTAACAAAAATAGGAGATCCCCTCGAAAAAATTGGCGTGGGGTCCCCCCTATTTTTGTTAACCAGCCAAATGAAGCAGACTGCTGAGGCCTGGTTTTTCAGGCTGGTAAGGATCAAATATCCATGGACCTTGCAAGCCTGATAATACCAGGCCACAGCAGTCTGCTTAGCTTGGCTGGTTAACAAAAATAGGGGATCCCCTCGAAAAAAAAAACGGCGTAGGGGTCCCCCTATTTTTGTTAACCAGCCAAGTAAAATGCAGACTGCTGCGGCCTGGTATTAAAAGACTGTCAAGGCCCATGGATTTTGGCCCTCAACAGCCTGATAATACCAGGCTACAGCAGCCCCACATTTGGCGCATCAAAAGATGTGCCAATTGTGGCACTTTACCCGGCTCTTCCCACTGCCCTGTAGCGGTGGCAAGTGGGGTAATAAGGGGTTAATGTCACCGTTGATTGCACGGTGACAATAAGCCCGGTTAATAATGGAGAGGTGTCAATAAGACACCGATCCATTATTAATCCCAAAGTTATTAAATGCATAAAAAAAAAGACAAAGCAAGAAAAAAGTATTTTAATGAAATAAAAGAGACAACACAGTTTTCATTTCTTTTATTGTACTCTCATTCCTGCGACGCCATCGATCTCCTGTAAAAAAAGAAAAAAAACAAACCAACAGTATACCACCTGTCTGACGCAGTCCATAGTAACGACTGTCCCACGACGATCCAGCTCTGCTACATCGCAATGACAGGCAGAGCCTGTCATCGCGACGCAGCACAGCTGATTACCTGCTTCCCCGGCGGTGATGTCATCGGACTGACTGCTTTACGGCCGGGATTACCCAGCAGTCACTGCAGTTATCGCGAGAAACTGCATGTGACCGCCGGGGAAAGATGATGGCGGCCATGAAGCAGTCCAGGCCGTGACCGCCGGAGATCTTCTGCCAGGTAAGTGCCGCTGACTCCTGACAGACCCGACCGACGGACACTGACAGTGACAGACCCGACCGACGGACACTGACAGTGACAGTGACAATCCCGATTCCGGTATCCGATATGACGAAAATATCGGTACTCGGAATCGAAAGCCCGATACAGCTAATATCGGCCGATACCCGATATTTGCAGTATCGTATCGCTCAACACTATTCAGCAGGTAATATAACTGCAAGCTGATGTCTGTAATGCACTGAGAATAAATGGCACTATGTAAGAGTAAAATAAGAGAGAAATAGTGGTGGCTGGAGACCGAGTACCGAGGGACCAAATTTGTACACGTGTAGCAGGCCAGTTTTGGTTTTTATTTCAAACCAACTAAATTGCACACAAATTAAACATATACAGCTGCATGGGTATAACACAAAGATGTGAGTCACACAGAAATGTGTGAAGCCAAAAATCACCACTCAATCAACATATTGAAACAAGGAGAAAAAGGAGTCATCAATGATAATATCGTAAAAAAGTCAGTTTTTATTGTATGAAAAATACTCAGGTAACACAAAAAATACATGTAAAAAGACAGAAAAAACACACATGGGACTAGTGCATACACAAGGGTGAGTGCACTCCTGACAATACAGTCATGGCCAAAAGTTTTGAGAATGACACAAATATTATATTTTCACATGATCTGCTGCCCTCTGGTTTTTATGTGTGTTTGACAGATGTTTTTATCACAGACAGAAATATAATAATTGCAAACATATGAGTAACAAAAGCTTATATTGACAGTTAGAATGAGTTAATGCAGCAAGTCAATATTTGCAGTGTTGACCCTTCTTGTTCAGGACCTCTGCAATTCTCCCTGGCATGCTCTCAATCAACTTCTGGACAAAATTCTGACTGATAGCAGTCCATTCTTGCACAATCAATGCTTTCATTTTGTCAGAATTTTTAGGTTTTTGTTTGTCCACCCGTCTCTTGATGATTGACCACAAGTTCTCAATGGGATTAAGATCTGGGGAGTTTCCAGGCCATGGACCCAAAATCTCTATGTTTTGTTCCCTGAGCCATTTAGTTATCACCTTTGCTTTATGGCAAGGTGCTCCATCATGCTGGAAAAGGCATTGTTGATCGCCAAACTGCTCTTGGAGGGTTGAGAGATGTTGCTCTTGGAGGACATTCTGGTACCATTCTTTATTCATGGCTGTGTTTTTAGGCAAGACTGTGAGAGAGCCGATTCCCTTGGCTGAGAAGCAACCCCACACATGAATGGTTTCAGGATGCTTAACAGTTGGCATGAGACAAGACTGGTGGTAGCGCTCACCTTGTCTTCTCCGAATGAGGCGTTTTCCTGATGTCCCAAACAATCGAAAAGGGGATTCATCAGAGAAAATAACTTTACCCCAGTCCTCAGCAGTCCACTGCCTGTACCTTTTGCAGAATATCAGTCTGTCCATGATGTTTTTTCTGGAGAGAAGTGGCTTCTTTGCTGCCCTCCTTGAGACCAGGCCTTGCTCCAAGAGTCTCCGCCTCACAGTGCATGCAGATGCACTCACACCTGCCTGCTGCCATTCCTGAGCAAGCTCTGCACTGCTGGTAGCCCGATCCCGCAGCTGAAACACTTTTAAGAGACGGTCCTGGCGCTTGCTTGTCTTTCTTGGGCGCCCTGAAGCCTTTTTGGCAACAATGGAACCTCTCTCCTTGAAGTTCTTGATGCGATAGATTGTTGACTGAGGTGCAATCTTTCTAGCTGCGATACTCTTCCCTGTTAGGCAATTTTTGTGCATTGCAATGATGACTACACGTGTTTCTTTAGAGATAACCATGGTTAACAGAAGAGAAACAATGATGCCAAGCACCAGCCTCCTTTTAAAGTGTCCAGTGGTGTCATTCTTACTTAATCATGACAGATTGATCTCCAGCCATGTCCTCATCAACACCCACACCTGTGTTAATGGCGCAATCACTGAAAAGAGGTTAGCTGGTCCTTTTAAGGCAGGGCTGCAATGATGTTGAAATGTGTTTTGGGGGATAAAGTTCATTTTTTAGCCAAATATTGACTTTGCAAGTAATTGCTGTTAAGCTGATCACTCTTTATAACATTCTGGAGTATATGCAAATTGCCATTAGAAAAAGTGAAGCAGTAGACTTTGTAAAAATTAATATGTGTGTCATTCTCAAAACTTTTGGCCATGACTGTATATAAGGAGAATGTATACTGTGGCAGTGGCAGAGAAGCCTAATACAGCACAATGTAACTACATAAATAAACCCATATGTCTAGGGGAAAAAAAGTGTGCTATAAAAGCAGTCTCATAAACCACAAACCATGGAGCACAATTGCAACAAAAATGTCACTCTTATACATGGCCAGCAAAAAGTGCAGCGCTGCCTATAATGAAAAAACAATTATGCTCACCAGTGAGAAGATGGTACAGCAGGAGGGCAGTCACCCCGCTAAGAGATGCTCCAGCCATATGTTCTCCCATCCTGCCATCATGAGTATCCATTTTGCCCCATATGATCTTCCGATCCTGCCCCATCTGTCCCATGATTCTGCCGCCCCATCTGTCTAATGATCCTGCTGGCCCATCTGTCTCCATCGTATCCATCCTGCCCCATGATCCAGCACCATGTGTCTCCCATCCTGCCCCCTCCTGTGTCTCATATACTGCCCCCATGTTTCACACCCTGCCCCCTCTTGTGTCTCACATCCTGCCCCCTCCTGTGTCTCACATCCTGCCCCCTCCTGTATCTCACATTCTGCCCCGTGTCTCACATTCTGCTCCCGTGTCTCCAATCCTGCCCCCTCCTGTCTCACATTCTGCCCCGTGTCTCACATTCTTCCCCGTGTCTCCAATCCTGCCCCTCCTGTGTCTCACATTCTGCCTCCGTGTCTCCAAATTTGCCCCCTCTTGTGTCTCACATTCTGCCCCATGTCTCCAATCCTGCCCCTCCTGTCTGACATTCTGCCCCGTGTCTCCAATCCTGTCCCTCCTGTGTCTCACATCCTGCCCCCTCCTGTGTCTCACATTCTGTCCCTGTGTCTTCAATTCTGCCCCCTCCTGTGTCTCACATCCTGCCCCCTCCTGTGTCTCACATTCTTCCCCATGTCTCACATTCTGTCCCATGTCTACAATCCTGCCCCTCCCTGTGTCTCACATTCTGCCTCATGTCTCACATTCTGCCCCTGTGTCTCACATTCTGCCCCGTGTCTTCAATCCTTCCCCCTCCTGTGTCACATTCTGCCCCCTTGTCTACAATCCTGCCCCCTCCTATGTTTCCAATTCTGCCCGGCCTTGCTGCTTTCCATAAAAATAAAAAAAAATGTAAAAAAAAAGCAAAACACTTTCTCCAGCGGCGAAGCTCCATCCACGCGCACCGCCGGCGAATGACAATGACATCACACACTGGCAACGTGCGAGCTGAAGTCAGCTGCCAGCTTGTGATTGGCTGGTGGCTTTAACTATTGCCGTGCGGGCCCGCGCGGCAATAGAGTACTGAACCTGCGTCTCGGACGCAGGTTCATTTTCTGCACCGTCAGAAACCTGCCGCTAGTGCTTGTTGAGCAGATGAGATGGGGCCCGATGGGGGCCCCCTCTGCCCGCAGGGCCCATACGCCAGTCATTGCAGTAATGCCCTGATGGTGGCCCTGTATATACCTCTATAATGTAACAAGAACTGTGTTAAACTGTATAGATGAATAATTGAATCCATAAAAAATTGTGGAACTTTTTTTCTGAGTTTTCTATGCCATCAAAATTTAATACAAAGCACGTAATACTGTATGGATGAGTAACTGAATCCAGAGAAAATTTTCAATGCTCTTTTGGAGTGTTATATTAATGTCTGAGAACGCACCTAAAACTCAATGTATGACTATTTGAATACAAATTTTTCAATGCTTTTTTGGAGTCTTATGTGGCACCGAAATGTATTAAAGAACACTTAATAGTCTATGGATGACTAATGAAATACAGATACATTTTTCAAAGCTTTTTTGGAGTTTTAAATACCACCCTAATGTCACAGAAAGTACCTAATGCTCTATGAATTGCAAATTGAATAGACACATTTTCCAACACTTTTTTGGAGCATTATTTACCACCGATATGTAATAGAGAACATCTAATACTCTATGAATTACTAATTGAATGCAAACAAAATTTTCAACGCTGTTTTGGAGTTTTATAACCAACCGATATTTAACAGAAATCAATTGTGGATTTTTTTTTTGTTTTATATACCACCGAAATTTGACAAAAAGCATGTAGTAATGTATGGATGAGTAATTGAATCCAGACAAATTTTTCAACTCATTTTTTTAGTGTTAGATACCATCGAACTGTAAAAGAGAGCACCTAATTCTCTATGGATGACTAATTGACTAGCTGAATCCAGACAAATTTTCACCGCTTTTTTGGAGCGTTATATACCACCAAAATTTAACACAAAGCATGTAATACTGTATGTTACATACCACCGAAATGTCACAGAAAGCAATGAATACTCTATGGATGGTTAATTGAATGCAGACAAATTTTCAAAACTTTTTTTGAGTCTTATATACCACCAAAATGTCACAGAAAGCACCAAACATTCTATGAATGTCTAATTGAATATAGACGAATGTTTAAATACTTTTTAGGAGTCTCATATAACACCGAAATGTAACAGAAAGCACTTAATACTCTTTGGAAGACTAACTGAATCCAGACCAATTTATTAACGCTTTATCGGAATCTTGGATGACTAACTGAATATCGCCAAAATTTTCAACTCTTTTTTTGGAGTGCTGTATACCATTGAAATGTAAAAGAGAGCACCTAATACTCTATGGATGACTAATTGACTAAATGAATCCAGACAAATTTTCAACTCTTTTTTTCAGTATTTTATACCACCAAAATGTAACAGAGAGCACCTAATACTCTATGGATGACTAATTGAATACAGAGACATTTTTCAACGCTCTTGTTTAGTCTTGTACAGTGGGTATGGAAAGTATTCAGACCCCTTTATATTTTTCACTATTTGTTTCATTGCAGCCATTTGGCAAATTCAAAAAAGTTCATTTTTTTCTCATTAATGTACACTCTGCATCCCATCTTGACTGAAAAAAACAGAAATGTAGAAATTTTTGCAAATTTATTAAAAAAAGAAAAACTGAAATATCACATGGTCATAAGTATTCAGACCCTTTGCTCAATATTGAGTAGAAGCACCCTTTTGAGCCAGTACAGCCATGGGTCTTCTTGGGAATGATGCAACATATTTTTCACACTTGGATTTAGGGATCCTCTGCCATTCTTCCTTGCAGGTCCTCTCCAGTTCCGTCAGGTTGGATGGTGAAAGTTGGTGGACAGCTATTTTCTGGTCTCTCCAGAGATGCTCAATTAGGTTTAGGTCAGGGCTCTAGCTGGGCCAGTCAAGAATGGTCACAGAATTGTTCTGAAGCCACTCCTTTGTTATTTTAGCTGTGTGTTTAGGGTCATTGTTTTGTAGGAAGGTGAACCTTCGGCCAAGTCTGAGGTCTAGAGCACTCTGAAAGAGGTTTTCATCCAGGATATCTCTGTACTTAGCCACATTCATTTTTCCTTCAATTGTAACCAGTTGTCTTGTCCTGCAGCTGAAAAACATCCCATAGCATGATGATGCCATCACCATGTTTCACTGTTGGGATTGTATTGGGCAGGTGATGAGCAGTGCCTGGTTTACTCCACACATACCGCTTAGAATTATCACCAAAAAGTTCTATCTTCGTCTCATCAGACCAGAGAATCTTATTTCTCATAGCCTGGGAATGCCCGACTGGTGGAGGGCTGCAGTGATAGTTGACTTTGTAGAACTTTCTCCGATACCCCTACTGCATCTGTGAAGCTCAGCCACAGTGATCTTCTGGGTTCTTCTTTACCTCTGTCACCAAGGCTCTTCTCCCATGATTGCTCAGTTTTGCTGGATGGCCAGGTCTAAGAAGACTTCTGGTGGTCCCAAACTTCTTCCATTTAAGGATTATGGAGGTCACTGTGCTCTTAAGAACCTTGAGTACTGCAGAAATTATTTTGTAACCTTGGACAGATGTGTGCCTTGCCACAATTCTGTCTCTGAGCTCCTTGGCCAGTTCCTTTGACCTCATGATTCTCATTTTGTCTGACATGCACTGTGAGCTGTGAGGTTTTATATAGACAGGTGTGTGTCTTTCCAAATCAAGTCCTATCAGTTTAATTAAACACAGCTGGACTCCAAAGAAGGAGTAGAACCATCTCAAGGAGGATCATAAGGAAATGGACAGAATGTGACTTAAATATGAGTGTCTGAGCATAGGGTCTGAATACTTATGACCATATGATTTTTCAGTTTTTCTTTTTTAATAAATTTGCAAAAATTTCTACATTTCTGTTTTCTTTCGATCAAGATG
Organism: Oophaga sylvatica; assembly: GCA_033576555.1. Taxonomy (NCBI): domain Eukaryota; kingdom Metazoa; phylum Chordata; class Amphibia; order Anura; family Dendrobatidae; genus Oophaga; species Oophaga sylvatica. The sequence goes on from JARQOD010000002.1 coordinate 144,208,235, forward strand.
TGGCGCAGAGTGTACATAAATGTGAAAAAATGAACATTTTTTAATTTACCAAATGGTTGCAATGAAACAAAGAGTGAAGTATTTCAAGGGGTCTGAATGCTATCTGTACCCACTGTGTACCACCAAAATTTAACAGAAAGCATTTAATACTGTATGACTAATTGAATCCAGAAAAATGTTTCACTTCTTTTTTGGAGTGGTATATATCACCGAAAATTTTACACAAAGCACGTAATACTGTATGGATGAGTAATTGAATCCAGACAAATTTTTATATGCTTTTTTGAGTGCTAAATACCACTTCAATGTCACAGAAAGCACCTCATATTCTATGAATTACTAATTGAATAGAGACACATTTTTCACCACTTTTTTGGAGTGAAATATGCCACCAAAATTTAACACAAAGCATGTAATGCTGTATGTTATATAACACTGAAATGTCACAGAAAACACCAAATACTCTATGGATGACTAATTGAATCCAAACGAGTTTTTCAACACTTTTTATAGTGTTATATACCTCTGAAATATTACCGAAAGCACATAATACTCTATGGATGACTAATTGATTCCAGATCAATTTTTTATGCTTTTTTGCAGTATTATATATCATCAAATTGTGACAGAAATCACCTAATACTCTTTGGATGACTAATTGAACATAGACAAATTTTTTATTGCTTCTTTGTAGTGTTGTATACCACAGAAATGTACCACATAGCATGTAATACTCTATGGGTGAGTAATTGAGTCAAGAACAATTTTTCAATGCTTTTTTGGAGTTTTACATATCACTGTAATATAACAATAACCGCTGTATGGATGGCTAATTTAATCCTGAAAAAATTTTGGAATGTAAATATTTTGAAAGTGTAGTTGATGTATGTCTACACTCATAAAGGGTTTGCAGAAAGTGCAAAGTCAGGAAAAAATTATAAGTAGGGTCATCCTGTCATTCATAAACCTCTGAAAGGCAACAACTTGCCTTGCAAGAACTTTAGTTTTAAAGTGTTGTTGCTGTACAACTACACTCATGTTTAATTGTGAGCACTGACGGTTTAAGTAGGCATAGAAGCAGTATTGTTGCACTCACAATGGCATCATTGCCAATCTTTATGAAGTCCTCAAAGTCTTGGAGAACAGCAGAAAAAAGCAGACATCCATGCTTACTCTTCATTTGTTATGTGCGAAGGCTGACCAGAATACCGACGGGCATGCTGGAGCTGGTACTCAACCACTGGCCTTTGCTGCTCACAATGCCTTGCCAGTATGTGCAGTGTGGAGTTCCAGCATGTGAGCATGTTGCACACCAGTCAGTGAGATGGCACTTCCATGCGCTGCTGCAGCACTGTCAGAGCGGCAGTAGGTGTAGCCAAAATGCTTAAGTGGGCCCTGGCGAATCGTACCTTGACTACAAACTCTGGCAAATATGGGTATGCTTTTAGAAACCGCTGAACTACTAAGTTGAGCACGTGTGCCAAGCATGGTACGTGTGTGAGCTTGCCAATGTTCACAGTCACCAACAGATTATGCACAGTAACTCTGCCGCCATGTGCAATTTTATCTCCTAGACAAATTAGCTACAGCAGAGCCTGTTGCCGCTTCGCTAAGGCTGTGCTGCAGAGCTTCCAGCTTCCCTCTGATGTGGATGACGTGCTCAGAAATAACACATCAGAGATGGAGAATGAGGAGGAGCAGGAGGGGGTGCAGGAACTGATGCATGAGGAGGAGGAAACCTTGATAGAAGTAGGACCAGCAGTCCTTAGCATTGGGAGCACTTGTGCCATGCCAGGATGGGACTCAACTTCAGCCTCCACAATGTTAACCCTGTGTGCCATTAGGGAAATGTAGCATCCCTGGCCACAAGTGCATGTTGGTCGTTAAGTGGACAATCCCAGTAACCACATTTGTAAGGGCACAGGTGATTGTCCTGGACACGTGCTGGTACAAGGCAGGGATGGCACATTGGGAATATAAGTGGCGGCTGGGGATCGAGTACCTACCTAGGGACAGCTGCCACCATGAGTCGGTGGAAATCTTACGTGTCAAGAAGCCTAAACAGCAACATGTCCACTGCAAGCAGCCTGGAAGTGTGTGCATTGAGCTTTTGGGCTTGTGGGTGGCTGGAAATTTTCTCTTTCATTGTAAGGCCTAGGATAGGGACAGATGAACGCTGTGTTAAGGTTTTGGAAGTGCCTGAGGATGATCCATCAGAATGTGCAAGGACAAGTGCAAGGAGGGAGGCATATGACCCAGTGTCATGGGCAGGATACTGGGAAGCACATAGCATAGGGGAAAAGGCAGTGTTGTCACCGACTGGCAGTGCTGGCACTAATCGTGGACCTAGGCAATTGGCCCACTGAGTCAGCTGCTTAGATGACATGCCTGATCATGCTAGGGTGGTTAGACTTTAAGTGGTCAGACCTCTGCTGATCTTTGCATGGTATAGGTTGCAAATGACCATTTTTTTTGTTTTAGAACTCTCTTTGAAAAACTCCAAGACTGGGGAACATCTAACTCTTTGACAGAGAAATTTAGAAATGTCTTTGCTCTGCTGAACAGTTGCCCACCTTCTCCCTCTGGTCACCCCACTGCCTCTGCCTGCCTGTTGCGGTACTGCTGATCTCTCCTCCTTAGCGCTGCTGGCCTTGCTCTGCATGCCAGATTCCCAGGTTGGGTCAGTGACTATGTTATCCACCACCTTGTCTTCCACCGCTGCACCCTGGTCCTCCCGACTTTGTGACTTAACAACTTGACTTATTGGCAACTGTATTTCATCATTATATTCCTCCTTAGATAAAATGTGCTGTTCCCACCATCATTTTCTTGTGGCCGTGGCTGCTCTAAGTTTTGTGCATAAGTAAACAGTATGGAAAACTGGGTGGTGCTGCCAAACATGCTGGAAGCATTATCTGCTATCCAACCGACCACCTGTTCACAATTCTCTGTCTTCAGAAGTGGTGTACTTTGCCTGCTTGCAAGGTGAGATAGGAACCTATGTGTCATAGATGGGCGTGTTTCTTGTGCTCCAGCAACAGGCATAGTCACACCTGCCCCATGTCCTCGGCATCTGCGTGCATCATAGTCCCTTCTGCACCACGTCCTTGGTGTCTGCATGCATCATCATCAGAACTTCCACTTCCCTGTCCCTTACCGCACGCCTCACGCATTTTCTAATTTCTAGGTCTCTTGAAACTAAGTTTAATTTTACAAATTGGTCATCTGCAGCAGTCTAAGCATTTTTATTGGAGTTTAATACCACCGTTATGTACCACAAATCACGTAATACTCTTTGGATGAGTAACTGAATCCAGAAAAAAATTTCAACACTTTTTTGGATTGTTAAATTACATCAAAATGTATCACAGAGAAGGTAAAAGAAAATGGAGGTGTAATTGAATACAGAAACATTTTTCAATGCTTTTTGGACTGTTATATAAAACCGAAATGTACAACAGAGCACGTAATAGCATATGGATGAATAACTGAATCCAGAAAAATGTTTCAACGCTTTTGGGAGTGTTCTATAACACCGAAATGTGCCACAGAGCATGCAATAGTATATGGATGAGTAATTGAATATAGAAAAATGTTTCAACTCTTTTTTTGGACTGTTATATAACACCAAAATGTACCACAGAACACTTAATATTATATGGATGAGTAACTGAATGCAGAAAAATTTTTCAAAGCTTTCTCGGACTTTCATATAACACCTAAATGTACTATAGACTACGTAATAGTATATGGATGAGTAATTGAATACAGAAAAAATGTTTCAAAGCTTTTTTGGAGTGTTATATAATGCCGAACTGTACCACAGACCACGTAATAGCTTGTGGATGAGTAATTGAATGCAGAAAATGTTTCATTGCTTTTTTGGACTGTTATATAACACCAAAATGTACCACAGAGCACATAATAGTATATGGATGAGTAATTGAATACAGAAAAATGTTTGAACACTATTTTGGGATGTTATATGCCACTGAAATCTACCACAGAGCAAGTAATAGTATATGGATGAATAATTGAATACAGAAAAAAATTTCAACGCTTTTTAGACTTTTATTTAACACCAAAATGTACCACAGAACACGTAATAGTGTATGGATGAGTAATTGAATACAGAAAAATGTTTCAATGCTTTTAGGGAGTGTTATATAACACCGACATGTATCACAGACCATGTAATAACATACAGATGAGTAATTGAATCCTTAAAATTGTTTTAACGCTTTTTGGGAGTGTACCAAACACATCAAAATGTGCCACAAACTACCTGATACTCTATGTATAACAATATAGTACATTTTTTCACCCCAAGGATAAAAATATAATCAAATATAATCAACTGAATTATTCCTTCCAAACACCATACTGAGGACTAGGAGGCACTCATTATGAGTGGAAGAAAGGTGCTTCCTGCAGCTAAGTAGGAAAGGGTTCTTTACAGTTAGAGCAGTCAGACTATGGATTCCCTACCACAAGAGGTAGTAATGGCAGATACTATAACAGCTTTAAAAAAAGGGCTGGATGATTTCCTTGATACACATAACATTGCGGGTTATAGTTAAATTAGTGACGAAATGTACACTTGGCAGAGAAAGGTTGAACTTGATGAACCTATGTCTTTTTTCAACCTATGTTACTAATGAACCATGTAACTGCCTCAACTATATATTTAGCAATGGACTGCAGAGCCCTAATCCCTGCTTAGAGACTGTATTCAGCCACTCTCACTGTTCCTGCAACTCTTTCTCCCTCCCTAGGTATAATGCAGATTTGTATTGATTTGCATGATCCAAACAGCAAAGCACAAAATTAGCCCTTACAATGACTGTTATTACGATGGTTCAGCTTCAGCATCAATATCAACAGGACTCTGATTTGTTAAACTGTGCACAAGCATGCTTGGACAAGCACTCTCTCCATCCAATAACAACCATCACAGAGCTGTTTAGAGTGCTGATCCTGTCGGTGCCTGTCCTTTTATAATCTCTCATGATGCCACATAGCCAGCCAATCACAGTAATGCCACTACCGAGATGGCTCTGGCATTACAGTGACTCACAGTCAATCCCTGCATGCTTATTGGTTGTGTAACAGGCGCCAAACACGCGAATCAGGGATTCAAGGTTGAAATTGTGCACCGGCAAATTCTGGTCGAGTGCCAAGCACATCCGAGCACCCAGATACTGAAGTGATATCCGAGTATCACTGAGCATGTTCGCTCATCTGAACTTTGCATATAATTCAGGTACATAGGAAAAATCACGTGTAGCATAACAAAGTAAAGCATACATGAAAACTGACCTAGTTTGCCCTAGATTGTCCTCTACTCGGAATTAATCAACTTGCTCTGGTTAAATGGCCATGCTCCATTTTAGTAATTGGCTTTTCTGAAATAAAAGTAATAGTAATGGAGGTAGTGGAATACAGCACTCTGCAAATTACAGATAGCACATTTGTCAGGAAAGTGCCAATTCTGACAAATCATCAGAATGCTTGGCAGGTTAAATAAAAGGCACACAGTCACTTAAAGTAATCATATTAATAAAATAAGAGGTTATATAATTCAATATTATAGCAAACACGGTGTATGAAAAGTGTTTGTTGTAAACGTGTATCTAGTTTAAAGTATACATATAAAGTATAAGTATAAAGCAGGGGTGGACATACAGCATGTGCAACTGATGCGGCTGCACCAGGGCCCGTAAGTGGAAGAGGGCTCCTGCAGGGCAGCTAACACCGAGGGCGATCTGTCCTATTTATTTGGCCCCAAAGCTCCAGGAGCCCCCTGGCCACATTTCCCTCATGTGCAACGGGAGAAAATACAGCGGAGCAGAGCTACTTCCTGCCCATGCTTCCTGTCTGATACACCAGCACGGCTCGATGACTTCAGCATTCAGCGCACTTCTGTGTCAGACAGAAAGCTACCGCTGACTATGATGCTGCGGCTGCCTGGAAACATGCGGAGAGGTGAGTGGTGTGTGTGTGCCTGTGTCTAAGTTTGTGTGTGTATGTGTGTATGTTTATGTGTGTTATGTGTGTGTATATGTGTGTAAGTGGTAGAGATGTATGTGTAGGGGGTTGAGAGGGCAATGGTGGGGGTGATGGAGAGGGCAATCATAAGGGTGGTGGGGAGAAAGCAATGATGGAGGTGGTGGAAAGGGCAATGATGGGGTGATGGAAAAGACAATGATGGTGGTGGAAATGGCAATGATGGGGTGGTGGGGAAGGAGGCAATGATGAAGTTGGTGGAATGGGCAATGATGGGTGGTGGGGGAAAAAGCAATGATAGAGGTGGTGGAAAGGGCAATGATGGGAGTGTTGGGTTAGAAAGCTATGATAGAGGTAGTGGAAATGGCAATGATGGGAGTGATGGGGAGAAGGCAATGATGGAGGTGGTGGGGGAGAAGGCAATGACGAAGGTGGTGAAGAGGACAATGATGGGGTGGAAGAGGAGAACAATGATGGAGGTGGTGTAGAGGGTAATGATGGAGGTGATGGAGTGGGGCAATTATAGAAGTTATGGGGAGGGCAATGATTGGGGTGGTGAAGAGGACAATGATGGAGATGGTGGAGAGGACAATGATGGAGGTGGTGGAAATGGTAATGATGGAGGTGATGGGGAAGGCAATGATTGGGATGTGAAGAGGGCAATGATGGAGGTGGTTTAGAGGGCAATGATGGAGATGGTGGAGAAGTCAATGATGGAGGTCATGGAGAGGGCAATGATGGAGGTGGGGGAGAGGACAATGATGGGATGAGGGGGGAGGAGGACCATGAGGGATGTGGGGGATTGGGATGGGAGGAAGGGGGACTTATAATGTACTTATGAACAGATGGAAAGGGATACCTGATAGCATCTTATCCAACCCCCAAATTCTTTATGATGCTATCAAGTACTTATAATGAATGATGGGGACACAGAACAGGGACTAAGGCTATGTGCACACATTCAGGATTTGCAGCAGGAAATTCTGCTGCATATCCTAATGTGTTGGCAGGAAGAAAGTTGCGTAAAATACATTTATTTTTTCCACATTTTTGCCATGCTCTTGTTACGTATTTCTCCCCATTTAGCACAAGTTAAATTCGCTGCAAAAATGGACATTATGCAGATTTTAATCTGCTGCAAATCTGCAAGGAAAAAATAAGCAGTGTGTGCATGAGACTTCAGGGATCTCATTCTTTTTGCTTGTACTGTAAAACTTTTCATATTTTCCATGTGCACATAGCCTTACAGGTAATTGGAGAAAGTCACAGGCTGAATAATTTATATTATTGGGAGTCAAAGATTATAGTTAATGGAGGACATAGTGCTGCATATCACTTTACATTTTTAATGGTGCACAGCTAATATATTAATGGTGGGGTGCATATCTGTATTCAGGGGGAGACACAAGTATGTGTGCAATATATGTGACCTTATTTTCAGGGCTGCAAAGGTCATCGTGACAAGACAAGTCATGGCTGGGAGATGTCGACATGAAGGTCTGACCAGATGGAGAAGAAACAGGAGAAAGCGGCTCTAATCAGTTGAGATGTCAGTGGTAAGTGCCTGGATCTAAATATTATGCTGTATCTACACTGTGTGACATGGAGTGATAATGTTATCTGTAATTCTACATTCTCACATTTGTGTGAAATGTCCGTGTGCTTCCAGGTTTTTTTAACGGATGTCATACGGACTCAGAATTTTATTGGTCAATTCACACATACATGAAAATCATGGATCCAAGAATGAGATCTGTGAGGGTCATACAATGTTCTGTTCTGGTCCGATTTTGAGGATCAGACTAGGACATGCTCAGTGCGTCTGTAAAAGTGGGCAGCACACCGACACTGCACACAGATACAGGAATGTAGCCTTATTATGCATAGCACAGTCCCTTAGTATATAGTGTACTTATTTTGTATAGCACAGTCTCTTAGTGTATAGTTTACTCACTTATTATGTTTAGCACAGACCCTTAGTATATAGTGTACTTACTTATTATATATAACACCGTCCTTAGTTACATAGATTCCTCTTTTATTATGTATAACACCATCCCTTATTACGTATCATCCTCTCTAGTTATATTTGGTTCCGTCCCTTATTGTATAGCTTTCTCTGCTGTTATGTATAGTGCTGTCTCTTACATAGTGCATTCTTGTTATTTTTGTTATTTACAGCGCCCTCTTTTATTACATACTGTAATCCACTCTCTTATTGGATATAAAATCACTGATGGTGATCAGACGACCAGTCCATCAGCTCCTCCATTAGAAAAGAAGCTTTCCTATGCTCAATCAACCATCATTGCATTGTACATCTCACAAGACAGGAAGGTATGTAATAAAGACAGGGCTCTATATGTAAGTGAGGGTACTGTAAATAACAAGAGAGGGCACTGTGTAATAAGGGACGGTAATATACACAATAAAGGAGACTATGTAATATATATACATGTATGTGGCTATATACGAGTATGTATATATATATATATATATATATATATACGGGTGGTCCAAAAGTAGGTGGACAGTATGTGTAATAGGGTTATGAAGGGGGAGATTTATCAAACATGATGTAAAGTGAAACAGACTCAGTTGCCCTTAGCAACCAATCAGATTCCACTTTTCATTCTAATTGTCAATGTTATGCTTGTGTTAGTAAATCTTATTTTATATCTAAATCAAAATAAATGTTATTATTTTCTGTCCACCTACTTTTGCACCACCCTGTATATATATATATATATATATATATATATATATATATATAATATATATATATATATATACAGTACAGACCAAGAGTTTGGACACACCTTCTCATTTAAAGATTTTTCTGTATTTTCATGACTATGAAAATTGTACATTCACACTGAAGGCATCAAAACTATGAATTAACACGTGTGGAATTATATACTTAACAAAAAAATGTGTAACAACTGAAATTATGTCTTATAGTCTAGATTCTTTAAAGTAGCCTTTTGCTTTGATGACTGCTTTGCACACTCTTGGCATTCTCTTGATGAGCTTCAAGAGGTAGTCACCGGAAATGGTTTTCACTTCATGGGTGTGCCCTGTCAGGCAGGGGTGGGATTCAGCCGGTTCTCCCCGGTTCGATGGAACCGGTTGTTCAAAAAGCAGCCGGTTCCCCGAACCGGGGAGAATGAGAGCGGCGATCCGGAACTATTTTAAACCTGAGAGTCGGCGGTTCCCTGTGCCGGCTGTCAAGCTGACAGCCGGCGCAGAGAAGCTGCTGCGTGCCGGCTCCCAGGAATCAATTGCACTGGCGTCTATACAGACGCCAGTACAATTGAAGCTCTGACTGCGGGTCAGAGCGACGCCAGCAGCGTGATCAGGTCATGTGATCACACTGCTGACGTCACTGGCCGGCGGCGGCAAGGTGGGGGAACGCTGGTGGTAAGTGTGCTCCAATATGGAGCTGAAGATACCACCGAAGATGGGGGGGTATAATGTGTGAGTATGTGTGTATGGGGGGGTGAATTTAGAGTGGGGATGGGGGGGTTACTTTATGTGTGGGGGGATTTGGGGATGGGGGCTATTTTATGTGTGTGGGGATTTGGAGTGGGGATGGGGGACTATTTTATGTGTGGGGGCTGGGGATTTGGAGTGGGGATGGGGGACTATTTTATGTGTGGGGGGATTTGGAGTGGGGATGGGGGCTGTTTTATGTGTGGGGGGATTTGGAGTGGGGATGGGGGGCTATTTTATGTGTGGGGGCTGGGGATTTGGAGTGGGGATGGGTGACTATTTTATGTGTGGGGGGATTTGGAGTGGGGATGGGGACTATTTTATGTGTGGGGGGATTTGGAGTGGGGATGGGGACTATTTTATGTGTGGGGGCTGGGGATTTGGAGTGGGGATGGGGGACTATTTTATGTGTGGGGGCTGGGGATTTGGAGTGGGGATGGGGGGCTATTTTATGTGTGGGGGGATTTGGAGTGGGGATGGGGGGCTGTTTTATGTGTGGGGGGATTTGGAGTGGGGATGGGGGGCTGTTTTATGTGTGGGGGGATTTGGAGTGGGGATGGGGGGCTATTTTATGTGTGGGGGGATTTGGAGTGGGGATGGGGACTATTTTATGTGTGGGGGATTTGGAGTGGGGATGGGGGACTATTTTTGTGTGGGGGGATTTGGAGTGGGGATGGGGGGCTGTTTTATGTGTGGGGGGATTTGGAGTGGGGATGGGGGGCTATTTTATGTGTGGGGGCTGGGGATTTGGAGTGGGGATGGGGGACTATTTTATGTGTGGGGGGATTTGGAGTGGGGATGGGGACTATTTTATGTGTGGGGGGATTTGGAGTGGGGATGGGGGGCTGTTTTATGTGTGGGGGGATTTGGAGTGGGGATGGGGGCTATTTTATGTGTGGGGGGATTTGGAGTGGGGATGGGGGGCTATTTTATGTGTGGGGGCTGGGGATTTGGAGTGGGGATGAGGGGCTATTTTATGTGTGGGGGCTGGGGATTTGGAGTGGGGATTGGGGCTGTTTTATGTGTTGGGGGATTTGGAGTGGGGATGGGGGGCTATTTTATGTGTGGGGGGATTTGGAGTGGGGATGGGGGGCTATTTTATGTGTGGGGGCCTGGGATTTGGAGTGGGGATGGGGGGCTATTTTATGTGTGGGGGCCAGGGATTTGGAGTGGGGATGGGGATATTTAATATGTGTGGGGGGATTTGAGGGTACTGAAGAGTATGTATGTATGAGGAAACAGTATGGGGGATGGTTGCAGATGTATGGGTGAACGGGTGAATGTATGTGGACACAGTATGGGGAGTTGGGTATGTGTGAGCAGACAGTATAGTGAGGGGGTAAATATATGAGGAGACAGTATGCTGAACAGGGGGGATGTGTGAGGAGGGAGGGGAATAGTGTGAGGTGACAGTATATTGCAGATATTTTTATTTAGGGGCATTATAATGACTCTTCTGTCTTTAAGGGCATCGTGTGGAGAGTTGGTGCAGAAGAGCGGAGAAGATGGAAATCTGCAGAGACGGCTGTGGATGAGAAAACTCATCATGGGATCTTGACAAGATGAAGAAAAGAAGAACGACTCCAGAGACAGCGTCATCTATAAGGTACCTGGATGTAAATATTATTTGTGAAATTGACTAATTCTCATGTCTTTATTTGTTAGGAGCATTAAAGGGGTTCTCCAGGTCTGTGTCACATAGAATGACTGCAGACTCAGCACAAACCTGGACAGCCCCTTTAATGCTCCTAACATAAATAAAAACATGAGAATTAGTCAATTTCTGAATTCTCACAGTGCGCTCTGCACGCTGTTAGGATTTTCTCGTGCCGGTGATTTACATACATGCGGTCACATGCTGACTAGACATGTGTGGCCTCACTCAATGAAAATGAACGGAGCGAGGCCGGGCATGTCTAGTCAGAATGTGGCCAGAAGTATATAAATCACATGCTTGTGCTGACATGACCGTGTGCTCTTGCCACCGGTAAGGGAGAATCCTAAAAGTGTGCATTGCATTAGTTGTGAGAATTCAGAAGCTGCAATGTCAGGATTCAGCTCTGCAGGTTCCAGCAGTCATCACATGGACACTTCACTCATGCGATTTTCATACTTATGGTCCTGTGACAACGAGCTTCTCCTCCTGCTTCTCTCAGTTTTTCACTGAACATTGAGAGCATTAGGGAGAGCAGCTCGTCGGTACATGACTAAGTGTGCAAATCGCATGTGTGCGGGGGGGGGGGGGCGCCGAAACAAATTCTTGCCCCGGGTGCCAGAAAGCCTAGATACGCCTCTGGCTGCAACACACTGCCAGCCCCAGCCCCCGCGGACTGATCTCTGCAGTTCGGCGATTGGGTAGCGGCGCGCCGCGGCCATCTTCAGTCACGAGGAGGAGCTGAAGAGAGAGGAGAGAGCAGAGGCTGCGAGGCAGAGCTGCAGAGTCTCTGAGGTACTGTGTGTGTGAGCAGCTGCCTGAGCTGCGGCGCTACCTGGGGCTGGCCTGGCCTGGAGACTATTTGGGCAGTATGTGCTAAGTTCTATTTGGGCAGTGAGTGTAGTATGTCACTGTATTATTTGGGGCTGGGCAGTGGGCCCTCAGCACTGTATGACAGTGTGAGCAGCTGCCTGAGCTGCGGCGCTGCCTGGGGCTGGCCTGGCCTGGAGGCTATTTGGGCAGTATGTCACTGTATTATTTGGGCACTGTATGAGGTATTATATGAGCACTATGTGATGATATTATTTGGGCACTGTATTGTTTGAGCATTATGTGACGGTATTATTTGGGCACTCTGTGACTGTATTATTTGGGCACTGTATTATTTAGGCACATTCAGTGCCAGGAGCCCTTCCTTCTTGCCTGCGGCTCCTTAGCTGCTGCAGAACCTCATTTTAAAGAGGGAAGGGAAGGAGAGTGGAGTGGTTTTTGTGAAGCTATGAGGGGCTGCCTTGCTGCTGCAGAATCTGTTTTTGCCTAAAACCTTTTATGTGGAAAAAATTAATCACACCTGGATCCTGCAGTTCCTCCAGGACTACAGTCCCAGCAGAACGTGGGGAGCAGTGATGTAATCCTTCAGCCTCTGACTAGCTATACCTCCCCCCTTCTTTAAAAAGAGGTTCTGCAGCTGCGGAACATATATGTATGAATCACAACCCAGCTGCTGCAGAACCTCTTGAGGGAATCCCATTCCGCAGGCTTCAGGGGTGTGGCTTCAAAAATGGGTGTGGCTTAAAAAGGGTGTGGCTTAAAAAATGGGTGTGGTTTACCGATGCACAAACACAGAACCTGTTGTTAAAAATTTGAATCCCACCCCTGCTGTCAGGTTTAATAAGTGGGATTTCTGGCCTTATAAATGGGGTTGGTACCATCAGTTGTGTTGTGCAGAATTCTGGTGGATACACAGCTGATAGTCCTACTGAATAGACTGTTAGAATGTGTATTATGGCAAGAAAAAAGCAGTTAAGTAAAGAAAAACGAGTGACCATCATTACTTTAAGAAATGAAGGTCAGTCAATCCGAAAAATTGGAAAAACTTTGAAAGTGTCCCTAAGTACAGTTGCAAAAACCATCAAGCGCTACAAAGAAACTGGCTCACATGAGGACCGCCTCAGGAAAGGAAGACCAAGAGTCACCTCTGCTTCTGAGGATAAGTTTATCCGAGTCACCAGCCTCAGAAATCGCAGGTTTACAGCAGCTCAAACTAGAGACCAGGTCAATGCCACACAGAGTTCTAGCAGCAGACACATCTCTACAACAACTGTTAAGAGGAGACTTTGTGCAGCAGTCCTTCATGGTAAAATAGCTGCTGGGAAACCACTGCTAAGGACAGGCAACAAGCAGAAGAGACTTGTTTTGGGCTAAAGAACACAAGGAATGGACATTAGACCAGTGGAAATCTGTGCTTTGGTCTGATGAGTCCAAATTTGAGATCTTTGGTTCCAACCACCGTGTCTTTGTGTGACACAGAAAAGGTGAACGGATGGACTCTACGTGCCTGGTTCCCACCGTGAAGCATGGAGGAGGAGGTGTGATGGTGTGGGGGTGCTTTGCTGGTGACACTATTGGGGATTTATTCAAAATTGAAGGCATACTGAACCAGCATGGCTACCACAGCATCTTGCAGCGGCATGCTCTTCCATCCGGTTTGCGTTTAGTTGGACAATCATTTATTTTTCAACAGGACAATGATCCCAAACACACCTCCAGGCTGTGTAAGGGCTATTTGACCAAGAAGGAGAGTGATGGGGTGCTACGCCAGATGACCTGGCCTCCACAGTCACCAGACCTGAACCCAATCGAGATGGTTTGGGGTGAGCTGGACCACAGAGTGAAGGCAAAAGGGCCAACAAGTGCTAAGCATCTCTGGGAACTTCTTCAAGATTGTTGGAAGACCATTTCCAGTGACTGCCTCTTGAAGCTCATCAAGAGAATGCCAAGAGTGTGCAAAGCAGTCATCAAAGCAAAAGGTGGCTACTTTGAAGAACCTAGAATATATGTTAAGTATATAATTCCACATGTGTTAATTCATAGTTTTGATGCCTTCAGTGTGAATGTACAATTTTCATAGTCATGAAAATACAGAAAAATCTTTAAATGAGAAGGTGTATCCAAAATTTTGGTCTGTACTGTGTATATATATATATATATATATATATATATATGTAGCTTTGTCGACATAAAAGGAAGGGGCAAAGGCATATTTCTTACACAGGGGCCCCAAGCTGTCAGTGTCCACCCCTGGTATAAAGTATAAATTTAGAGTATAGTAGAAAAGCACAGCACTGGACACATGGCAGCTGTCCCAGAGGGACCAAAAGGGGTAACAGGTAAAATAGCAGAAACCGTGGAGGGTTAGACGGATATGAGGAAGGTCCTGGTTCAGAGTGGATGGTAGCAGGCTGGCTCCAGTGACTTTGTCACAGTCCACGGATACGGATGGCTGAAGGCGGAACCGGATGACACTTGCGCCAGTAATAACCGAGATTGTTAGAGATAGACGGATACAGGATACTAAAGATCTGTGGAGACAAATAGAATGAGCGAAGCACAGAGACTGCCAACGCAGCGCAGACAGATCAGAGTCAGAACCGGATGTAGCAATGATGGAAACATGTTGCTCCGACACTCCCCTTAAGGTGGAGTGACCAGATATAGTAATGAGTGCGCTGCCATTGGTTGATTGAAATTTTTCAAAAAATGCACGCTGCCCCTTTAAGAGAGACGGTGGGAGCGGCCTCGCGTCCTAAGCACTCCTCCTAGAGGCCTGCTGGCAGCGTGCCAGGAACTGGGAGAGGAAGCAGGACGCTGAGAAGCAGACGGAGCAGGGGACTTCAGCCTGCGCACAGACTGCTGCAAAGGGACAGCTGAAGGAGCAGAAGGTAAGAGACCAGGAGGGAGTGCAGAGCCAGCACGTGGACCGAGTGTAACACTTGGACATCTGAGAGCTGGTATTTTTTAGGCTGGGAAAGGCCCAATAACCAAGGACTTTCCCAGCTTGATAATATCAGCTCACAGCTGTCTGCTTTATCTTTGCTGGTTGTCAAAAATAGGGGGGGACTTCACATCATTGTTTTCATTTATTTATTATGTATTTAGATATGCATTAGCTTAATACTTGTTAAGTAAACTACACACTCTATATCTAGTGTGACAAAGCCACTGACAAAGTACTGGAGGGGAGATATGTTTCAATGAGGCTATTAGCTTCAGTGATTTGAAATATGGAAGTTTGCTTTAGCAAACTAAGTGCTGAGAGGGGTTAATCAGCCATTTTAATGGCTAGGCTTTTAAATGAACAGCTGGAGAGTGGGTGGAAGGCTGTTCACTATATCTCCTCCCCAAGCTGGGGTTTAGAAAGTGAATAGCTTTCTGAGTCATTCGGTGTTTGGTGTGTCTGGAGCTGGCAGATGAGTGAGTCTAAAGGCCCCTTCACACATAGCGACGCAACAGCAATCACGATAACGATCTGACCAGGCAAAGATCGCTGGTGCGTCGTTACATGATCGCTAATTAGCTTTCAAACAGTCCGATCTCCTCAACGATGCAAGACAGATCAGCGATTTGCATAACGACCTCACAGGTCGTTGAGTCCTTGTCACACTACTTTATTGTCACCGATTCCGACCTCGGTGGGCGTGCTTCAGCGTTTCCCTTTCAACGCCCCCAGCACTGATTGGTGGTCACTGCTGCGCTCTCATTGGCCGGCGGCGTCATAAAAGAGAACATATTAGCGCTACAGTTGAAATCTCTCGAGCGATGGTTAATACCATCCACTGCACAGGAACAAAGAATGGAAGGAGGCGCTACAGTGTTGTGTCGCCCAATTTTCACACATTGGGAGCACTGTACTCACCAATAGGGGCAGAGGGGGCGTGACCTGTAACATAGCTTTGTCACGCCTGCGTCGCTGAGCTCTGCATTGCTAACGAGGTCGCTCGTCGTTTTTAAGCTTCAAACACAGCGATTAGTGCTGGCCAGCGGGACGCCAACGATGGAAAATGGACCAGCGCATTTGAGCATGATCAGCAATAGCAAGCGGGGGGCCGGTCGCCGCTAAACGTAGCGTATTCTCTTAAACTAGAGAGTTATGTGACACAAAATAGTTAATAAATAACATTTCCCACATGTCTACTTCACATCAGCACAATTTTGGGAACAAATTTTTTTTTTGTTAGGAAGTTATAAGGGTTAAAAGTTGACCAGCGATTTCTCATTTTTACAACAAAATTTGCAAAGCCATTTTTTTTACGGACCACCTCACATTTGAAGTCACTTTGAGGGGTCTATATGGCAGAAAATACCCAAAAGTGACAACATTATAAAAACTGCACCCCTCAAGCTACTCAAAACTACATTCAAGAAGATTATTAACCCTTCAGGTGCTTCACAGGACCTAAAGCAACGTGGAAGGAAAAAATGGACATTTTAATTTTTCCAACAAAAATTTTCTTTTAACATAAATTTTTTCATTTTTGCATGAGCAACAGGATAAAATGGATCCTAAAATTTGTTGGGCAATTTCTTCTGAGTATACAGATACCTCATATGTGGTCATAAATAACTGTTTGGGCACATGGCAGGGCTCAGAAGGGAAGGAGCGCCATTTGACTTTTTGAATGGAAAATATGCTGGAATATTTAGCGGTTGCCATTTCGCATTTGAAGAGTCCCTGTGTGCCTAAACATTGGAGCTCCCCCACAAGTGACCCCATTTTGGAAACTAGACCCCCCCAAGGAACTTATCTAGATGCATAGTGAGCACTTTGAACCCCCAGGTGCTTCACAAATTGATCCGTAAAAAAAAGAAAGTACTTTTTTTCACAAAAATTTTCTTTTTGCCTCAGTGTTTTCATTTTCACATGGGCAACAGCATAAAATGGATCCTAAAATTTGTTGGGCAATTTCTCCTGAGTACACAGATTCCTCATATGTGGTCATAAACCACTGTTTGGGCGCACGGCAGGGCTCAGAAGGGAAGGAGCGCCATTTGACTTTTTGAATGGAAAATATGCTGGAATATTTAGCTGTTGCCATGTCGCATTTGGAGAGTCCCTGTGTGCCTAAACATTGGAGCTCCCCCACAAATGACCCCATTTTGGAAACTAGACCCCCCATGGAACTTATCTAGATGCATAGTGAGCACTTTGAACCCCAAGGTGCTTCACAAATTGATCCGTAAAAAAAAGAAAGTACTTTTTTTCACAAAAATTTTCTTTTAGCCTCAGTTTTTTCATTTTCACATGGGTAACAGTATAAAATGGATCCTAAAATTTGTTGGGCAATTTCTCCTGACTACACAGATACCTCATATGTGGTCATAAACTACTGTTTGGGCACACAGCAGGGCCCAGAAGAGAAGGAGCACCATTTGACTTTTTGAATGGAAAATTAGCTCCAATCGTTAGCGGACACCATGACGTGTTTGGAGAGCCCCTGTGTGCCTAAACAGTGAAAACCCCCCACATGTGACACCATTTTGGAAACTAGACACCTTATGGAACTTATCTAGATGTGTTGTGAGCACTCTGAACCCCAAGTGCTTCACAGAAGTTTATAACGCAGAGCAGTGAAAATAAAAAAATCATTTTTTTCCTCAAAAATTATTTTTTACCCCGCTATTTTTTATTTTCACAAGGGTAACAGGAGAAATTGGACCACAAAAGTTGTTGTGCAATTTGTCCTGAGTACACCAATACCCCATATGTGGGGGGGAACCACTGTTTTGGTGCATGGGAAGCTCAGAAGGGAAGGAGCGCCATTTTGGAATGCAGACTTGATGGAATGTTCTGCGGGCGTCACGTTGCGTTTGCAGAGCCCCTGATGTGCCTAAACAGTAGAAACCCCCACAAGTGACCCTATTTTGGAAACTAGACCCCCAAGGAGCTTATCTAGATGTGTAGTGAGCACTTTGAACCCCCAAGTGCTTCACAGAAGTTTATAAACGCAGAGGAGTGAAAATTAAAAAATAATTTTTGTTCCTCGAAAATCATTTTTTAGCCCACTATTTTTTAGTTTCCCAAGGGTAACAGGATAAATTGGACCCCAAAAGTTGTTGTCCAATTTGTCCTGAGTACGCTGATATCCCATATATTGGAGAAAACTACTGTATGGGCACACGTCGGGGCTCGGAAGGGAACTAGTGACGTTTTGAAATGCCGACTTGATGGAATGGTCTGCGGGCGTCATGTTATGTTTGCAGAGCCCCTGATGTGCCTAAACAGTGGAAACCCCCCAAGTGACCCTATTTTGGAAACTAGACCACCGAAGGAACTTATCTAGATGTGTGGTAAGCACTTTGAATCTCCAAGTTCTTCACAGAAGTTTATAACGCAGAGCCGTGAAAATAAAAAATCATTTTTTTTTCCACAAACATGATCTTTTAGTCCCCAATTTTTTTTCCCTAGGGTAACAGGAGAAATTAGACCCCCAAAGTTGTTGTGCAATTTTTCCTGAGTACACTGATACCCCATATGTGGGGTAAAAGCACTGTTTGGGCACACGTTGGGGCTCGGAATAAAGGGAGCACTGTTTGCTTTTTTGAACGCAAAATTTGCAGGAATCAATGGTGGCGCCATGTCGCGTTTGGAGACCCCCTGATGTGCCTAAATAGTGGAAACCCTCAATTTTAACTCCAACCCTAACCCCAACACACTCCTAACCACAACCCTAACCCCTACACACCCCTAACCCTAATCCAAACCCTAACCATAACCCTAACCCAACACACCCCTTACTATAATCCCAACCCTAACCATAACCCTAACCACAAGCCTAACCCTAATCCCAACCCCACCCTAATTCCAACCCTAACCATAATTCTAACCGTAACCCTAATTCCAACCCTAACCCAAATTCCAACCCTAATTCTAACCGTAACCCTAATTCTAACCCTAATTCTAACCCTAATGCTAAAGGCTAGGTTCACATTACGTTTTACCAGCCCGTTCAACACATAGCGTTGACGAGCTGGTAACGGTATAGCATAACGCAATCGCGTTATGCTATACCTGCTAGCGCAGAGGAATCAGCAGATGATTTATCTGCGCTAGCGGTGACGGAGCCCAGACGCTGCAACCCGCGTCCGAGGCTCCGTCACTGAATGACGGAACGTCACGAACGCATGCCTCTTTACGGCATGCGTTGCGATGCGCCTGCAAATGGGGGTGAATGGTAGCGTTAACGGACTGCGCTACACCGCGTTATACCGCGGTGTAACTCAGTCCGTCTAACGGACTGCCATAACGCGATATAAATCCTGCCTAACCCTAGTCCTAACCCAAACCTAACCCTAAGGCTAGGTTCACATTATGTTTTACCAGCCCGTTCAACACATAGCGTTGATGAGCTGGTAACAGTATAGCATAACGCGATCGCGTTATGCTATACCCGCTATCGCAGAGGAATCAGCAGATGATTCATCTTTGCTAACGGACTGCCATAATGCGATATAAATCCAGCCTAACCCTAAGGCTAACCCTAACCCTAAGGCTAACCCTAACTGTAATTCTAAGGCTAGGTTCACACCGCGTTAAACCAGCCCGTTCAACGCATAGCGTTGACGGGCTGGTAACGGTATAGCATAACGCTATCTGTGCTAGCGGTGACGGAGCCCAGACGCTGCAGGCCGCGTCCGAGGCTCTGTCACTGAATGACGGCACGTCACGAACGCATGCTGCTTTACGGCAAGCGTCGCGATGCGCCGAGCAATGGGGTTCAATGGCAGCGTTAACCGCGGTGTAACGCAGTACGTCTAACGGACTGCCTTGGCGCAATGTGAACCCAGCCTAACCCTAATAGAAAAAAATATATATATTTTATTTTTGTCCCTACCTATGGTGGTGATAAAGGGGGCGTTAATTTACTTTTTTTATTTTGACCACTGTGAGAGTTTATCACAGTGATCAAAATAAATTTATGGACTTTGGAAGGCGCACTGCGCATGTGCCGGCCGGCGGGCGCACTGCGCATGCGCCCGCCATTTTCCAAGATGGCGGCGCTCATGAAGAGTCCCGGACGGACGCCGGGACGGATCCACGGGTGCCAGAAGACCGGGAGAGGTGAGAAGAGCGGAGGAGGGTGATCGGAAGGCGGGGGGAGCCGACCAAAGCGGAGGGGAGAGAATCGGAGCGCAGGGCAGCAGAAAGTAATGGCGGTGACCAATCGCCGCCATGAATCGGTGGCAGCGGCCGATCACCGCGGTCACTCGGTGTAGGGAGGGTGGGAACTCGGTGTCCAGCCATGGCAGATGCTATTGCAGCAGCGGCCATGGCTGGATTGTAATATTTCACCAAATTTCATTGGTGAAATATTACAGATTGCTCTGATTGGCTGTTTCACGATCGTTGCCACGTGGGGGTTAAGCCACCCCCACTGTGGGGATGCACAAAGGGTCTTGTTACTGCGGGTCGGGTGACCTTTCAGTGACCCCGGTCATCCGACCCGCAGGAACATGATTTATACCATGACGTCTACGTAGGCGTCATGGGTCGGGATGCCACTGGTTTTCATGACGCCGACGTAGGCGTCATGGGTCGGGAAGGGGTTAATTACTACTCTGAGGCCCTTTATACCTTATGCCTTTATGTGGAATCAGGATACCTATGCTACTATTTTTGGTTCTAAAGGTTACTTCATGACCCATATATAATTACCTATATTGCGTCTGCTCACCTCCACTTAATTACAAGTGGTTTTTCTTGCACTAATTTGATGTTATTTATTAAAACTCTATTTAAAGGAATGTTTTAATGCATTTAATAAAAATTATGATGTTTTATTACTAGCATTGACTCAAGGTCTCTATTTTCATTATCTGTTAATTATGAGTTGCAGTTGCTATGCAACCTAACAAGGTGGATTTCATACCACCATTATATGATATATTATGATTTGGAGGTATTTTTTGTTATCTCAAGACTCTTGCTCTGATCACAAGACCCTGTATGTGCTGTCAAGACTCTGGATTTGATATCAAGACTCTGGAATTTGATCTCAAGAATAGTGTTGAGCGATACGATAATGCAAATATCGGCTATCGGCCGATACTAGCTCTATCGGCCTTTCGATAATTCGTTTCGATATTTTCGTCATATCGAATACCGGAATCGGATTTGTCACTGTCACTGTCTGTGTCCGTCGGTCGGGTCTGTCACTGTCAGTGTCCGTCGGTCAGGTCTGTCAGGAGGCACTTACCTGGCAGAAGATCTCCGGCGGTCACATCCCGGACTGCTTGATGGCCGCCATCCTCTTCTCCCCGGCGGTCACATGCAGTTTTCTCGCGATAACTGCAGTGACTGCTGGGTAATCCCGGCCGTAAAGCAGTCAGTCCGATGACGTCACCGCCGGGGAAACAGGTAATCAGCTGTGCTGCGTCGCGATGACAGGCTCTGCCTGTCATTGCGATGTAGCAGGGCTGGATCGCCGTGGGACTATCGTTACTATGGACTGCGTCGGACAGGTGGTATACTGTTGGTTTGTTTTTTTTCTTTTTTTACAGGAGATCGATGGCGTCGCAGGAATGAGAGTATAATAAAAGAAATGAAAACTGTGTTGTCTCTTTTATTTCATTAAAATACTTTTTTCTTGCTTTGTCTTTTTTTTATGCATTTAATAACTTTGGGATTAATAATGGATCGGTGTCTTATTGACGCCTCTCCATTATTAACCGGGCTTATTGTCACCGTGCAATCAACGGTGACATTAACCCCTTATTACCCGCTTGCCACCGCTACAGGGCAAGTGGGAAGAGCCGGGTAAAGTGCCACAATTGGCACATCTTTTGATGCGCCAAATATGGGGCTGCTGTAGCCTGGTATTATCAGGCTGTTGAGGGCCAAAATCCATGGGCCTTGACAGTCTTTTAATACCAGGCCGCAGCAGTCTGCATTTTACTTGGCTGGTTAACAAAAATAGGGGGACCCCTACGCCATTTTTTTTTTCGAGGGGATCCCCTATTTTTGTTAACCAGCCAAGCTAAGCAGACTGCTGTGGCCTGGTATTATCAGGCTTGCAAGGTCCATGGATATTGGATCCTTACCAGCCTGAAAAACCAGGCCTCAGCGGTCTGCTTCATCTGGCTGGTTAACAAAAATAGGGGGGACCCCACACCAATTTTTTTCGAGGGGATCCCCTATTTTTGTTAATCAGCCAAGATATGCAGACTGCTGTGGCCTGGTATTATCAGGCTGGCAAGGTCCATGGATCTTGGCTCCTTAACAGCCTGAAAATCCAGGCCTCAGCGGTCTGCTTCATCTGGCTGGTTAACAAAAATAGGGGGGACCCCACGCCAATTTTTTTCGAGGGGATCCCCTATTTTTGTTAACCAGTTCCCTCTGACGTCACTGATTGTGTCCCTGGCTGACCTGAAGTGAAAGTGGAAAGCAATCAATTAAGCTTTCCACTTCCTCTCCTGTCAGCCAGGAGAGGAACTCATTCATTTGGGGGTTTACTGTGAGGCTGCAGCATTAGCTGCGGTCCCTGCAGTAAACATTAACCCTTTCTGAATGATTACACCGTGGGACCTGACTGTACATCGGATTGGTAAGAATAATTTTGCTTTATTATTTTATTTTTATTACAGGAAATGGTTTTAGCAGGAAAATAAAATATGGTCAAAAACTGTGTGATTATTTCATTAAACTTCTTTTTTATTAAAGTGTGTGTGTTTGATTTTTCTTTCATACAATAGGATTAATAATTGATAGTTGTCTAATTGACAGCTCTCAATTATTAACCTGGCTTAAAGTGACCTTTCAATTGCAAGGTCATTTTAACCCCTTATTAACCCATTCGCCACCGCTACAGGGCAATGGGAATAGACGGGCAAAGTGCCAGAAAGGGCAAATCTAATTAGAGATTTGCCCTTTCTGGGGTGTCTGGGGGCAGATGTTAGTAGCCGGGGGGGGGCAAAAATAATGGTCCCTTTCTGGGCTATTATTATCTGCCCCCACTCACTGGCTTTGTCTGTCTGGTTGCGAAAATAGGGCGGGAGCCCACGCATTTTTTTTCAGCAATTTTACACCTCATATATATATATACATGTCATTCAATTTGTGACACATATATATATATATTTATATTCATAGTTCATACACTTCTACATAGTATAATAGCCGCTAATTCAATTGCCGGCTTTTGTGAAAATGCAGAACCCGACATGAAATGACACTTGGTTTACATAGAGTTAACCATGTCTTTTCATGTAGTTGGATATCTGATTTGCACAAACAATTACATGAGTGTAAGTGTGCAAAATTTCACACCTGTAGGGGTTAATTAAAGGTGTAAATTCGTAGCAAAAAAGTCCGTTTTTTTACAACGAATTTACACCTTTAATTAACCCCTACAGGTGTGAAATTTTGCACACATAGACTGATGTAATTGTTTGTGCAAATCAGATTGCAAACGACATGAAAAGACATGGTTAACCCTATGTACACCAAGTGTCATTTCATGTCGGGTGCTTCTGTCTTTTCACAGAAGCCGGCTTTACCCGGCAATTGAATCAGAGGATATTTTACTATGTAGAAGTGTATAAACTATACATATATGTATATATATATGTCACAATGACATGTATATATATATATATATATATATATATGTATTCTATGTGTGTATATTTAGTGTTTACAAGGAAATAAAGGTTTTTTTAATTTCGATATTTTGTTCCCATAGACTTACATTGGACTTCCGCAATCGGAATCGGATATCGACGATATTTAGTGCTATCGGCGATACAATTTCGATACGATATTTTTAGATATCGAGCAATATCGCTCAACACTACTCAAGAATCAAGATCTCAAGACCACTGTATCTCATATTCTTAGACTCGCTTGCAACAGTGGTGGTTCCACAGGAATGGAGGATGGCTGATGTGGGACTGATATCTAAGAAAGGTAAGAAGGTGGATCGAGGTAACTACCATCCAGCTCATTTTGCCTAAGAAAGACAAACTGTGTAATAGTTCTGCACATGTTGATAAAGGGTGTTGTATCCATTTTAGAACACCCCTTATTACACAAATATACATCACGTAATCTTCTTCATCCATTGAGTTTATACAGCTTGGAGTGGGGAAATCTGCTTAAAAAATGATGATAGGGTTAAAATACTTGCTTAATAATTGC
Source organism: Oophaga sylvatica (assembly GCA_033576555.1). Taxonomy (NCBI): domain Eukaryota; kingdom Metazoa; phylum Chordata; class Amphibia; order Anura; family Dendrobatidae; genus Oophaga; species Oophaga sylvatica. Next base: position 144,232,360 of record JARQOD010000002.1, read on the forward strand.
GCACACAGTATAGATAAAATGTGATGGACAGGCAGAAAATGCCCAACTGGGCAGGGAGAATCAGCACTGGTGGAAGCAGAACAGTGTAGAACACAATGGACAGGCAGGCAGATTCTGTGGCGAATCTAATCATTGGTATCATATTAACCCTTTATATTTGGCGTCCTGGCAAGTGAATTCTGGTGCTCGGTATTAAGAAAACCCTCTAATAAAATATTCATGATTAACCAAGGCAATTCATGTTCAATTTATTATCAAAATGGAACTATAGTCATCATATATCTTTCAGATATACTTGTGAAAACAAAACAACAATTCCGTCCTCCTTGAACTTATTCACCTTAGTATCCTGCAACAAGAAAGATGTGTATCAGAAATATGAACACTGATAAAAGAAAGAGAAATAATTACAATTAAGAAAAACAAATGTCTATTTACAAATCTATGTAGACAGTAATTCGCTGCACACTGCTTTGAATGATGCAAACAATTTATTTGTATCATGTGCAGTACAGTATATGTAGACATATGCAAGGACATAAAAGGTGCGCGAAGATATGCGACATAGATTGCTTTAATTAAGGTTTTGACTTTTCCTTTTTTTTATGATGTGAAATAATGAAAATACATTGTATCAATATACCTATAAACATGTATACATTATATACAATTTACCATAGAGAAGGGTTGGAGGGGAAATTAAGCGGCATTATTTTTAGACAATGCTCTCATGTAACCTCAGTAGTCTCAGGTACGATTACCGTGGCCGGCCATTTAAACATAGCATTGTGATAAATCCCATGCCAGATGCATAAGACGAAGGCATGGAAGTTTGCCCACTGGACTGAGGTAATAAACCTACTAAGGCTCACATGCTGACTTGAATAGCCCATGGTCCGCATACCACAGAAGATGCATAGCCCTACCATTCTACTATCGACAGAACTATACTTTTACTACTGTACTTTTTCTTCTAGTCATTTTCCTCATGGTTATTTTCCTTTTACTTCTTTTGGCTGCCATAACCATATCTGAGACTATTGAGATCACATGAGAACCTTGTCTATATGTAATGTCTCCAACCCTCTTCTAGGTTGACATAATTCTACTATATATGTATATACACACTGCTCAAAAAAATAAAGGGAACACTCAAATAACACATCCTAGATCTAAATGAATGAAATATTCTCATTGAATACTTTGTTCTGTACAAAGTTGAATGTGCTGTCAACATAATCACACAAAAATCATCAATGGAAATCAAATTTTTGAACCAATGGAGCCTGGATTTGGAGAGACCCCCAAAATGAAAATGGAAACAAGTCAAAATGAAAATCAAAACAAGACAAAATTAAAGTGGAAACAAGTCCAAATGATGCTCAGTATTGTGTGTGGCCTCCACGTGCTTGTATGACCTCCCTACAACGCCTGGGCATGCAAGGATTTTGCAGGCAGCAGGTTCACACTCAGAACATGTGACAGACGTGACAGAGTCTGGAGATGCCATGGACAGCGATCTGCTGCCTGCAACATCCTTCAGCATGTCCGGTTTGGCAGTGGGTCAGTAATGGTGTAGGGTGGCATTTCTTTGGAGGGCCATACAGCCCTCCATGTGCTCGCCAGAGGTAGCCTGACTGTCATTAGGTACCGAGATGAGATCCTCAGACCCCTTGTGAGACCATATGCTGGTGCGGTTGGCCCTGGGTTCCTCCTAATGCAGGACAATGGCAGACCTCATGTGGCTGGAGTGTGTCAGCAGTGCCTGCAAGATGAAGGCATTGAAACTATGGACTGGCCTGCCCGTTCCCCAGACCTGAATCTGATTGAGCACATCTGGTACAGCATGTCTCGCTCCATCCACCAATGTCACGTTGCACCACAGACTGTGTTGTGGTTACATCAACTCTTCTGATCACAAGGCAAAATAAAAGTGAGAAAGTGAGTGTGGATTTGGTCAAAGTAGTTGACCAAGTTAGACTTCTGCACAACACAACTGATGGTCCCAACCCCATTTATAAGGTAAGAAATCACACTTATTAAACCTGACAGGGCACACCTGTGAAGTGAAAACCATTTCCAGTGACTACCTCTTGAAGCTCATCAAGAGAATGCCAAGAGTGTGCAAAGCAGTAATCAAAGCAAAAGGTGGCTACTTCGAAGAACCTAGAATATAAGACATATTTTCAGTTGTTTCCCACTTTTTTGTTAAGTGTATAATTCCACATGTGTTAATTCATAGTTTTGATGCCTTCAGTGTGAATGTACAATTTTCATAGTCATTAAAATACAGAAAAATCTTTGAATGAGAAGGTGTGTCCAAACTTTTGGTCTGTACTGTATATAATTTCTTGCTTCAATGTCTGGGGTCATCAAAGCATCAAAAGGCTAACTAAGCCTATACGAAATGTTTCCCTATTACCAAGGGATCCTTTTGTATTAGGCTTAAATTGTTATAATGTATTTGTCACATGTGTGTCAGAAGCTGCAGACCATCGCTCTGCATCTGACTGCAGAAGGTCTCAACAGTTTGCTTTGCAGACTTCTTCCTGGTCCTTCTGACTCTAGGAGCCAGTGGCAGCCTTCACCCAGCTCTAGTTGACACACCTGGACCGGAATGTTTACAACTTCCAGCTTGCTGCAGAGAGGGGTCGGTGATATTTCCATTTCCATTTCCCTGTTGAGGCTTGGAACTATAGCAGTTTGCTATCTTCCTATTTGATGTTTGGAGGACGTCTATGTTTCTCTCTGAGTCTACTCAAGCTAAGTGTTCCCTTGTTTGTGTATCCCTTTTCTCTTTAGTTGTAGTGGGGATTGACTCATGAAAATCCTGTCCTTCCCTATGCAGGGCTTACTGCTAGGGACAGGCAGGGATTAGGTATCCTCCTCAGCAATAGGTGCAGAATCTATATAGTAATGCTAGGGCAGACAGGGTGAGGTTAGATCTGCCTAGGGGTTTACACACCCCCTTCCCTAGTGTTGGGTTCCCGTACCTTTATCCCTTCGTGTTGCACTTAGTCTTTCCCACACTGTGCGTGACATTATATATGTTTATATGTATATTGATAGTCACAATGTATTTTCTTTCTTTCTTCCACAGCGACATTATGAAAAAAAACCAGTAAGGGTGGAAACATTAATAAAAAGCCATCTATGTTGCATATCTGCCTGCACTATTTACTGTATGGGTGAATATGTCTGCATACACTGCACGTGATATGAATAAAAAAATTGTTTGCATTGTACAAAGGAGTGTGCAGTGAATTTCTGTCTATGTGTTCTAGGAATTACACATCTCATTTCACCAGCACCTCGAAAAGCTCAATTGAGTGCACGTCAATTTCCTTCCTTACTTACAAATCTAGACCCAATATACAGTATAGTCATATATTCAGTACCATGCTAAATAATCATAAATCAATTAATACATTTATCAGTAAATGTTTTAACATGATTTAAAACAAGGTTTTATAATACTACTGTAGAAAAATGATATGGAATGTACACACATAGGAGAGTTAAAGAGAAATATTTAAAGGAAGTTCTAAATAGAAGGCTTTCAAGTATACTTGACAAGCTAGAGAACAATAGTAGAAAATAAGGGAAATGGAGAAATAATGAAAAAAATTAGCAGAAGTGCAACATGAGAGAAAGCAAAATAATAATAATAATAAGATTATAGAATCTAAGATGAAAAGACATAAAATAAAAAGGTCACTAAAGGTGAAAGGCACAAATAATAAAATAATGATACCGGTATCAGTGCTTACTTAGAAGCATAGAGAATAGACATGCCAAGTGCAAGAAAAGTGGAAGAAATTAAATCAGATCTATATATATCTATCTTTCAAGGAGAGTAAGAAATGTCAGCACTCACCCAGTCTGTAGTTAAATCTTTCCATTTTTATTTTCTTAACATCCTGGAAAATATCATAAAATGCGGTAATGTTAATATTGTAAATGCAGATACAGGGATTTCAGAAAGAAATGTGAGACTTGGCAGACAACGACCGTTTCGCACTTCACTAGTGCTTTTACAGGTCTTCTTTCTACATTTTATGATATTGTCCAGGATGTTAAGAAAATACAAATGGAAAGATTTACCTGCAGACTGGGTGAGTGCTGACATTTCTTCCTCTCCTTGAAAGTTTAACACATGTTTTGGATCTTGCACCACTATGAAAAGTTCTGTGCATGAGGTTGTGAAATAGCTATATGGGTCATTCAGACACTATATACAGCTACAAAAATTGGTTCCCTGACATTTTTCACTACATATACATATATTCTTCACAATACTTTATACCACAGGTGCCGAGTGGTCCAGGCAAGAGAGAACCCAGTTCTCAATGCAAGATGACAGTGCACTCTCTCCCTGATTATAATGAGATGAAACAAACTGGCAAGAGAGCGCACTGTTACTGTGCATTAAACACAAAAATTGCACATTGAGCTCATACTGAGAATGTGTTGGAAGTAACAGCTAACACATACTCAGTAGAGCACAGACTAGCCCAGCCCCTGGAATGGATATTATGAATAAAGCTTTGTTTTATGGTGGGAAAATCAGCTGCGGAAGTAATTGCAGCACCATCCCCTTGGCGACATATCGATTGAGCATCCAAGCATGCATTGGGAATTCTCAACTGAAACAATCATCACAATGGTATTTAAATAAAAAAGCAGTTAGACAATGTAGAGAAGGAACAATAGGGACTTTATAATTAAAGTATATAAGAAAAAGCGATTAGATCATTACATTAAACAGATAGACATGGAGGACTAAAATCAACTTTAGTTTCAGAAGAGTCATTTAAAGTATAAAATCTCCTGTAGCATATCATTTTTGGGTTTTGGTCTGTGGAATATACTCTATGTAACATTGACGAATGTTTTCGTATCACTTGATGAATTTTACTAGTAAGTAGGTGGTAAGTATTAATAAAAGGTATGCAGAAAGATGTAGTCCCAAGATGAAATCTAAATTCATTGATTTCAATGATAAGTGAAGAGGAATTGGCAACCACGATTCATTTTGACACATGTAAGTTTTTCTCACACTGGAGGATGGATAAAACAGCACGCCCATGGCACACTGGATGAGTTCTTGCCATTGGTCTGCTGATCTGGAAACCCACAGGGTTGAGACTCAGTATTTCTGGCAGAGAACAGAATTGATGCTCTCTCAATTGCTTTCTCTCCTCCTCCACTTTCTTCTGCATGTATCATTGACTTGAAGGGTCTCTAACTGGCTAAAAGGTGGCAATGAAAATATAGAAGTTACTGTTCTTCTTCCATGGCTTAAACGATTTGTGAACACTCATGGTTTGCATACTTACAGTCATGTGCTGAATAGCTGCTCTTAATAACTCTCTTAATGCTTATTGAACTACTAAAGTCCCTTCTTAATTGAGAAAAACAGGAAGAGAAGCTAGTCAGCACATGACCATAACTAAGAAAATTGCATTTGAGTAGTCCTGTGATGACCGCCGCTGGAACAGGCAAGTAAAGCCATTTACTGACAGTGAGTATATAGTTAAGATTGGTCATGCTACAGTGCTTTATTTTATAATTAAATAGGTTGTCCAGGTTTGTGATGAAAATCTAACGTCACTTTATGAACCACCAGTAGTTCAGAAATACATAAAAAGAACCACCATCAGTACAGAAACACATAACTAAAACCAAGGGATACAGCACCAGAGCCCTCATCAGTACATGAATATGGCACCAGAACTACCATCAGTATACAAAGATATCACCAGAAAAACATCAATACATGAATACATCACTAGAAGCACCATCAGTACATGAATGCAGCACCAGAACCACCATCAATACATGAATACATTATGAACCTTAGGACAGCAATCAGTTGTCAGATCAGCCCCAAATATAACACCATGGATTGCCGGATCAGGTGACTCGATGAAAGCTCCCTGCTGGCAGCACAATGCCCTGCCTGTCTCCTAGATACTTCCCTTCTTTACCTTGTCCATTGCTGTTGACTCTTTTTCTTTTACCATATATGTTTTTACAACACTGTAAATCTGTCAATCTTTTCACCTGCAATTATCCCCCACCCCTTGCCAGAAAGGACATAACAATAAATACTAGGTAGGTACAAGTCCAGAAAGCCAAATGCGAAAACAGACCATAAAACTGCAAATTCAGTGTCACAAGACAAAAGTCACCCTGTAGCCCTTGCCTTAACAATAGGCAATATCACAGCTCCCCCTGCTCCAACTATCTTTACAATGAACTTTGCACATGCTGATTAGAGGCTTTAATACAAAAGGTATGGTCTGAAACAGTCTTTTACTGCTAATGTGTTTGAGGATTTTTGCAAAGACCAAGAATTCTGCCAGTGGCCAGCGTGAACATTGCAAGATTTCTATTTTCTTTTAATACAGATCATGATATTAAAAATATCTCACATCTCACGAAATTAGAATAGCATCAAAAAGTTAATTTATTGCAGTTCTTAATTAGAAAAAGTGAAACTCATATATAAGATAGAGTAATTACAACAAGAGTTATGTATTTTAAATGTTTATTTCTATTAATGTTTATGATTATGGCTTACAGCCTATGAAAACTCAAAAGTCATTATCTCTATAAATTAGAATACTTTATAAAACCAGCTTGAAAAAATAATTTTAAAATCTGAATTGTTGGCCTACTGAAAATTATATTCAGTAAATGCACTCAAAAGTACGGCCAAAAGTACCAATACCTGGTTTAAAAACAACAGTATCACTGTGCTTGATTGGCCAGCAAACTCGCCTGACCTTAATCCCATAGAGAATCTATGGGGTATTGTCAAGAGGAAGATGAGAGACACCAGACCCAACAATGCAGACGAGCTGAAGGCTGCTATCAAAGCAACCTGGGCTTCCATAACACCTCAGCAATGCCACAGGCTGATCGCCTCCATGCCACGCCGCATTGATGCAGTAATTGATGCAAAAGGAGCCCCGACCAAGTATTGAGTGCATTTACTGAACATACATTTCAGTAGGCCAACATTTTAGATTTTAAAATCATTTTTCAAGCTGGTGTTATAAAGTATTTTAATTTACTGAGATAATGACTTTTGGGTTTTCTTTGGCTGTAAACCATAATCATCAACATTAACAGAAATAAACACTTGAAATAAATCACTCTGTTTGTAATGACTCTACATAATATATGAGTTTCACTTTTTGTATTGAAGAACTGAAATAAATTAACTTTTTGATGATATTCTAATTTTGTGAGATGCACCTGTATAACATTAAACACCCTGATATAAATGTATATATTTTTTAAAATACATATTGATTTTGAACTCTTTTATTAGTAGTAGGCAGCATTCCAATTTGATGGCAGAAAAAGCAAACAAGGCAAACTAACAAGATGTGGAAGATACTTTGGAAATTGTATTACAATATTGTGGTTTTCATTTTTTTCTCATTTTTAAGCTTTAGTGGACATTTATTGAATAACAGTAATATGGATCATTCCTGTAAATGTCACAACTGATGTTTACTATTTAGCTTCAGCATTTCTTGTTCTGAAAAGAGCTAATTACCTATAAGTGACTGCATTGCTTACAAATAAATATAGCCATTTTCCTTTTAATACTTTAATTTTAATATGTGGTTGCCAATTGTGTAATTAGTGTGTCTCCTCATACTATACAATGGTAATAAAGAAAATTAGATTATCAAGCCCACAGCAGAAAAAAATGATCCCCCACATCTAGCTGATTACATTGCAATGACCAAATGTCTACATTATGTAAATGGCTCCCTTCCATTCTGCTCAGAACACTATCAAATAAAATACTACAGTATTGATTTTCACTAGGGACCAATCATTATAACAATGTACTGACATACAATGTAATGAGCTTCCTGAGTTGAAGATTTATCCTGCAGTTACCTCTTCCAAAAGGTCTTTTCAGGTTGTGTACTGTCAACCGAATAAAATGATATAATGCCAATGTTCACGTTGACTGCTTATGATGATGAACTGATTCCAAGCCCCAATTTCATTAACTCTTTGACCCATTAATTGATTGGTCTTATCCAAAAACTGAAATGATGTCTTGACATTTTCTTTCAAGTTCATCTGCTACTGAGGACCCGTCAGTAATTATATTGGCTGCAAAAATATGTCTGTAAAATGCTTTTTCTCCATCAGTTAAGCGTCCTAGAGCGGATATATACAAGTAAACCAAAGCAGATATATGACCTATCAGCGATATAACTAAGTTGTTGTTTTTTACCTTGATTTTCCCGCCTATACCTTTATCTCAATACCCTGACAAAGACACGATGGTTAGTTGACCCCAAACTCCGCAGCACCCAGGGCACATGCCCTGCTAACCCTTTCCTATGCTCATGCATTTAGCCCCATATTCTGTAAAGATTACGGTGCAACGTTCTTAACCCACTCCTCACATGACCTTGTTCCTCACGTTAGGTCCTGATGAATACAGGGGCTTTAGAGATGGAGCACAGCAGGTGGCAGCTGTGTTCTACAGCTGGCAATTGGCTCTAGCTGCAGCAATCAGAGCTGAGTTCCAGTGCCGGCAGGGGGTTTACGTAAAGACTCCATTCAATCTCCAAGAGAATCTGTCAACTGGTTTTTGCTATGTAATCTTAGAGAAGCATAATATAAGGAAAGAGAGCCTGATTCCAGCTATGTATCACTTACTCGACTGCTTGGTATAGTTTTGATAGAATCCCTGTTTTATCTGCTATAGATGTATCAGTGATCAGAATGTTGAGCTGTGTATAACTCCACTCACACCCCCAAATGACATTGTCAGCAAGCTGTCAGTCAGTAGTGGGAGCAGGGTGACACAGATTAGCCTGAAGGGTATGCCACACTAAACGAGATCGCAAACGAGATTGCAAACGAGATCACTAAATTGTCACTATTTTGCGATCTCGTTAGCGACCTCGTTGTGTGTGGCATGTAGCAACGATGTGGCCCCTGCTGTGATGTCGCTGATCGTTCACTAGTGTTCTGGACCGTTTTTTGATCGTTGGCGTCCCGCTGGTGAGCCTGAATCGCTGTGTTTGGCACCTTTTGCGAACGACGAGCGACCTCGTTTGTGACGCATATGACTGTTTTGCGTCATGGAGTGGATCGCAATATCTTTAAGTTCTCTTTTGCATCACAGAGAGGATTGCAGAAGTTGCAAAGCAGGCTAGCAGGACGCAGAGAGCAGGAGCGATGCTGGAAATTCCTATGAATCAGAAGCGCTCAGTACATGCTAATGACAGATCCTAACGACCGCCAAAGTCGTTAAAGAGATCACTGACTGCTGATGTGTCGTTTATGAGATCTCCTGTTTGGCAGCTACTAGCGACCTAAAAGAGATCACACCAACGATTGCGTCGTTCTCGTGATCGCTAACGAGATCGCTAAGTGTGGCAGTACCTTGACTGTTGTGCATATGGGACCTAGCCAGGCAGTGATAATCTCCTGATTAAAAAAAACACTGATTGCATTGAAAATGCAACACACAGCCTAATAAGTGACACATCCCTGGAATCAGACTCTCATGCCCTATATTATGCTGCTCTCAGATTAAGTAGCACAATCCTGCTGACAGATTCCCTTTAAGTCACCTAAAGGTTTAAAAAATAAATATCAAAAACTGTTAAAAAATGAAAATAGACAAAACAATACCAAAATACCTAATCAGTCCCTTTACTTTTTCTAAAGAGAACAAATAAGATAAAAAAAATTACATTGCCTATCTTTGCACCAGTAAAAGTCCAAACTTAAAGCACCACTCCAGCATTTTTTTTCAGCGCTAAAGTGGTGCTTTAAATGTAAGTTCCCTGTCCCTGGTCACATACTCACCCTTCGGTGTCTGCACCATTTTTCGGCAACGCTACGGTTGCACAGCGCCATCTTGTGACAGTAGCACTCAATACAAGTCTATGAGAGCCAGAACGAGGCTTTCATAGATGTGTACTGAAAAGTGACATCCGTGCAGATACTTGAAACACTAGAGCTGCAGGCAGGACACTGACAGGAGCTGTGTCGAATACATATATAAAACACCGGAAGGTGAGTATCAGACAGGGAGCAAGGAACTTAGATTTAAAGCACCATTTCAGCAGTGCAATTAAAAAAACACATTATTAGTATTATTTGGAGGGCACAATGAACACCGTACAAAAAATAGAAAGAAAAATGGCAGAATTGCTGTTTTTCAGTCATCTTACTTCCATACAGCTGAATAAAATAAAAAGTAATGAAAACTTCATATTTACCCCACAATGGTGCAACTAAAAAAACAAGGCTTCTGACACATTTTTTGACAAAAAAATATGAGCTAATAAATAAGTTATGGGCCCCAAATTTGAAAAACTTAAAAAAAAAAAAATTATATTAATGTAGGCAAAGTTTTTCATTCATTACAAGCTTTAAAACATAAAAAAACTATATGAATTGATATTTTCATAATTAGTCTGACACGCAAAATACAGTTTGCTGGCTAAATTGTTGCTATCTTTACTCCTGATGAACCTCGAAAGAGGGGAAACGCGTTGAGTCGTTACATTACTTGGAGTGACATATGCTTTAATTATTGTGTTTTGGATTTTCTTCTTGGCTAGATGAGCTTCAATGTGTGTATACTATTTGCTGGCTGAAGTCCGTTCAATCTACGGCAATAAGATTATATTTGCACTGATTGGACACTATTCCCATTGAATCACTCAATCTATGAGAATAACAGTATATCTGCTCCGATTGGTTATTATCTCATTGTTACTGTAAGGTTTTTTTTTTTTGTCTGAATGACAGAATTCAGCAATCTTCTATCGGACTTATATATTGTGTATGGAGTTCTAATAGTGATTATTATTATTATTATTATTATTTATATAGCGCCATTAATTCCATGGTGCTGTACATGAGAAGGGGTTACATACAAAGTTATAGATATCGTTTACAGTAAACAAATTTACAATGACAGACTGGTACAGAGGGGAGAGGACCCTGTCCTTGCGGACTTACATTCTACGGGATAATGGGGAAGAAACAGAAGGTCGGGGGTGCGGCAGCTCTGTTGGTGGCAATAGTGATAGTGATGATAATTGTTTATATACGGAATAGTGGACTATTATGTCACATGTTTGCACATACATTATTTCTGTAAGCTATCTGTGTTACAGCATTAGCCAAGATTTGATAGTTTATTCCTGATCACCACCAATTATTTAGTTCTCTCTAAGTCTATTCTACCACTTACAATTTGCTCTGATATCTAGCTATAATCAAATAAAAACCCAACCCCTCGTTTTGGTCCCATGGGGTATAGATTTCAAAGAAACTTTAAAGAAAGGATACACCCTGTTAAGGGCCTGCGGAATGCACCTAATAGATATTAAGGAGAGTTCGTTCGCAGCCCAGGGTCCACCGTGCAGGCAGAGCCTGCTGCTGGTAAGATGGCGTAAATAGGCAGTATGAGCGAACTCTGTTATCCCGCAGAGTCGCAGATGTAAACGCCGTAGCACTATATGGCGATATAAGTGGACTCTGTTAATTCACAGAGCCGCTGTAACAAAGACTGTGTCCTGTTAGACTCACAGGGAACACAGATGATTGCTAAGCGGATTGCAGTCTGTGGTCATGCAAACAGAACCCAAGCAGTAATCTCCTCACCGGAGTAGCCGGTATTCTAATGGCGTTTTCAGCCGAGCCCTGAACACGTGCATACAATCTCCTCACCGGAGGTGCCGGTATTCTAGGGCTTATTTCAGCCAGACCTAACCACAAGCATACATGACCACACTGGCACAAGCACGTAACAGATTTGATACTAGCGCACGACCGTGCGGTAAGGACAGCCTTTTATAGCAGCCACGAGAAAAAGACCTTCCAGGAAGGACCAATGGGAAGCTGCTTCAGAACATCAACAGCCACAGGACCTTCCTGAAGGACCAATAGGAGTGGCAGCTGTATCTGAGCATGTGACCCCTGATCTCCAATGGGAGATCTTGCCCTGGGCATGCTCAGATGAAGCAACAAAGGACTTTGTCCTAAAGACGTCTGCTCGCCGCTGACCAGTACTGGCTACAATAGCAAAACCTGAAGAAGGCAGCAGCAAGTCTCTGCACAGTATTAGACCGGGCGAGACGCTGGGACCGACGTCTTCGCTGAGCAGGCTCCACTGTGGCTGGAGATGGATGGGGGACCGCAGTGGGACTGGTTCGAAACTCCCCTTGTGCAGCAGCGGGAACTCGAACCCTAACACACCCAATGTCAGGATCCCGTCTGGGTTGGAGCCGATGTTACTGCAAACACTAGGTGAAGCAGAGGCAGGTAGCGTAGTCAGAAGGCAGGCCGAGGTCGGTACACAGGAAAGGCAGTTCGGTAGCAGAGGAGCAGGCAGATAACGTAGTCAGGTGGCAGCAGGAGGTCGGTACACAGGAGAGCAGTGTTTGTAGCAGCAGGAACAGCAGGAGAAAGAGCTTGACTAAAGGCTGGAAGCACAATAATCTCGCAATGACACACCCACAGGGCCAGGTTTATATAGGGTGTGTAATTGGCAATCAGAGGCCCAATCAAGAGAGCACTAGGTGTAGCCAATCAGGAAGAACAGTCAATGGTATCTGGGTTCAGCAAGGAACTTTGCAGCCAGCAGAATAGCTCAGATGGTAGAGCTGCTGGCCAGTGGACAAGAGGTACTGAGTTCGACTCCTGACAGTACTCCCCTCCTTCCAGGATGGCCTCTGGACATCTCAGGAGCTGGCTTATCCGGGTACCTTTGATGAAAGGCTCTTGTTAGTCTAGGAGCATGGACGTTGTCCCTTGGTTCCCATGAATTTTCCTCTGGTCCGTAACCCTTCCACTGCACCAGATACTGCAGTTTACCTCTGAATTTTCGGGAGTCCAGAATCTTATCCACAATGTATTCTTCTTCACCACGGATCCTTTCTGGTGGAGGAGGTGGCTGAATTCTTCCTGGAAACGGGTTTTCACAGAAGGGTTTGAGCAAGGATATGTGAAACACTGGATGAATCTTTAGATTGTTGGGAAGTTTTAAACGAAAAGCAACCTGGTTAATTTTTGCAGAAATTTGAAAAGGTCCAATGAATTTCTGACCCAATTTGGAGGATGGCACATGTGTCTTAAGGTTTTTAGTGGACAGCCAAACTTTGTCTCCAACCTGAAGAGCAGGGGGCACTCTCCGATGTTTATCTGCTGCTTCCTTATATTCTTCCTGGGTCTTGAGCAATATCTCTGATAATTCCTTCTGGGATTCCTGTAATTTTGTAAGCCTGTCATTAACAGCAGGAATGGGAGTGTTCACTGGCAGATTAGGGATAAATACTGGATGTACTCCATAATTAGCAAAAAATGGGGTTTGAGATGTAGCGCTATGTATGGAGTTGTTGTAGGCAAACTCTGCTGTTGGTAAATAGTCCACCCAGTCATCCTGAAGATAGGAAATGAAGCAACGGAGGTATTGCTCCAAAGTCTGGTTCGTTCTCTCCGTCTGGCCATTGGACTGAGGATGGAAAGCGGTAGAAAGATTCACCGTGACTCCCAAGGCTGTACAGAAACTCTTCCAAAATTTTGACGTAAACTGAACGCCTCTGTCAGACACCACGCTGTCAGGAATTCCATGTAACCTGAATACCTCTTTGATCATCAGTTCTGCAGTTTTTTCAGCAGTAGGAATTCCTTCAGTTGGAATAAAGTGGGCCATTTTTGTGAGTCGGTCCACTATGACAAGGATGACGGTCATCTGTTTGGAAGGGGTAGTTCCACAATAAAATCCATGGAAATAGATCCCCAAGGCCTGGATGGAACTGGGAGTGGTTGCAAGAGTCCTAGAGGAGACGATCGTGGGGTCTTGTTTCGTGCGCATGTTAAACAGGTTGAAACATATTTCCTCACGTCCTTCCTACAATTAGGCCACCAAAAGAAACGAAGTAGTAATTCTTGTGTTTTTGCAACTCCAGGATGTCCTGCCAGTTTAGAATCATGGACACTTTTGAGGACTTCAAGGCGAGAAGATTCAGGTACATATATTTGGTGTTTCTGCATCCAAAACCCCTCTTTGAATGAAAGATCGACGTCTTCCGAAGGATGGTTAAGGAAAGAGTCCTCTTGATATCCATCTTTAATTCTATTACCTAGTCCTCTAGAGTGCAATATTCCCAAAAAATTTTTAGGGCCTAGAATTGTATCATCATTACTAGACCTCTCCTGAGGTTTCGAACACATCCTGGACAGGGCGTCAGCCTTGCCATTTCTTGAACCAGGCCGGTAAGAGATTATAAAATTGAATCTTGAGAAAAATAAGGCCCATCGTGCTTGTCTTGCAGACAATCTTTTTGCTGTACGGAGGAATTCAAGATTCTTGTGGTCCGTGAGGACAGTCACAGGGTGATTGGCACCTTCCAGAAGATGTCTCCACTCGGAGAAGGCAACTTTAATGGCTAACAGTTCTTTATTACCAATGTCGTAGTTCTTTTCTGCAGATGACATGGTGTGGGAAAGAAACGCACATGGGTGAAGTTGCATCTTGTCCCCAACTCGCTGAGACAGAATGGCTCCCACTGCAGAGTCCGAGGCGTCCACTTCGACAGTAAATGGCAATTCAGGATTTGGGTGTACTAACAATGGAGCAGACGTAAAAAGAGTTTTCAACTTGTCAAAAGCCTCCTGTGCCTCTCCGGAGACCAGAAAAATGCTTTGGTCTTTTTTGTTAGTGTAGTAATTGGTAGTATGATCCGTGAAAAGTTCTTTATAAATTTTCGGTAAAAATTTGCAAATCCTATGAAACGCTGGACGTCTTTTAAATTTCTTGGAACAGGCCAGTCTACTACAGCATTGATTTTGCCGGATCCATGCTCAAACCTTCTGGGGAGATGATATATCCCAGAAATTGGATACTGGTTTGTTCAAACTCACATTTTTCAAGTTTAATGTAGAGATGGTTCTCCTGTAGTCGTTCCAAGACTAACTGGACGTGCCTGCGATGCTCTTCCAAGGTGTCTGAAAATATAAGAATGTCATCGAGATAAGCCACAACGAATTGGTCCAAGAAATCTCGAAATACATCATTAATAAAATGTTGAAAGGTGGCTGGGGCATTGCTAAGGCCAAAGGTCATAACAAGAGATTCAAAATGTCCATATCTCGTTCTGAAGGCGGTCTTCCACTCATCTCCTGGGCGAATCCGTATGAGGTTGTAAGCCCCTCTAAGATCCAGCTTCGTAAAGATTTTCGCAGAACGGAGTCTCTCAAATAGTTCAGGAATCAAGGGTAGCGGGTAGCGATTCTTGACAGTGATATTATTCATCTCTCTGTAGTCAATACATGGCCGCAGAGTGGAGTCTTTCTTTTCAACAAAGAACAGGGGTGCCCCAGCTGGAGATGTGGAAGGTCGAATAAAGCCTTTCTCTAAATTTTCATCCAGGAACTTTCTTAATACCTTCAATTCAGGTTCGGAAAGATTGTAAATCCGTCCAAATGGAATGGTTGCTCCTGGCAGCAATTCAATGGGACAGTCGTAAGGACGGTGAGGAGGTAATTGATCTGCTTTCTTCTTACTGCAGACATCAGAGAACTGCTGATATTGAGGTGGTAGTTTCTCTTCCTTCTCATGCGAAATCTCAGAGATTTGGACTTGTTGGAGAACAGGGGGTTCCTTATGACAATTATTCTTACAGTAGTCAGATGGAAAGGTGATGGTCCTTGATGCCCAGTTGATAGAAGGGTTATGGACTGAAAACCAGGGGATCCCTAGAATAACCGGAAATTTCGGAGATGAAATAAGGTGGAAACTGACAGCTTCATGATGATCCGGGTCGATACAAATCTCCAGTTCGATTGTCTCATGCGTGACAGGTCCAGAAGACAAAGGTGATCCATCCACAGTTTCCATTTCAATTGGTGTGGATTTGGTCCTACTGGAAATATTATTATCACGTGTAAATTTTAAGTCCATAAAATTTCCTCCTGCTCCCGAATCCAACAGGGCAGAGCATTGTATTTTTTGGGTGCCCATTACAACCTGAATGGGGATTACAAAATGAGATGATGTGGTATGTATTTTGTCTATTTCTGGCGTTACTGATGAGATAGTCTGCAAGATGGAATCCGACTGCTGAGAAAGGTCCGTATTGCTGGCAGACCTGTTGTTGGTAAAGGCTATAGTCCTTTTGTTAGGACAGTTGATGGCATAGTGTCCAGGGTCCCCACAATAGAGGCAGAGATGTTCTGCACGTCGCCTCTCCTTCTCCTGTGCAGAGAGTGGTCTTCGGATGACGTCGATCTGCATCGGTTCAGACACAACTTGCGTCTTTTCTTGGTGGTCTGATGCTGAAAATGAGAAGCCAGGGCTATTCCCAAGTGCTCGCAGTCTCTCCTTTCTCCTTTCAGTAAGTCTCTGGTCAATCCGGATACATAGTTGAATAAAGTCCTCCAACTGGTCAGGGGTCTCAACCCTGGCAAGCTCGTCTTTCACTGGTTCTGATAACCCTCGTCGAAATTGACTTCTCTGGGCCGCTGGATTCCAGGTGGTGTCGGCCACCCAGCGACGGAACTCCGATGTATATTCCGCAACAGAGCGACGTCCTTGGCGCAAATTATGTAATTTGGTTTCTGCTGTGGCACAGCGGTTTGGGTCATCAAAAACTTGATTCATAGCTGCGATGAAAGCTTCCAGGTCACTAAGGAGGGCATAGTCCACGTATAGTTGTCTTTTTCTACATAAGGTGAAGCCAAGCAAGAGCTTCTTCCGTCAGGAGATTTATCATGAAAAAAACTTTCTTCTCTCACTGGTAAAGGGAGCAGGTTGCATCTGGAAGTATATGCGGCATTGATTGAGGAATCCTCGTACTGCTTGCGATCCCCACTGAACTTTGCAGGCAGCGGCAGCCGCGCGTTTGATTCGGACCCTGAATTGCGCACGTCCAGTAGTTGTTTTTGTAGCTCAATTACTTCCTGTTGTATCGCCGTGAAATCAGTTTGTAACTTGCATATTTTCCTTGAGAGTCAGTACAAAAACTTTGAAGCTCCGTAACTTGCTGTCAGGAGTCGAACCCAGTACCTCTTGTCCACTGGCCAGCAGCTCTACCATCTGAGCTATTCTGCTGGCTGCAAAGTTCCTTGCTGAACCCAGATACCATTGACTGTTCTTCCTGATTGGCTACACCTAGTGCTCTCTTGATTGGGCCTCTGATTGCCAATTACACACCCTATATAAACCTGGCCCTGTGGGTGTGTCATTGCGAGATTATTGAGCTCCAAGCCTTAGTCAAGCGTTTCCTGCTGATCCATTGCTACAAACACTGCTCTCCTGTGAACCGACCTCGGCCTGCCTTCTGACTACGCTCTCCGCCTGATCCATTGCTACAAACACTGCTCTCCTGTGTACCGACCTCCGCTGCCTTCTGACTACGCTACCTGCCTCTGCTTCCCCAGTGTTTGCAGTAACATCGGCTCCAACCCAGACGGGATCTTGACAGAATAATCTCGCGCCAAAATGGAGTCCGCTGTGAACACCCTGAGACGGCAAGTTACGGAGCTTCAAAGTTTTTGTACGGACTCTCAAGGAAAATATGCAAGTTACAAATGATTTTACGGCGATACAACAGGAAGTAATTGAGCTACAAAAACAACTTCTGGACGTGCGCAATTCAGGGTCCGAATCAAATGCGCGGCTGCCGCTGCCTGCAAAGTTCAGTGGGGATCGCAAGCAGTACCGAGGATTCCTCAATCAATGCCGCATATACTTCCAGATGCAACCTGCTCCCTTTACCAGTGAGAGGAAGAAAGTTTTTTTCATGATAAATCTCCTGACGGATGAAGCTCTTGCTTGGGCTTCACCTTATGTAGAAAAGGACTATGCCCTCCTTAATGACCTGGAAGCTTTCATCGCAGCTATGAATCAAGTTTTTGATGACCCAAACCGCTGTGCCACAGCAGAAACCAAATTACATAATTTGCGCCAAGGACGTCGCTCTGTTGCGGAATATACATCGGAGTTCCGTCGCTGGGTGGCCGACACCACCTGGAATCCAGCGGCCCAGAGAAGTCAATTTCGACGAGGGTTATCAGAACCAGTGAAAGACGAGCTTGCCAGGGTTGAGACCCCTGACCAGTTGGAGGACTTTATTCAACTATGTATCCGGATTGACCAGAGACTTACTGAAAGGAGAAAGGAGAGACTGCGAGCACTTGGGAATAGCCCTGGCTTCTCATTTTCAGCATCAGACCACCAAGAAAAGACGCAAGTTGTGTCTGAACCGATGCAGATCGACGTCATCCGAAGACCACTCTCTGCACAGGAGAAGGAGAGGCGACGTGCAGAACATCTCTGCCTCTATTGTGGGGACCCTGGACACTATGCCATCAACTGTCCTAACAAAAGGACTATAGCCTTTACCAACAACAGGTCTGCCAGCAATACGGACCTTTCTCAGCAGTCGGATTCCATCTTGCAGACTATCTCATCAGTAACGCCAGAAATAGACAAAATACATACCACATCATCTCATTTTGTAATCCCCATTCAGGTTGTAATGGGCACCCAAAAAATACAATGCTCTGCCCTGTTGGATTCGGGAGCAGGAGGAAATTTTATGGACTTAAAATTTACACGTGATAATGATATTTCCAGTAGGACCAAATCCACACCAATTGAAATGGAAACTGTGGATGGATCACCTTTGTCTTCTGGACCTGTCACGCATGAGACAATCGAACTGGAGATTTGTATCGACCCGGATCATCATGAAGCTGTCAGTTTCCACCTTATTTCATCTCCGAAATTTCCGGTTATTCTAGGGATCCCCTGGTTTTCAGTCCATAACCCTTCTATCAACTGGGCATCAAGGACCATCACCTTTCCATCTGACTACTGTAAGAATAATTGTCATAAGGAACCCCCTGTTCTCCAACAAGTCCAAATCTCTGAGATTTCGCATGAGAAGGAAGAGAAACTACCACCTCAATATCAGCAGTTCTCTGATGTCTGCAGTAAGAAGAAAGCAGATCAATTACCTCCTCACCGTCCTTATGACTGTCCCATTGAATTGCTGCCAGGAGCAACCATTCCATTTGGACGGATTTACAATCTTTCCGAACCTGAATTGAAGGTATTAAGAAAGTTCCTGGATGAAAATTTAGAGAAAGGCTTTATTCGACCTTCCACATCTCCAGCTGGGGCACCCCTGTTCTTTGTTGAAAAGAAAGACTCCACTCTGCGGCCATGTATTGACTACAGAGAGATGAATAATATCACTGTCAAGAATCGCTACCCGCTACCCTTGATTCCTGAACTATTTGAGAGACTCCGTTCTGCGAAAATCTTTACAAAGCTGGATCTTAGAGGGGCTTACAACCTCATACGGATTCGCCCAGGAGATGAGTGGAAGACCGCCTTCAGAACGAGATATGGACATTTTGAATCTCTTGTTATGACCTTTGGCCTTAGCAATGCCCCAGCCACCTTTCAACATTTTATTAATGATGTATTTCGAGATTTCTTGGACCAATTCGTTGTGGCTTATCTCGATGACATTCTTATATTTTCAGACACCTTGGAAGAGCATCGCAGGCACGTCCAGTTAGTCTTGGAACGACTACAGGAGAACCATCTCTACATTAAACTTGAAAAATGTGAGTTTGAACAAACCAGTATCCAATTTCTGGGATATATCATCTCCCCAGAAGGTCTGAGCATGGATCCCGGCAAAATCAATGCTGTAGTGGACTGGCCTGTTCCAAGAAATTTAAAAGACGTCCAGCGTTTCATAGGATTTGCAAATTTTTACCGAAAATTTATAAAGAACTTTTCACGGATCATACTACCAATTACTACACTAACAAAAAAGACAAAAGCATTTTTCTGGTCTCCAGAGGCACAGGAGGCTTTTGACAAGTTGAAAACTCTTTTTACGTCTGCTCCATTGTTAGTACACCCAAATCCTGAATTGCCATTTACTGTCGAAGTGGAACCTCGGACTCTGCAGTGGGAGCTATTCTGTCTCAGCGAATTGGGGACAAGATGCAACTTCACCCATGTGCGTTTCTTTCCCACACCATGTCATCTGCAGAAAAGAACTACGACATTGGTAATAAAGAACTGTTAGCCATTAAAGTTGCCTTCTCCGAGTGGAGACATCTTCTGGAAGGTGCCAATCACCCTGTGACTGTCCTCACGGACCACAAGAATCTTGAATTCCTCCGTACAGCAAAAAGATTGTCTGCAAGACAAGCACGATGGGCCTTATTTTTCTCAAGATTCAATTTTATAATCTCTTACCGGCCTGGTTCAAGGAATGGCAAGGCTGACGCCCTGTCCAGGATGTGTTCGGAACCTCAGGAGAGGTCTAGTAATGATGATACAATTCTAGGCCCTAAAAATTTTTTGGGAATATTGCACTCTAGAGGACTAGGTAATAGAATTAAAGATGGATATCAAGAGGACTCTTTCCTTAACCATCCTTCGGAAGACGTCGATCTTTCATTCAAAGAGAGGTTTTGGATGCAGAAACACCAAATATATGTACCTGAATCTTCTCGCCTTGAAGTCCTCAAAAGTGTCCATGATTCTAAACTGGCAGGACATCCTGGAGTTGCAAAAACACAAGACTTACTACTTCGTTTCTTTTGGTGGCCTAATTGTAGGAAGGACGTAAGGAAATATGTTTCAACCTGTTTAACATGCGCACGAAACAAGACCCCACGATCGTCTCCTCTAGGACTCTTGCAACCACTCCCAGTTCCATCCAGGCCTTGGGGATCTATTTCCATGGATTTTATTGTGGAACTACCCCCTTCCAAACAGATGACCGTCATCCTTGTCATAGTGGACCGACTCACAAAAATGGCCCACTTTATTCCAACTGAAGGAATTCCTACTGCTGAAAAAACTGCAGAACTGATGATCAAAGAGGTATTCAGGTTACATGGAATTCCTGACAGCGTGGTGTCTGACAGAGGCGTTCAGTTTACGTCAAAATTTTGGAAGAGTTTCTGTACAGCCTTGGGAGTCACGGTGAATCTTTCTACCGCTTTCCATCCTCAGTCCAATGGCCAGACGGAGAGAACGAACCAGACTTTGGAGCAATACCTCCGTTGCTTCATTTCCTATCTTCAGGATGACTGGGTGGACTATTTACCAACAGCAGAGTTTGCCTACAACAACTCCATACATAGCGCTACATCTCAAACCCCATTTTTTGCTAATTATGGAGTACATCCAGTATTTATCCCTAATCTGCCAGTGAACACTCCCATTCCTGCTGTTAATGACAGGCTTACAAAATTACAGGAATCCCAGAAGGAATTATCAGAGATATTGCTCAAGACCCAGGAAGAATATAAGGAAGCAGCAGATAAACATCGGAGAGTGCCCCCTGCTCTTCAGGTTGGAGACAAAGTTTGGCTGTCCACTAAAAACCTTAAGACACATGTGCCATCCTCCAAATTGGGTCAGAAATTCATTGGACCTTTTCAAATTTCTGCAAAAATTAACCAGGTTGCTTTTCGTTTAAAACTTCCCAACAATCTAAAGATTCATCCAGTGTTTCACATATCCTTGCTCAAACCCTTCTGTGAAAACCCGTTTCCAGGAAGAATTCAGCCACCTCCTCCACCAGAAAGGATCCGTGGTGAAGAAGAATACATTGTGGATAAGATTCTGGACTCCCGAAAATTCAGAGGTAAACTGCAGTATCTGGTGCAGTGGAAGGGTTACGGACCAGAGGAAAATTCATGGGAACCAAGGGACAACGTCCATGCTCCTAGACTAACAAGAGCCTTTCATCAAAGGTACCCGGATAAGCCAGCTCCTGAGATGTCCAGAGGCCATCCTGGAAGGAGGGGAGTACTGTCAGGAGTCGAACCCAGTACCTCTTGTCCACTGGCCAGCAGCTCTACCATCTGAGCTATTCTGCTGGCTGCGAAGTTCCTTGCTGAACCCAGATACCATTGACTGTTCTTCCTGATTGGCTACACCTAGTGCTCTCTTGATTGGGCCTCTGATTGCCAATTACACACCCTATATAAACCTGGCCCTGTGGGTGTGTCATTGCGAGATTATTGAGCTCCAAGCCTTTAGTCAAGCGTTTCCTGCTGATCCATTGCTACAAACACTGCTCTCCTGTGAACCGACCTCGGCCTGCCTTCTGACTACGCTCTCCGCCTGATCCATTGCTACAAACACTGCTCTCCTGTGTACCGACCTCCGGCTGCCTTCTGACTACGCTACCTGCCTCTGCTTCCCCTAGTGTTTGCAGTAACATCGGCTCCAACCCAGACGGGATCTTGACACTTGCCGCCTCAGGGTGTTCACAGCGGACTCCATTTTGGCGCGAGATTATTCTGTCAGGATCCCGTCTGGGTTGGAGCCGATGTTACTGCAAACACTAGGGGAAGCAGAGGCAGGTAGCGTAGTCAGAAGGCAGGCCGAGGTCGGTACACAGGAAAGGCAGTTCGGTAGCAGAGGAGCAGGCAGATAACGTAGTCAGGTGGCAGCAGGAGGTCGGTACACAGGAGAGCAGTGTTTGTAGCAGCAGGAACAGCAGGAGAAAGAGCTTGACTAAAGGCTGGAAGCACAATAATCTCGCAATGACACACCCACAGGGCCAGGTTTATATAGGGTGTGTAGTTGGCAATCAGAGGCCCAATCAAGAGAGCACTAGGTGTAGCCAATCAGGAAGAACAGTCAATGGTATCTGGGTTCAGCAAGGAACTTTGCAGCCAGCAGAATA
Source organism: Oophaga sylvatica (assembly GCA_033576555.1). NCBI lineage: Eukaryota > Metazoa > Chordata > Amphibia > Anura > Dendrobatidae > Oophaga > Oophaga sylvatica. The sequence continues at coordinate 144,255,111 of JARQOD010000002.1, forward strand.
GCTCAGATGGTAGAGCTGCTGGCCAGTGGACAAGAGGTACTGAGTTCGACTCCTGACACCCAAGGTATTATATGGTAGATAGAACAAGATAATTTAGTTAAAGAGAAGAACATTTATATTTATACTCTCTATTACACAAGAGAAGAACTAGTAGAGCCTCGACAGTTTTACTCAAGATTAGAGTTGAGCGATGCTTTCCGATATCGGGAAATATCAGATCGGATTGGATTGGATCGGACCGATACCCAAAAAGTATCGGATATCGCCGATTCCGATACCAAAAACCAATGCAAGTCAATGGGACAGAAATATCGGAATTAAAATAAACCCTTTTTTTCCTGTCAACACTAATTGCAAAAAAATTTACACAAAAAGCAAATAATTATATATATATATATATATATATATATATATATAGGTCATACACTTCTACATAGTATAATAGCCGCTAATTCAATTGCCAGCTTTTGTGAAATTACAGACCCGACATGTAATGACACATGGTTTACATACAGTTAACCATGTCATTTCATGTAGTTTGATATATATTTTCCACTAACAATTACATGAGTGTATGTGTGCAAAATTTCATACAGCTAGGGGTTAATTAAAGGTGTAATTCGTTGAAAAAAAAATATGTGGGCTCCTGAGCTATTTTCTCAACCAGACAGACAAAGCCAGCGAGTGGGGGCAGATAATAATAGCTTAGGGAGGGTGCATTTATTTTGTGCCCCCTCTGGCTACTAACATCTGCCCCCAGCCACCCCAGAAAAGGCAAATCTATAATTAAATGCGCCCTTTCTGGCACTTAGCCTGTCTATTCCCATTGCCATGTAGCGGTGGCTAATGGGTTAATAATGGGTTAAAGCCACCTTGCTACTGGAAGGTGACTTTAAGCCAGGTTAATAATTGAGAGTTGTCAATTAGACAACTCTCAATTATTAATCCTATTGTATGAAATAAAAAAAAACAGACACACTTTAATTAAAAATCATTTTAATGAAATACAGTAATCACACAGTTTTTGACCATCTTTTATTTTACAGGTACTCCTTGCGAAGCCCTTGTTCTCCTGTAATAAAAATAAAATAAAAAAGCAACATTATTCTTACCTTTCCGTTGCTCTGTCAGGTCCCACGCTGTAATCCTTCACAAAGGTGCACAAAGGTTTAACTGGCTTACAGCAAGCAGCGCAGCTAATGCTGGCAGCTCAGCTGTAAGCCCCCGAATGAAGGAGTTCCTCTCCTGGCTGACAGGAGAGGAAGTGATTAGCTGGGAAGCTTAATTGATTGCTTCCCAGGCTAATCAGTTCAGTTCAGGTCAGCCGGGACTCCCTCTGACGTCACTGATGCTGTGCGGTGTCCCCGGCTGACCTGAACTGATTAGCCTGGGAAGCAATCAATTAAGCTTCCCACACTAATCACTTCCTCTCCTGTCAGCCAGGAGAGGAACTCATTCATTCAGGGGCTTACAGCGTGGGACCTGACAGACCACCGTATAGGTAAGGATAATGTTGCTTTTTTATTTTATTTTTATTACAGGAGAACAAGGGCTTCGCAAGGAGTACCTGTAAAATAAAAGATGGTCAAAAACTGTGTGATTATTTCATTAAAATGATCTTTAATTAAAGTGTGTGTGTTTTATTTTTATTTCATACGATAGGATTAATAATTGATAGTTGTCTAATTGACAGGGCAATGGGACTAGAAGGGCTAAGTGCCAGAAAGGGTGCATCTAATTATAGATTTGCCTTTTCTGGGGTGTCTGGGGACAGATATTAGTAGCCAGGGGGGCATAAAATAAATGCACCCTCCCTAGGCTATTATTATCTGCCCCCATTCTCTGGCTTTGTCTGTCTGGCTGAGAAAATAGCGCGGGAGCCCACATATTTTTTTTCAATGAATTTACACCTTTAATTAACCCCTAGCTGTATGAAATTTTGCACACATACACTCATGTAATTCTTAGTGAAAAACATATATCAAACTACATGAAATGACATGGTTAACTGTATGTAATCCATGTGTCATTTCATGTCGGGTCTGTAATTTCACAAAAGACAGCAATTGAATTAGCGGCTATTATACTATGTAGAAGTGTATGAACTATAAATATATATATATATATATATATATATATATATATTTATAGTTCATACACTTCTACTCACAGCATTATGGGAACTTAAGATTCCGGCATTTGATATGCAAAAAGTATCAGAACTCAGTATCAGAATTCCGATACCACAAATATCGGCCGATACCCGATATCTGCAGTATCGGAATGCTCAACACTACTCAAGATCTTAGACATTTGCTTCTTTCTCACCTACTTTTTAACTCCTTATCACTCCCCTGCCACACAGGGTCTTATAGGGCTAGCAGGGAGAGCCGTCGAGGAGCGGGGGGCCACTGCGCAGGTCCTAGGGATCCAATCTCTGCTGTCAGGGTGGGACACTAAGGCCAGTGCAGGGACAGGCACCGCCCCATGGTGATCATCTCTTGTATTGTTGGGTATAATGCAGTTCTTTTTGTAACTTTTTGTTTTTGTGTGTTATTTTTTTATCTAATAAAGACCTGTTTCTGAAGGACACCACAACCAATAGTTTGTTACACTATTCAAGTTTTCATCTGCTTCATCTAAAGAACGGTATTCTTAAGGGCCAATTTTTATGGCTCAAAAGAAATTGCAGTTCTCCATCTGACTTTCGGAAACAAGCCAGAGATCTTACTATTCTTTTCAGAGATAGTGGTTACCCACAAAGGGTCATATCCAAGGCCTTTCAAGCTGCTAACAGTATGAATGGGTGTGATTTATTCACTAAGAAAGTACGTGACTGTAAAAGACCTTTCCCATTGATAACAACCTTTAACAACCAATGGTGGGACATTAGGAAAATCATGACCAAAAACTGGATTATATTGAGGAGTGATTCAAAAATCAAAACCTATGTCTCGTCCACTCGCAATCTGGTAGCCAGAAGGGCAAAAAACTTTAAGGACAGTTTTTGTTATAGCCACTATCAGCGGCCGAAAATCAAACTCAATCGAGGTACCAAAGTCGTTGGATCTTATCCTGCGGTAATTGCAACGTATGTCAATACATGATAGCACAAGATGGGTTGGTGGTCTCCACTTTATCGTCACCCATTCGACCCAAAGGTTATTTTAATTACAAATCTCGTAACCTTGTCTATGCAATTGTGTGTAATTGTCCAAATATATACGTTGGTCAAACCACCCAAGAACTCAGGAGAAGAATGCAACAACACCTTTCAAATATATCCACAGCTCAAAAAGGCCGTGAGAAAAATAAGTACATTTCATCTGTAGCCTCACATTTTTTTGAATGTCCATCAGGGCAGAACCATGGGGGTTTAAAGTCATGGGCCTGGAGAGTATTCATATAAACATAAGGTGTTAAGGGGACGTTGCAACAACTTTATTAAATGATAGGGAGCAACCGAACCCTGGGGTCCGCGGTGCAGCTAGAGATGCTGCGGCCGAACACCCCTTGGGTATGAGGGTGAAAACTGACAACAGAAATATTAAGGTCTTGCCTGTGTTACTTCACACTTAAGCAAGGTATTGGATTTGCACTATCTCCGTTAACGTCACAGAAGATGTGCTGCAGGCTGGCATAGGTATAGCCCTGTTAACTGCACAGAAGCCACTTGCCAGCCGATTAGGAAGTGCATGCGACTCACGCCAGGCGTACTTGCTGCCAGCCTGTGTGCGACCGGACTGAGCAACTCTCTGTTCAGCTGGCAGGCGATGCCCAGGTTACGCGCCTCGCAGTCTGCTCAGGGTGTATTGGTACCCTCTTGTTGGAGCTAGACTGCGCCACATTGGCTACCCGCTTGGCATAAGCTAACCTGCCTGAAGAACCTGTGCTAATTAGCCGAGCGAACTCTGGCATCGGCAGGTCCCGGAGAGCAAAGCTAGAGAGCATGTGGAGCCCAGATTCTGGTACGTCCACACATGAAAGTCAGAACAGAGACTGATGAATAAAAACAAAACCAAGAACATCATATATTATTTATTATATTAATTAGATATGTTTTTTGCCATGTAGGACCAGTAATGGATCTATCGTAGAAAGCCAACAGAAACAGCAGCTGAATCAGGAAAACACACCCAATCCTACATATATATATAGTGCATATGCCGTGATATTGTGTGGGATGGGTAAGGGCAAAGTAGCTAATATCCCATAGATGTTTTATTAAATGCCCAGATACCAACCAAGGAATATATAGATATATATGGGTAAGGGCAAAGCAGCTAATATCCTATAGATGTATTATTAAATGCCCAGATACCAACCAAGGAATATATAAGAATATATAGACATTAGGAGAGCAAATACTTGATAAACGATGTTAGAATTTGTGCAAAAAAAGAACAAGCCATACTAAGATAGTTATACCTATAGAGGATACTCGTGGCGTGCCCAAGATGCCCAGCGCGAGGTGCGTCTGCCCCGACGCACGTTTCGGAAAACTCCTTCGTCAGGGGGCGTGGCCAAAATGGGAAAGCGCAAGCTTTAAGAACCCCTCCAGCCGGAAGTTGTCAGTCGTGAACCGGAAGTGACGCATCCGGCACCATGACACCGAGGAACGCCGAACCGCGCCGTCGTCACACGGCGGGAAGCCCTGGACTCGCAAGTCCATGGCAACCAAACGCTAAAAGACGCCAGAAGCGGCCCGGCTCCCCCGGGCATGAACCGCATGCGTGCAGGATCACGACCGCAACCTATAGAACAATAGCGGAGCAGAATAGACAACTTATACCAATACCCACAGGGATGCAAACAATAGATCATACATATACATAGAGGAACCTCACATATGTATTTTAATAATGCAGGGGACGTATATATATATATAGAAAATAACCTAGCCATACGTCTGACCCATATCTAAACGCCGCCACAAGTTGTATAAAAATTATAAAAGATAACAACTTATCCAAATCAGAACCGGCAATGCACTCAGATATAGAGTATATTAACATCACAACGCATGTGGCGGGCAATATTTAGATACAGGTGTCAAATAGTCAAATAGGCATATACACACCAATTATTTAAGAACAATGCGTCACCCATGCAACACAGCATATCAATCCCTATGGGCCGTTGCGCAACATATATATGTGTATATATCATATACAAAAAAACACAATAAAAAAAACACAATAAAACAACAAAACATAAGAATTATGCAAAAACATAAACAAGAAAAAATTATTAGAAAAAATTATACATACATAAATAACAATAATTATTATGCACACATATATGGTTACAGCAACAAATAACTGGATGCAATGTTATGTCATTGGACGACAAGATAATGGATGCATAATCTATATTGATCCCATTATGGATATTCAGTCACATGACGCATCCCAATATTAAGCTCCATCAATGAATAATCCAAACAGAAGGAGAGGATAAGTAAACATATAATCCTAAAATAGTAAAAAGAAAAAGAATTAAAACCCATTAAAACGGCCTCCATGTAGCACGGAAAACCACACAGACCAGCAGTACAGCAGTTTGGCAATCGCATAGTACATCACAGGAAAGCAGCAAAATTAAAGTTCTCATTTAAGCCGCATGGATGGACCGAATTAAGTCCAGATCTATCTAGATTCCAGTTGAGCCAGACGATGTGTGACATTTCCATCCCGTATATACGTATATACATTAAATCACTTTTTGATAATGGCAATTAACTGGTGTCATCATTGTTCTTTGGGGTACATCATGGTATCTATCCATCTCTGCAACAATCCATATTGTAGGGTGGCTTTTGTTATCTCTTGCTACATATCTTTGTTTACTGACACCATCCAGTACGTATCAATTTGTACTTTATTTACATTTTTCTGTAAACCAGCGCCTAATTATTACACTGTAAAGATATTTACTTGTTGAATTCAAGTTCGAGTGACATTTACTATGTGAACAAAATTTATATTTGCTCTTCTCTATCGTGGCAATTACTGCCTATGATATAGTACTTTGGCTACCAGTAGATACATGATTTTTTCATATCGTGGTATACATACCCTTTTTTCCAATTGTATTGAATTTTTTATTATCATATTTTTCTCCCCTCTACAACATTTCTATATGGAGAGCATAATTGTGAATTGGACAGTAGTACATCTTTTGTCCTCTTTGATTTGTGTTCTGGACCTCAGCGCTTGCGCATAATGTGATCTTCATTATTGTATTCAAGTGTGCAGGACACTTCTAAAGCCCCCGTCTCACACAGCGATCTTGCTAGCGAGATCGGTGCTGAGTCACTAGTTTTGTGACGCAGTAGCGAGCTCACCAGCGATATCGCTGTGTGTGACATTCAGCGACGATCAGCCCCCCTGCCGGGTATAGCTGATCGTCGCTGAAATGTCTGGACATTTTTTTGATCGCTGGTCTCCCGCTGACAGGCACGCATCGCTGCGTGTGACAGGCGGGAGACCAACGATCCGCTGGTAACCAAGGTACACAGCGGGTTTCCAGGCGCGGGGCTGTGCCTAGAAACCCGCTGTGTACCTTGGATACCAGCGCCCTGATGCAGGGAGCTTGTAACCAAGATACACAGCGGGTTTCCAGGCACCGCGCTGGTATCCAAGGTACACTGCGGGTAACTAGCGATGTTTACCCGCAGTGTCCTTGCGCTGATCGCTGCCTGAGCTGCCTGTTTGGCAGCTCAGCAGCGATAATATAGCGATACACCAGCGATCCTGATCGTTGTCGGGATCGCTGGTGTATCGCTATGTGAGACCCAGCCTTAAGACGCATGCGGTGGTTCCTGCCCTGCCCTGGGACGCTAACATGTTGCTATGAATCGTGCACGGAGGTGTTGCCTTGCTTGTGCGCAGATCTTTTTTGCTCTTTGACTCGGATGCTTATTTCCTGCATACTACTTCCGGAACTACTGGCCACATTGCTTCAGCGTACTCCGGTATCTCTCATAGCTGAGTTAGATCATCTAAATGAGTTATGCTAATATATTTAAACAAGTAAGTGTGCACACATCGACATACCAGCCCCTGATGAAGCCACATGAGTGGCGACACGCGTCGAGCTTTCACCTGGCCCATCTGACGAAGCTTTAACAGAGTGGTCTTGAGCTATGAGCATTTACATGTGGATCTTTTGCAATGACACTATTATGTGACACTGCAGGTAAGCCACCTCTGCTTGAGTGCCCTCTATCTAATACCTTTGCACCTTATTACCCTGCCTCTATCTCACTATCTTTTAATCTGTTGTTTTCTACATAGTGGGGGATTTTTTGAATTGGTGAACTACCATTTTTTCACTCCTCAGGTAAGGAAGTGATTGCAGGCTTATATCTGCATGTTGATAACCCTTTTGGAGATAGAGAATCTCAGTGGTATGTAGATTGGGCAAATAGTTGTAGGTAGTCTCAAGTCCACTGCTACATTTATGGTCTTCTGAATATATGTATACTATATTGTAAGATTTGAAAGGTATTGGATATTTCTCTTTGTCGATTGGGCCATTTGTGTAATGAATGTACCATCATCTTGCTGTTTTTAAATGTTTTTATTCGTGTGGTTTGGTGTGTTTTGTACACTATAATAAAATTAAATTTTCATTTTCATAATTGTTACATTTTGTGGTCCCTATCTAGTAGCATAGTCCTTTTCACTAGTGTTGTAGTACATCTCAGTATTTACATCACTATTAGCGTGATCTATTTCCCTTCAGCATTTCTCTGTTTTCAGATCCCAGATATCACAACATGCTTTAGCTGCAGGGCAATAAGTATTGCCTACGATTGAACAATTCTGGATGACATTTTTACAGTGTGAAACATTAATTAGGCATAAAAAATTTATTTGTCTAGAACACAGTCGGTGGACACTTAATAATTCCCCCCCTCCATTTATTGGAATATGAAGGTCTTGAGATCCATTTGTAGGAATCCAGATATTAAAGCTACAAAACAACAAAGATTATCTTTTAAGTAGAAACTGATTATTGAAGAAAATTAAACAAGTTATTCAACATTTATTTAGCCTCGCTTGACATAACAGTAAAACCATAATCGTGCTGTATCAGAATACTAGAGCAAAGGGAAAGGAGAAATTCTTGATGCAATAACCCAACTGCCCCACAACAAAAGTGAACTGTACTACAATGCTGGGAATAGGATTGATTGTCCAATGTCTGATGCAAGACTCCTTCAAACATCAACTACCTGCTGGTGATCATCAGCACTAAACAAATCAAATCAAAGGTTTTTTTTAAAGGAGTCTCTGGGCCCATATGTGAATTGTGAATCTCTCTTATTACAGTCTCCAATTTGTGTTGGAGTCATCAGAGCTTAATCTTAAATGCAGGTGGTTGGATGACTGCTGATGACCCTCAAGATTTAAAGAGTGCTTTTAAGAAAGCATCAGGATCAACTTCAGCTGGAGGATTCTAAGCAACACTGGAGGAGGAGGAGATTGTGTTTCTTCTACATTCACCTTCATTCTTTGGTGGGGTGTCACTTAATCTTAGAAGTATGGGCTGGTCTGATGTTATCACACTACCATTCAAAGGAAGATTGCATTTTATTGGTTGTCTATCTAGGTATCTGCTGTTGTAATTTTTGTAGGCACCGACTGCATCTTCCTTTCTTACAAACACAACCTCTGCAACTCCGGAACCCAACAAGCAGGTGTGCTTCAAGGCACCGCATACACAGAAAAGCTCCACGATATCTTCCTCTGTGACTCTTGGATGCAAATTATTAATGGTCATTTTTGTGCCTTCTAAAGGGCTAAAGACAGACTCTTTTGGAGTGGGCCCTACTGAAGAACTGGCCTCCTTTGTGACAAGTGTCCATGACACGTTGGTTAGAGCCTTTGTGTGCAATAAAAGTGACGAAGCCTCATGCTGAGTAGACTTGGGAGTTGTGTATGCATCATTCTGTACCACTTTAGTAAAAGGAAAAGTTTGCCCAAGAGAAAATGAATTTCCAGACATTCCCGGCCTTTTTTGCACAGTGTTGGCAGCTGTGATCTTCATCTTCCTGGTGGGGATGTGGGAAAGTTCCAAGTCGTCATCAATACCATCATCGTCCATATCTTGTAAAGAGGAAATCTGTTGTTTCCCAGGTTTGTGGTTAACTATGTTTATTGGCAGTGTTCCTTACACCTGAAAAAATAGTTTTGGGCTGTTAAATTTGGGTGGTCTTGGTAATAATGTATGTATGGGTGAAGATGGAGAACCTTATGCCACAGGTGAGTTGATAGTTACGGCTGGTGCACTCCTCTTTAAACATCTCACGAGCAGCTTGCACTTTACCCTTTATATGGACACATGAGTCTTTGGCAACCAGTTTCTCATGGTCATCTTTTATGCTGAGCTTCAGACGCGCATCTGCTACACCTATCTTCTGACGAGCATCAAACGCATTCTGGTAACTGGTGGTGGGTAAATGACTAATCGTTGTAGGCTGGATCCTGGATCTCATACCTATCATAGCCCTACCTGTTATTAATCCTGAACGTTCCCATTCCTGCCGTGACCATGCCCCTTTTCCTGATCACTTCATCTAATGACTCATCCGCCATATTTCTGCTAAAAACCTGCACCTTTCCAGCAGCAACAGCGTAGGAAACCACATTATTGTTTTCAAGGGTGTTTATGATGCCAGTAAAAACAAACGTTTACACAGTATGTTGATGTGTACCCCACAGGGGGAAATGTTTGTCAGCCCATACACTTAGTGTATGGGCATTACAAGTATAGGAGACCTGCTCCTTTGTAATGGGAAATTTTTTATGAGGCCCTCTTCCACATTTCTTCCAAGGGGGATTGGGGTGCGTGCAAATTTGGGGCAGGCCTTGCATTCACTGCATAGTCAAACAATATGGGAGACCCAGTTTATAATAATGGGAACTGTAGGGGTTTGTCAGCTGCTTCAGCAATGCAATTCTCAACTTTTGGGTCTTCATCCTCAACACTGGGATTCTGCACTGCAGGTTCTTAAGCTTCAACACTGAAATTCTCCACTGCAGGTTCTTCATCCTCAACAATGCAATTCTCCACTGTAGTTTCTTCAGCCTCAACACTGCAATTCTCCGCTGCCAAGTGTTTTTCAGCCTCACCACTGCAATTCACCAATGCAGGTTCTTCAGCCTCAACACTGCAATTCTCCACTCCAGGTTCTTCAGGCTCACCACTGCAATTCTACATTACTGGCTCTTCATCCTCAACACTGCAATTCTCCAATGCAGGTTCTTCAGGCTTAAAACTGCATTTCACTGCATAGTCAAACAGTATGGTAGTACCAACTTCCTAATAATGAGAAGTTTGGTTTCATGTGGCCATCCACTACGTTACTTCAAAGGGTTATTGGGGTGCATGTAACTTTGGGGCAGGCCAGATCTTGCATTAAATGCATTGGCAAACAGTATGGGACTACCAAATTTATAATAATGAGAACTTTGGTTTCATGTGGCCATCCACTAGGTTGGTTCAAAAGGTTATTAGGGTGCGTGTAACTTTGTGGCAAGGTGGGCATTGCATTCAATGCATAGGCAAACAATATGGCAGTACCAAGTGAAAAATAATGGGTACTTTGGTTTCATTTAGCCATCCAGGCCCTCAGTTCTAAGGGTTATTGGGGTGCGTGTAACGTTGAGGCAGGGCAGGCCTTGCATTCACTTCATGGGCAAATTGTATAGGAGTACAAAATTCATAATAATGGGAACTTTGGTTTCATGTGGCCATCCAGGACGTCTGTTCCAAGTGTTATTGGGGTGCGTGTAACTTTGGGGCAAGGCAGGCCTTGCATTCAATGCATAGGCAAATACTATGGGAGTCCCACTTTCTCATAATGGGAACATTTTTTCATGAGACCCTCCTGTACTTCTTTTCAAAGGGGTATTGGGTTGCATCTAAATTTGGTGCAGGGCAGGACTTGCATTCAATGCATAGGTTAACAGTATGGCAGTACCAAATGAAAAAAATGGGAACTTTGGTTTCATGTGGCCATCCAGTACGTCAGTTCAAAGAGTTATTGGGGTGTGTGTAACTTTGTGGCAAGGCGGGCCTTGTATTCAATGCATAGGCAAACAGTGTGGCAGTACAAAATTTCTAATAATGGGAACTTTGATTTCATATGGCCTTCCAGCACGTCTGTTCCAAGTGTTATTGGGGTTCGTGCAAGTTTGTGGCAGGGAAGGCTTTGCATTCACTTCATGGGCAAACTGTATGGGAGTAAAAAAATAAGCATAATGGAAACTTTGGTTTCATGTGGCCATCCACTACGTTGGTTCAAAGTGTTATTGGGGTGCATGTAACTTTGTGGCAAGGATGGCCTTGCATTCAATGCATAGGCAAACAGTATGGGAGTACCAAATTTCTAATAATTGGAACTTTGGTTTCATGTGGCCATCCACTGCGTCACTTCAAAGGGTTATTGGGGTGCGTGTAACTTTGGGGCAAGGCAGGCCTTGCATTTGATGCATAGGCAATCTGTATGGCAGTACCAAATGGGGCAGGGCAGGACTTGCATTCACTTCATGGGCAAACTGTATGGGAGTAAAAAAATAGGCATAATGGGAACTTTGGTTTCATATGGCCATCCGCTACGTCGGTTCAAAGGGTTATTCGGGTGTGTGTAACTTTGTGGCAAGGCGTGCCTTGCATTCAATGCATAGGCAAACAGTGTGGCAGTACCAAATAAATAATAATGGGAACTTTGGTTTCATGTGGCCATCCAGTATGTCGGTTCAAAGGGTTATTCGGGTGTGTGTAACTTTGAGGCAAGGCAGGCCTTGCATTCAATGCATAGGCAAACACTATGGGAGACCCTCTTTCTTATAATGGGAACATTTTTTCATGAGGCCCTCCTGTACATCTCGTCAAAGCGGTATTGGGGTGCGTTCTAGTTATGGCAGCCCAGCCACTCACTGCATAGGCAATAACAGTATAGCACTGTTTAATAATGGGAACTGAACAACAAAGCATAGCCGGCTGATGGCCCTTTAAGAATATTAATGCCGCCTGATGCCCCTATAAAAATAGGCTTTGTGACTTTCAGAGTCCCTCCTTCATAAATGAACCAGGATGTGTCTGATGATGTGTCACACTTCACATGGCCAGCTAAGGTTGTTAAATGTCAAAATGACATTTCCCTGTGAATGCATTTGTATTGATTGAAAGCAATGCTAAAGTTGAAAAACACATCAAAACCGCTACGTGTGAACATAGCCCAAGTGGTGGAGGCACATTTTTTGGGGGGGTTATTTATTTTGCCTTACATACAAATCATTACCCTGGAAAGGATGTTCCTTAACATATTTCCCAGGAAAATCCATTTTGGTTCCGTTTTTGTATGTTTTAGTGTGCCCCTGTAAAAGTGGCATAACACTTTGACAACATTGTTCACAGCAGTGACCTAGGAGTCAGAAATGCTTCCATGGGTCTTCCCCATGATGTTCCCATTTCATTTGGGCACTGTTCCCATAGATTTCCGACGTTTTGATACCCTAAAAAGGCCTCCGGGGGGGTCGCAGCAAAAAATCTCATGTTTCCCATAGACTTACATTGGGCTCGTTGCTCTGGTCGAGCATCCGAGCATTCCAATTTGCTCTACCCGAGCAACGAGCACCGGAGCATTTTAGTGCTCGCTGTTAGGGTTTGCAGATCGCACTAAATATAAATTATGATAAAGTGCGATCGCAATCAGGGGTCCACCATGCAGTGATGGAAAACTGCAGCTAATGAATAATGGCGGAGCGAAGCTGCGAGCAAGCACTATAATCAGGCCGAGTTAAAGGTCAGTGTGAACAGAGCGCAGTTGACAACCGACCACCAATGAAAGATTGACACCTCACGAGCATGCTCAGTAGGGTGGTTTCTGGACTTAGCCTCTGGAGCGTCTGTTTTCCGCTGCCTATTGCTGGTTACCATGGCTTTGGCTGGAAGGCCAGCAGCAACCAAGTGCACAGCACGAGTCTGAGAAAGACGCTGAGACCGACGTCTTTGCTGAGCAGCCCCCCGCGGCACCTGCGGCCGGAGCAGAATGGGAGACTGCAGAGGCAGACAAGGCTTGGGATCTAGCCTGTGCAGCGGGAGAATCCCAGTGCCTAACATTACACCCCCCGCTAGGCTCCCCCCTGCGATGTTCGTCACGCTCGAATGCCGCAATGAGCTGGGGGCACAAATGTGCTCAACCGGCTCCCAGGTCCTATCCTCTGGCCCATGACTGTTATGTTTCGGTAGCTGAGGAGTGCAGGTAAAAAAGGCAATACACCAGAGCAGTTGGATTCTATGAGATTGCAGTACCCTGACTAACCACCACAACTAGAGGCAGCCGTGGAGCGTTCCTACGTTGGTCCTAGACGCCTCGTCACAGCCTGAGAAACTAACTACACCTAAAGATAGAAAGAGGAAAGCTATCTTCCCCGGAGCAGATCCCCAAAGAACATAGAAAGCCCCCAAACATGTAATGGCGGTTAGACAAGAAGAAATACTGACACAGACAGAAAATAGTATGAGCAAACGTTGGGGACCAAACTACCTAAATAGAAAAGGATAGGAAGGGCACTTACTGCAATCCCAAAAAAACCCTGAAAAGCACCAACTCTACTAATTTCAAAATCACCTGAGATCACACGACCTCTACCACCTAAATTAGTTCTCTGGTGTAACAAAATCAAAACAGCAGCCACTGAAAAAACTGGAAAAAGCAAAAGTACAAACATCAGTGGCTGAACTAAACTGAGAGGGCAAAAGCGGGGACCCTGAAGGCCCCCACAGAAGTGCAGGACAAAATGCAAAAATCAAGCACAAAAACAAAAAGAAGAAAATGTCTTATCTGTTAGCAGGAGATGCAGACACGACACAGCAGGCTACAAAGGAAACAGGACTCAAGGATTGAGACCAGAACAATTGATCACCGGCAACCCTGATGGGAAGGCGACTCCCTTATATAAGACCAGTCAGTAACACCTGATTCCCACTCCTCACAATCTTCACTGGACAGTCCCGTACCACTTGTAACCACCAGAGGGAGCCTCTGCTCAGAACTCATTTTAAGTCCATTCACAACAGTACCCCCCCCTTGAGGAGGGGTCACCGAACCCTCACTTGAGCAACCAGGTCGGTCAGGATGAGTTCTATGATACGCACGGATGAGTCTCCTAGCATGGATGTCCGAAGCAAACACCCAAGAATTGTCTTCTGACCATAACCTCTCCACTTAACCAAATACTGGAGTTTCCGTCTAGAAAAACGAGAATTCAATATTTTCTCAACCACAAACTCCATATTGCCCTCAACCAGAACAGGGTCAGGAGGCAAAGCAGTAGGAACCACTGGCTCAACAAACCTCTTCAACAAGGACTTGTGGAACACGTTATGGATCTTAAATGTCCCTGGAAGAAGCAAACGAAAAGAAACAGGATTAAGAATCTCCATGATCTTATAAGGTCCAATGAACCTAGGCTTAAATTTAGGAGATGCCACTCTCATAGGAATATTTTTTGAGGACAACCAGACCAAGTCCCCCACTTTAAACCGAGGACCATCAGTCCTATGCCGGTTAGCAAACCGCTGGGCCCTCTCCTGAGAGAGGGACAACCTCTCCACTACCTGGTCCCAAATCTGTTGCATACGCTCCACAACAGAGTCAACACCTGGACAGACAGAAGCCTCCGTCTATCCTGAAGAAAATCGAGGGTGAAACCCAGAATTACAGAAAAATGGAGACATCAAAGTGGCAGAGCTAGCCCTATTATTAAGAGCAAACTCAGCCAAAGGCAGAAAAGAGACCCAGTCATCCTGATCAGCAGACACAAAGCATCTTAGATAAGTCTCCAATGTCTGGTTTGTTCTCTCAGTTTGACCATTGGTCTGAGGATGAAACGCCGAGGAGAAAGACAATTGAACACCAAGTTTAGAACAAAAGGTCCTCCAAAATCTTGAAACAAACTGGACTCCTCTGTCAGACACAATGTTCTCAGGAATGCCGTGTAAACGAACCACGTGCTGAAGGAACAAAGGCACCAATTCAGAGGAGGAAGGCAACTTAGGTAATGGCACAAGATGTATCATCTTGGAAAACCTATCACAAATCACCCAGATGACGGTCATTCTCTGAGAAACAGGGAGGTCGGAAATGAAATCCATAGAGATATGGGTCCATGGTCTCTTGGGCACAGGCAATGGCATCAACAGACCACTAGAGCGAGAGCAAGGCTTGTCGCGAGAGCAAGTCCCGCAGGACTGCACAAATTCCCTGACATCACGAGACAAGGTAGGCCACCAAAAGGACCGACTAACCAAGTCTCTGGTACCAAAAATTCCGGGATGACAGGCAAGCGCGGAACAATGAATCTCAGACATCACACTCTTTTTCCACTGGTCCGGGACAAACAATTTCCCAACAGGTCAGCGCTCGGGCCTATCCTCCTGACACCCCTCCAGAGCCAGTCTCAAATTGGGCGAGATGGCGGAAAGAACTACACCTTCTTTCAAAATAACAGAAGGATCAGATAACTCAGGAGAGTCCGCAAGGAAACTCCTCGAGAGGGCATCCGCCTTAACATTCTTAGTGCCAGGAAGAAAGGAAACCACAAAATTAAAACATGTGAAAAACAAGGCCCACCTGGCCTGTCTAGGATTAAGTCGCTTGGCAGATTCCAGATAAACCAGATTCTTATGGTCCGTAAGGACCACCACCTGATGTTTGGCTCCCTCCAGCCAATGTCTCCACTCTTCAAAAGCCCACTTCATGGCCAATAACTCCCGATTACCCACGTCATAATTACGCTCAGTAGGAGAAAATTTTCGAGAGAAAAAGGCACAAGGGTTACTTTTAGAGGTCTCTGGATCTCTTTGGGACAAAACGGCACCTGCCCCAATTTCAGAGGCATCAACCTCCACCTGAAATGGCAGAGAAACATCAGGCTGCCGTAGAACAGGAGCAGAAGTGAATCTCTGCTTAAGTTCCTGAAATGCAGAGACTGCCTCAGGAGGCCAATTCACCACATCAGAACCCTTTTTGGTCAAATCAGTTAAAGGTTTAACAATAACCGAGAAATTACCAATAAATTTACGATAAAAATTGGCAAAACCCAAAAATCTTTGAAGAGCCTTTAATGAAGTAGGTTGGACCCAATCACAGATGGCCTGAACCTTGACCGGGTCCATCTCAATAACAGATGGGGACAAAATGAATCCCAAAAATGAGATCCTCTGTACACCAAAAAGACACTTTGATCCCTTCACATACAGAGCATTCTCTCTCAAAATCTGGAATACAGTTCGAACATGTTTCACATGAGAGTCCCAGTCATAGGAAAAAATCAAGATATCATCCAAATAAACAATCAGAAATTTATCCACAAAATCCCTGAAAATGTCATTCATGAAGGACTGGAAGACAGAAGGAGCATTAGTGAGCCCAAAGGGCATCACAAGGTACTCAAAATGCCCCTCAGGGGTATTAAATGCCGTCTTCCATTCATCCCCGTGCTTAATGCGAATAAGGTTATATGCCCCCCTGAGGTCAAGCTTGGTAAACCAAGTAGCGTTTTTCACCCTGGAAAACAGGTCAGAAATCAAGGGTAACGGATATTGATATTTCACAGTAATATTGTTCAAAAGACGATAATCAATACACGGCCTTAATGAACCATCCTTTTTGGCCATAAAGAAAAAACCGGCACCTAAGGGTGAAGAGGATGGTCTGATATGACCCTTCTCCAATGACTCCTTGATATAAGACCGCATAGCGTCATGTTCAGGTACAGACAAGTTAAAAAGGCGACCTTTAGGGAATTTACTACCAGGCACTAATTCAATAGCGCAGTCATAGCTCCTATGGGGAGGCAAGGATGCAGATTTACTTTCGCTAAACACATCAGAAAAATCAATCAAAAAGTCAGGAACATCCTGAGCCTGGGGAGAGGCAGAAAAAACAGGAGTGTTGGTATTAACACATTGGCAGCCCCAACTGGTTACAGACACAGATTTCCAATCCAAAACAGGATTATGAGACTGTAACCAAGGGAAACCCAGTACGATAATGTCATGCAGATTATACAGAACCAAAAATTTTCAGCTCTCCTGATGATCAGGTTCAACCCTCATTATCACCTGAGTAGAGAACTGAGGTTTATTCTCAGCCAAAGGGGTAGAATCGATCCCCAGTAGGGGAATAGACTTCCGTAGGGGTATCAAGGGAAACCCACAACGTTTAGCAAAATCAAAATCCATCAGGTTAATAGCTGCTCCCGAATCAACGAAAGCCTGAGCAGAAAATGAGGACAGAGAGCATATCAGAGTAACAGTTGATAAAAACTTAGTCTGAACACTACCCAAGACAACTGAGCGTGCAAAACGTCTTCCCCGCTTAGGGCAGACAGAAATAGCATGAGAGGCATCACCACAGTAGAAACATAACCCATTGCGCTTTCGAAACTCATGACACTGTGCCCCATAAACCACTCTATCACACTGCATGGATTCAGAAGCAGGTTCACAAGGCAACACTATTCCACGCATACTTCTCCGCTCACGCAAACGTCTGTCAATTTGAATCGCTA
The DNA here is from genome assembly GCA_033576555.1 of Oophaga sylvatica. NCBI lineage: Eukaryota > Metazoa > Chordata > Amphibia > Anura > Dendrobatidae > Oophaga > Oophaga sylvatica. Next base: position 144,272,705 of record JARQOD010000002.1, read on the forward strand.
ATGACATAGAATCATTGAGACCAGAGGGGACAGGGAATCCCACCATAACATCCTTTACATTATCTGACAGACCCTTCCGAAAAAGCGCTGCCAAAGCGTCGTCATTCCATTTGGTCAGGACTGCCCACCTACGGAATCTCTGACAGTATAACTCAGCGTCATCAAGCCCCTGATTTAATGCCAACAAGGCTTTTTCAGCTTGATAAGTGACATTAGGCTCATCGTACAATAACCCCAAGGCCTGAAAAAATGCATCAACATCACTCAAAACAGGATCCCCAGGTGTCAGGGAAAAAGCCCAATCCTGAGGATCGCCGCGCAGGAGAGAGATGACAATTTGAACCTGCTGCGCTGCGTTCCCTGAGGACTTAGATTTTAAGGCAAAAAACAATTTACAATTATTTTTGAAATTCAGAAACTTGGCTCGATCCCCCAAAAACAAATCTGGCATGGGAATCCTAGGTTCCACAACAGGCAACCTAGCAAGATAGGTAGCAATACTCCGAACCTCAGTGGCAAGCTGATCCACACGGCCAGACAACTGTGCAAACTCCATTGAGAGAAAAAAAAAATCCTCCCCAGCACCCAGAGATACAGAGGGAAAAAAAAATGCAACAAACAGAAAAATATCTCTGACAACTCTGACAACCTTTTTTCTTTCACAATATTTTTTCCCTTCTGTGAGTACCATACAATTTTCAATTTTTTGGGCCGGTGATCCTGTTATGTTTCGGTAGCTGAGGAGTGCAGGTAAAAAAGGCAATACACCAGAGCAGTTGGATTCTATGAGATTGCAGTACCCTGACTAACCACCACAACTAGAGGCAGCCGTGTGTAAGGTTATTTGTATATGTTCTTGAAACTCAGTTTTTCCGTCAGCCATTTTGCTTTCTGTCTTGCTGCAGCTATCTTGCCCTCAGTCAATATGGATTTTTAGCTTTCATGTTCCCGCCCTGATTCTCTCCCTCTTGCTTCTTAAGCAGCCACAGCTGAGCAATCAGTGCTTCTGAATCTAGCCTGCAGTGAACCTGTGACCTGACTCCTGGAAGCCTTGGACTATGTACTCCAGCTATTCCTACTGAGGAACTCTGAACACTTGTGGACTCTGGAACCCTGCTCTTTGAAAGATCCACGTTTGCATGGACTTACGGTAACAGAGAAGAAGATCCTGAACCTGTTGTGGAGAGTGATTGCTGAGCTTAAGTTACTCTGGCCTGCTGTGTCTCCTGCTTCTGTATCTGCAAACTGTGTGACTATTTTTGCCACTTGTATGAAGTAATACAAGACCTTCTATATCAAACCTGTGTCTCATGTATTTTCATCGCACCCAAGCACAAGACGCTATATGAACTGTACTACATACATTACAAGATTCAGAAGCCAAAACGTTAGTGTCTGCTGGGTCTGGGAAGGCTGTGTCTGCTGTAACTGTGGATATCAGACGTCCAGTTGTACTTTCTGTGATGACAGTGGTTGTGACTTCTCACAACCATTCCAGGTGAGCAATTCCCTTAAGCTTTTTTTCTGCAGTGTTACCACGGGTAAACACTATTGTTTTTTTTTTTTTTTTCTTCTCTTCCCTCTTTTGTGTCTGCTGTAACTGTGGATATCAGATGTCCGGTTGAACTTTCTGTGATGATAGTGGTTGTGACTTCTCACAACCATTCCAGGTGAGCAGTTCCCTTAATTTTTTTTTCTCTTTGCAGTGTTACCACAGGTAAACACTATTGTTTTTTTTTTTTTTTTCTTTTCTCCTCTCCTTCCAGTACTCCTGTCTTAAAAGATCTGGAAAATGGAGGCCCGCATAAAGGAACTTTGCGGAGTGACTGATAATATCCTTGCAGATTTACAGACTATAAAAACCCGTTTTACAAACCTACAGGACCTCACTAATCACAATTTGCAAGTGTTTGGACAGACTGCCCAGGATTTGCGAGTCAGGATTGAGGTTCTAGAGGAGCGAGTCCAGGCTCCTGCCGTAGCCCCAAGTTCTGGCATTCCCAAGTTGCCCCCTTTTCGTTTTGGTGGTGAACGTGAAAAATTCAGGGGATTTATTAACCAATGCAATCTGTTTTTTTCTGCACATGCTTCACAATTTCCCACTGAACGATCTAAAGTGCTTACTATAATTATGTTACTTACCAACAAGGCTTTGATGTGGGCAAACCCTCTGATTGAGACTGAGGATGAATGTTTGGATCATCTTGATGCTTTCATTTCAGCCATGGGGCAGGTGTTTGATGACCCCAATCGAGGCGCAACAGCTGAAGCAGCCATGTTAACTTTGCGCCAAGGTAAGCACTCGGTAGCCGAATATGCCTTGGATTTCAGGAGATGGGCCCTTGATACCACCTGGGACAGTTCCGCCAAAAAATCTATTTTTCGAAAGGGGTTGTCTCCACTAATTAAGGATGAACTTGCTCGTGCCGACCCTCCCACTGCGTTAGGTGACTTTATTAACTACTGCATCCGTATTGATGCTCGCCTGACTGAACGCAGGCAAGAGAGATGGTTCGAAAGCAATCGCACTAACCTTTTCCTACCTTCCTCCCCAGCTAAGGAACCTTTGAGTAGGATCACACGGGAACCTGAACCTGAACCCATGCAGGTAGACTCTTTACAAAGACGGGTTAGTGATGCACGCAAGGAACATCGTTTTAAGGAAAATCTATGTTTCTATTGTGGTAAGTCAGGGCACTTCATTATAAACTGCCCCAGCCGTTCTCGTAAGACTACTGCAGCACTCATTCACTGTGAGTGTTGCGAGAGGAGATCTGTCAGGTCCGAGCCTCAGGCTCCAGAGAGATCTGCAGCAACAGATCTTGATTTCTCGGACTTAAACTCCGTTACTTCTGAGGACGATGACTGTGTAAACGCTGCAATTTTTCAAGTTTCCTCAGCGGTGTCCCAGCTGAGTTGTAGGAAAAACAATTCTCATTGCTTCCTTTCCATCAAACTCTGGGTTAACTCAGTCTGGGTGTCTAGCTCTGCTATGATCGACTCAGGGGCAAGTGGGAATTTTATGGATGTCTCCTTTGCTCTGAAACAGGGGATACGTTCAGTGAAGAAGGCTACTCCATTACAGATGGAAACTGTGGATGGCTCCCTGCTGACCTCTGGACCAGTGGATCAGGAAACGGAGCCTTTAAGGGTCCTTATGGGTAAAGATCATCAAGAGAAACTGTCCTTTATGCTTATCTCTTCTCCCCACTTTCCCATTATTCTAGGGCTACCATGGCTGCAGGCTCAGAACCCTACCATTAACTGGGAGACCAAGGAATTACACTTTCCAGAGAAACAGATGAGTCCAGAAGTTTCAGCTTGCTCTGTTCCTAAAGGAACCATGTCAGTCCCTGAACTACCAGCTGTATACCAGGACTATGTGGATTTATGTGACAAGAAGAACGCTGACCAGCTTCCCCCTCACCGTCCATATGATTGTCCAATTGAATTATTGCCTGGAGCAGAGATACCTTTTGGTAAGATCTACCCCCTGGCGGGGCCTGAGCTAAAGGCTTTAAAGGATTACATAGACGAAAATCTAGCCAAGGGCTTCATACGCCCCTCTTCATCTCCTGCAGGTGCACCCATCTTCTTTGTGAAGAAGAAAGATGGATCTCTGAGACCCTGCGTAGACTATAGGGAACTCAATAAGGTTACTATTAGAAACCGTTATCCATTGCCTTTAATCCCTGAGTTATTGGAGAGAGTGCGGCATGCCAAAATTTTCTCTAAATTGGATCTCCGTGGGGCCTATAACTTGGTCCGTATTAGACCTGGGGATGAGTGGAAGACTGCATTCAGGTCACGCTATGGACACTTTGAGTATCTAGTTATGCCTTTTGGTCTGAGTACCGCCCCAGCCACTTTCCAACACTTGGTGAATGACATCTTCAGGGATCTCCTAGATACATTCGTGGTGATTTATTTGGATGATATTCTAATTTTTTCTAATTCCACAGAGGAACATCATGGACATGTGAGAATGGTTTTGGAACGTCTAAGACAAAACCATCTTTACATCAAACTTGAAAAGTGTGAATTCCATAGGACCGAAATTCAATTTCTGGGGTATGTACTGTCTACACAAGGAATTAGTATGGATGGAAGCAAGACCCAAGCCATCAAGGATTGGCCAAGTCCTAGAAATGTGAAGGAGGTGCAGCGCTTCATCGGGTTTGCCAACTTCTATAGACGTTTCATTAGGAATTTCTCTGAGGTAGTGTCACCTATCACCCAACTTACCCGGAAAGAGTCTAGGTTCTCCTGGACTCCCCAAGCCCAGGAAGCATTTTCCCGTCTGAAAGATAAATTTACCACTGCACCTATCTTGGTACATCCCAACCCCGAACTTGCCTTCATAATAGAGGTGGATGCTTCAGATTGTGCCGTTGGAGCTATACTCTCTCAAAGAACAGGTGAGAAGAATGTCTTGCATCCCTGTGCCTTCTTTTCCCAGCAGTTGTCTTCGGCTGAGAGGAACTACGATGTGGGCAATAGAGAGTTGTTGGCCATTATTGCTGCCTTCAAAGAATGGAGACACCTTCTTCAGGGAGCTGCACAACAAATAGTCGTCCTGACAGACCATCGCAACCTTGAATTTATCAGGTCGGCTAAATGCCTGACTCCTCGCCAGGCTCGCTGGAATCTTTTCTTAAACCAATTTAATTTTGTTATTTCTTATAGACCAGGATCACGCAATGGCAAGGCTGATGCACTCTCTAGGATTCATTCAGCAGAGACCCGTCCACTTGCTCCTCCTAAGACTATTCTTCCTGACTCTAGATTCCTGGGAGTGATTCATAATCAAGACCTACTTAAGGACATCAAGGAAGCATACCATGCGGATTCCTTGTTGGCACAACCCCCAAGGGACGTAAGTCTTGTCTTTAAGAATGGTGTGTGGATTCTGGGACAACGTCTGTATATTCCTGAAACAGTCAGATTGAGAGTATTGCAACTTATTCACGATTCCAAGATAGCTGGGCATAGAGGAATTCTAAAAACACAGGAATTTCTTTCTCGTTTCTTTTGGTGGCCCACTTGCAGGAAGGATGTTTTAAACTATGTCACTTCATGTGAAGTCTGTGCAAGATGCAAAACACCTCGCTCCTCACCAACTGGTCTGTTGCAACCTCTTCCCACCCCGTCCCGCCCGTGGGGATCCATTTCTATGGACTTCATTGTGGAGTTACCAACCTCTGAAGGGAAGAACACCATTCTAGTGGTGGTTGACCGTCTAACAAAAGCAGCTCATTTTATCCCTTGTGTCGGCTTACCCACTGCAAAACAGACATCAGATTTGATGATTAAAGATGTGTTTCGCTTACATGGAGTACCGGATGAGGTTATTTCGGAGCGAGGGGTGCAATTCACTTCTAGATTTTGGCAAAATTTCTGTGCAGCATTGAACATTAAAGTAAACCTTTCTTCTGCTTTTCATCCCCAGACTAATGGACAGACCGAACGAACCAATCAAACCCTGGAGCAGTATCTTCGCTGCTTTATCTGCCACCTACAGGATGATTGGGTGGATCTACTTCCATTAGCTGAGTTCTCTTATAACAACTCTCAGAGTGCCTCCACTAAGCAGTCTCCTTTTTACTCCAATCTAGGTTATCATCCTAACATTCTACCACGATTTCCCATAGAAACGCCTTTACCAGCAGTGGCGGAAAGAATCACGTCTTTACAGAAGAATATGGATCTTCTAAAAGAGAATCTGGAATCGGCTCAGGAAAGGTACAAGAAAGCAGCAGATAAATTTCGTAAACCTGCACCAGCTTTCAAGGTAGGAGACCTGGTCTGGCTGTCAACCAGAAATCTTAAGTTAAGGATTCCATCATCTAAGTTGGGACATAAGTACATTGGACCCTATAAAATCAGTAAGATTATAAGTGCCGTTGCTTGTCGTCTTCAACTGCCCAGAACTATGAGAATCCACCCTGTCTTTCATGTATCCCTACTAAAGGCTGCAACACCCAATACGTTTCCTGGACGTTCTTCTCCTTGCCCTGACCCAGTGCTAGTCGATGGTCAGGAAGAATTTGTGGTGGAAAGGATTCTGGATTCCAGGTTATATAGAAATCAGTTACAATATTTGATTAAATGGCAAGGCTACCCAGTGGAGGACAACTCATGGGAACCAGTTAATAACGTTAATGCTCCTCGTTTGCTCCGCCAGTTTCATCAGAGGTACCCAGACAAGCCTGGTCTAAGGCCATCCGGAGGTTGTCCCTAAGGGGGGAGTAATGTAAGGTTCTTTGTATATGTTCTTGAAACTCAGTTTTTCCGTCAGCCATTTTGCTTTCTGTCTTGCTGCAGCTATCTTGCCCTCAGTCAATATGGAGTTTTTAGCTTTCATGTTCCCGCCCTGATTCTCTCCCTCTTGCTTCTTAAGCAGCCACAGCTGAGCAATCAGTGCTTCTGAATCTAGCCTGCAGTGAACCTGTGACCTGACTCCTGGAAGCCTTGGACTATGTACTCCAGCTATTCCTACTGAGGAACTCTGAACACTTGTGGACTCTGGAACCCTGCTCTTTGAAAGATCCACGTTTGCATGGACTTACGGTAACAGAGAAGAAGATCCTGAACCTGTTGTGGAGAGTGATTGCTGAGCTTAAGTTACTCTGGCCTGCTGTGTCTCCTGCTTCTGTATCTGCAAACTGTGTGACTATTTTTGCCACTTGTATGAAGTAATACAAGACCTTCTATATCAAACCTGTGTCTCATGTATTTTCATCGCACCCAAGCACAAGACGCTATATGAACTGTACTACATACATTACACCGTGGAGCGTTCCTACGTTGGTCCTAGACGCCTCGTCACAGCCTGAGAAACTAACTACACCTAAAGATAGAAAGATGAAAGCTATCTGCCCCGGAGCAGATCCCCAAAGAACATAGAAAGCCCCCAAACATGTAATGGCGGTTAGACAAGAAGAAATACTGACACAGACAGAAAATAGTATGAGCAAACGTTGGGGCCCAAACTACCTAAATAGAAAAGGATAGGAAGGGCACTTACTGCAATCCCAAAAAAAACCCTGAAAAGCACCAACTCTACTAATTTCAAAATCACCTGAGATCACACGACCTCTACCACCTAAATTAGTTCTCTGGTGTAACAAAATCAAAACAGCAGCCACTGAAAAAACTGGAAAAAGCAAAAGTACAAACATCAGTGGCTGAACTAAACTGAGAGGGCAAAAGCCCCCGGAGGGGACCCTGAAGGCCCCCACAGAAATGCAGGACAAAATGAAAAAATCAAGCACAAAAACAAAAAGAAGAAAATGTCTCATCTGTTAGCAGGAGATGCAGACACGACACAGCAGGCTACAAAGGAAACAGGACTCAAGGATTGAGACCAGAACAATTGATCACCGGCAACCCTGATGGGAAGGCGACTCCCTTATATAAGACCAGTCAGTAACACCTGATTCCCACTCCTCACAATCTTCACTGGACAGTCCTGTACCGCTTGTAACCACCAGAGGGAGCCTCTGCTCAGAACTCATTTCAAGTCCATTCACAACACATGACCCTTCCAATACATCCCAAAAAATTTTTTGGGTGCACACCACCTTGGACCCGACAATGGCATTGACCTCAAAATCGTCCGAGGACGTATCCGAGCTCCCAGCAGGAGTCCCAGACGAGCGGGTCATATATACAGGTTACAAGAGAGAGACATGGAAGGTGTCAGCGATGTTCAGGTTTGGAGGAAGGCTGAGGTGGTATACCACAGGATTCACCTGTTCCAGAATCTTGAAAGGACCCAGATAGCGGGGAGCAAACTTAGTGGACTCTACACACAGCCTGATGTTGTGAGCAGAGAGCCACACTAAATCGCCAGGGGCAAAAACCGGAGCTGGACGGCGATGTGCGTCGGCGGAGACCCTCATTCTCTCCTTAGAAGCCTTAATAGCATCCTGTGTGTGATCCCAGATGTCACGCGCCTGCACTGCCAAATCCACCACCCAAGTATCAGAGGATGAAACGGGCATGGGCACAGGTACCCGCGGATGCTGACCGTAATTGAGGAGAAACGGCAACTGCCCAGTGGAATCAGAGACGGAGTTATTTAACGCAAATTCAGCCCAGGGCAGCAAGGATGCCTAATCATCATGCCTGGCAGAAACAAAATGCCTTAAGTACGTGATGAGAGTCTGGTTGGCCCTCTTCACCAACCTATTCGTCTCAGGATGGTACGCAGAAGAGAGATTGAGCTCAATGCTAAGCAGCAAAGCTCCCTCCAGAACTGAGACATGAATTAGGGACCCCGATCGCTGACAATCTTGTCAGGTATCCCATGAAGGCGGAAAATATGCTTTACGAAAAGTAGCGCGAAGGCACGTGAGGAAGAGGAACCAGAGGTACCATTTTTGAGAAGTGGTCGGTGACCACCCAAATGACCCTATTGTTATGAGACTTGGGCACGACCACAATAAATCCATCCCAACCATCTCCCATGGCCTATCTGCCACTGGAAAAGGATGTAGCAAGCCCTCGGGTCTCTGCCGGGAAGACCGATTCTTGGCACATGAAACGCAAGCCTAAATGTAATCTCTTACATCCCATGCCATTTAAGGCCACCAATAAGTTCTCGCCAACAGCACAGTGGTCCTCTTGATGCTGAAATGTTCTCTTACACTGGAGGAGTGAGCCCAAGATTGGACCTCCGGGCATAGGTTAGGTGGTACATAGGATTTGTCCGGAGGCACCTGTTCCAGAGACACCAGAGCTACCGTTCGAGTATTGTCTGATGGGACAATAAGCCGTGGCTCGTCTCCCTCCTCGGATGAGACTGCATTGGGCATTGGCACATAAATTCTTCTCCCCGGCGAGAAAATGGAGAGTAAAGTTAAACCGAGAGAAGAATAAGGACCACCTGGCCTGGTACGAATTCAGCCGCTGGGCCGTCGGCAAATAAAGCAGATTTTTGTGGTCAGTGATTACTTGAAAGGGATACTGGGCTCCCTCTAGGAGATGTCTCCACTCAGAGAAGGCTAACTTCATGGCCAGTAACTCCCTGTCCCCAATGGAATAGTTCCTCTCCGCCAGTGTAAATGTCTTAGAGAAGAAGCAAGGGTGTTTCCGACCATGAGCATCCTTCTGATATAGGACTGCTTCCGCACCGACGCAAGAGGCATCCACCTCCAGAATGAGGGGTTTATCCACATTGGGCCGATGTAGCACAGGAGCCCTAGCGAAGTGGGACTTCACTGAAGTAGAAGCCTTGGAGACCTCCTCTGACCACTACTTGGGGTTAGCTCCCTTCTTGGTGAGGGTTACCAAAGGAGCTACTAGGGTAGAGAAGTGAGGGATGAACTGGAGATAATAGTTGATAAACTCAATAAAGCGCTGCACCGCTTTAAGGGAATGCGGCTCTTACCAGTTTATCACAGACTCCAGTTTGGCAGGATCCATAGCCAACCCCTTGGCCGAGATAATATACCCAAGGAAAGGCAAAGATTTCTACTCAAACACACACTTCTCTAATTTAGTGAAAAGGGAATTGGCATGTAAAAGTTCGAAGACTTTACAGACATATCTTCGGTGAGAATTAATATCTGGAGAGAAAATAAGTATATCATCCAGATACACTACTACAGAGGTGGATAATAACTCCTGAAAGATGTCATTAATGAAGTCTTGGAAGATGGCAGGTGCGTTACAGAGACCAAACGACATTACCAGATACTCATAATGACCGTCCAGAGTGTTGACCGCAGTTTTCCATTCATCGCCTTCTCGAATGCATATTAAATTATAAGCACCCCGCAGATCTAACTTGGAAAGTACCCTAGCCCCTCGCAGGCTGTCGAAGAGCTCCGATATGAGTGGCAAAGGGTATTTATTTTGATGGTGATAGCATTTAATCCCCTGTAAACAATGTATGGACTTAGGGCCCCGTCTCACATAGCGAGATCGCTAGCTAGATCACTGCTAAACAGCCATCTCAGCAGCGATCTCACTATGTCTGACACGTACCAGCAATCAGGCCCCTGCTGTGAATTGCTGGTCGTGTCAGAAATGCCAGGACTTTTTTTTGATCGCTGGTCTCCCGCTGGCCAGCACCCATCGCTGCATGTGACAGGCAGGAGACCAGCAATCTCCTGGTAACCAAGGTACACATCTGGTTTCCAAGCGCGGGGCTGTGCCTGGAAACCCGACGTGTACATTGGATACCAGCGCGCTGCTGCAGGGGAGATGGTAACCATGGTACACATCGGGTTTCCAGACACCGCGCAGCGCCTGGAAACACGACGTGTACCTTGGTTACCAGCTCCCTGCATTAGTGCGCTGGTATCCAACGTACACTGCGGGTAACTAGGCGACGTTACCCGCAGTGTCGCTGTCCTGATCGCTGCCTGAGCTGCCTGTTTGGCAGCTCAGCAGCGATCATGTAGCGGCACACCAGCGATCCTGATCGTTGTCGGGATCGTTGGTATGTCGCTAAGTGTGACGGGGCCCTAAGTTCCCCGTTCTTCTGAACAAAAAGAAACCAGCCCCTAGCAGGAGACACTGACTTCCTAATAAACCCTCTAGCCAAATTCTCCTTGATATATTGGTACATAGCCTCAGTCTCCGGGAGAAACAGAGGGTAGACATACCCATTAGAAGGCTCTGAACCCGGAATAAAGTCTATAGGACAGTCATAGGGGCGATGAGGAGGAAGAGTCTCCACTGCTTTTTTGGAAAACACGTCTGCATATTGCCAATGTTTGGGAAGAGAAGTTAGATCTGTGGTGATTTCAGATGATCTGACCTGAACTTGGGGCCTCAGACACTGTCCTTCACATGACCTACTCCATACTTGTATACTCCCTGTAGCCCAGTCTATATGAGGTAAATGGTGGCGTAACCAAGGTATACCTAACAGTACCTCTTCTATACCCTCAGGAATGACCAATAAAGAAATTATCTCCTGATGTCTAGGAGAAATTACATGAGAAAGGAGAATGGTCTGATGTGTGATCTGAGTGGATAGCGTGGACCCATTTACCTCCCGGATGGTGATTGGCTTGGAGAGCATTACTAGAGGTATTGTGTGCTGTTGAGCGAAGGCGGAAGACATAAAATTACACTCAGCCCCGGAATCCACATAAACCTCTGTAGTGTGAGAGGTTAACCCGTAAGAGAGAGTCGCCTTGAAAGTTAATTTGGAGGATATCTCCGCCGTGTCTAGTGAGCATCCTCTGATAGCCCCTAGACGCGGTTGTTTCCCTGCCGCTGGGGACACTTGTTGGCATAATGGCCTACCTGCCTACAAACATGGCAGGTCGGATGTGAGCGAGCAACACGGGACCTAGATTCCGCTTGAGATACCTCCATGGCCTCCACAGGCTCGCTAGACTGAGCCGAAGATTCCAGAGGTTTGGCAAAATTTGGGGCCAGCCGAAACCTCTGCCTACACTGGACTTGCTCCAACCTTCGTTCAGCATGCCGAAAGTCGGTGCGGGTGGACACAGATATTGAGTCCTCCAGTGTAGCCGGAATCTCCCTAGTGGCCAGAGCATCCTTTACATGATCAGCAATACCCTTCCAGAATACAGGGATCAGGACCTTATCCCGCCAACTCAGCTGCTAGAGTCCGAAATTGGCAAATTGGCTGACCATGGAGGAGCCCTGGGTTAATGCCAGGAATTGTAGTCATGGGTAACTCGAGGTCCTAAGAAGACCTGTTTCAGAGCACTCAGAAAATGAGAGACAATCTGAACCACCTGGTCATACCGTTCCCACAGCAGCGTAGCTGACTCCAACACCCTGTCTGTCAATAAGGAGACCACAAATCCTACCTTGGCCCGCTCTGAGGGGAAACGTGATGCCAGTAGCACCAAATGAGTAGCTCACTGGTACACGAATCCCCTACAAGCCTTGCTGTCACCCGAGAACTTATCGGGTAGGGGAAAGTGCGTAAGAGACAGAACAGGGGTGGCAGCAGACACTCTGGTTGCAGCTTCACTGGCTGCATGAACCGCTACTGCGGTAACATCCACTGCTGGATGTATCAGTGTAGACGCTGCTCATCCACCATTGATAGCCAGACCCTGGCACTAGGATAATGTTAGGGTTTGCGGATCGCACTAAATATAAATGATGATAAAGTGCGATCGCCACCCGGGGTCCACCGTGCAGTGATGGAAAACTGCAGCTAACGAACAATGGCGGAGCAAAGCTGCGAGCAAGCACTATAATCACTCCGAGTTAAAGGTCACTCAGTGTGAACAAAGTGCAAAGTACCTAACTCTGTTACACCACAGAGCGGTACTATAAAATAAAGCACTCAGAGTTATACCCTGTTAGACGGCACAGGAGTAAAGCAGTATTGACGCTAGTTGGGGTCCCTATAGCTATCCCCCAGGAAAGTCTAGGCTGGTGGTTGTGCTCACTCTGACACTCAGCTGTGCTAACCACACACACGACCGGAGTCAGATGCTAAGCCAAGCGGGAGTTCCCACCCTACACTACCTGTCTAGACACACAATTGACATGCTAAAAGCGGCACACGTGCACACAGAGTGGTAATGTATCCACTAACATGCACAACACAAATTATCCTAGCTCACCGGCGTGCGCCCTAGAGAAACTTTTATATTTTCTGCTCAAGTCCAGTCAGACAGGACCTTGCTCGTGGACCAATCCGGAACTGCCACATCACCTGATTAGCTAACGACTGACTACCAATGAGAGATCGCCACCTCACGAGCATGCTCAGTAGGGTGGTTTCTGGACTTAGCCTCTGGAGAATGTTTGCCGCTGCCTATTGCTGGTTACCATAGCTTTGGCTGGAAGGCAAGCAGCAGCCTAGCGCACAGCACGAGTCTGAGCAAGACGCTGAGACCGACGTCTTTGCGGAGAAGCCCCCCCTGCGGCCGGAGCATAATGGGAGACCGCAGAGGCAGACAAGGCTTGGGAACTACCCTGTGCAGCAGAAGAATCCCGGCGCCTAACATTCGCTCATCACTAATAGTCATGAATGACCAAGTATGATCTGATGATCGAATGCAAATCATGCATACTGTGATTTTTAAATCATATTAACTTCGTCAACAAAAGAAATTGGACAAGTGCAGGACCCCATAGAATAACACGAGGATGAGTACTACCTGTCAAAACGACAAATAGCACTATTCTGATTTTTATGGTTGAGTGCACACCGGCTCCCATTGGCTTCATGCAATTCAATTGTGGGGAAACTATGGGTTACCATGAGAGCTGATGGCCTGCTGAACACCACTGCTGCTGCCATCTTGGTACATTGTGAGGATTCGCTGAAAATGGAGATCATATGACTGCAAATATACAGTATAATGTACACACTCCTGGCCAGATCCCGACTAGACTGATTCTGGTCTTGTGCAATACACTTGTATTGAGTGCTCCAGAAACAGTCTAGTCGGGTTCGGGTAGGGAGTATGTATATTCAGTGTTGGACTGGGTGGCAAGTGCCCACCAGTAACATTGATTTGGGGGCCCACTGTTCAGCTTCATGCAAATATTATATTACCCTCTTTCACAAATTTACTTCTGCTTCTATATAAGCATAAACTATGTAGTTTGCTGAATGAATGATGATATGATGCTTTTATCTGTACATAGTGAATTAATGTATTGGCCAACCACTGCTCATGTTTGGGGTAAATAGCTTACTCTTGCATTCTCCATTTCTCCTGTGGGCCAGTCCGAGCCTGTATATTGCATGCTTGTGGCCACGTGACTGCCATTCCCGGCGCTGACACGGCGAATCCTCGTGGCGCCGGACAACCACTTTAAATATCCCCAACATGCATAGCACTGAGCATACAGCTTCATACTTGCATATTATTTCCACAACATGGATGTGAAATAGGAAGATATTTATTAGGACTTATGTAGCAATAAAACACTGCACAGTCCTGTATTAAAGCTAGAGCACCTTTCGAATATTTACTGAATACTTTCTGCTGTCTGTCCTTTCTTGTCTGGATCCTGCACAGTTTTGAGCAATGTGTTGCTGTCCACATGCAGATCAGCAGTGTGCCTACTGCAGTTACAAGACCCCTCTCCCCTCCTGGTGACTCTTCTCTGTGTTCATGCATTAATCACTTATCATGCCAGGACTATTTTTAGCTGCACAACTGTACATTAGATGTTGCTATGCTCCCTGCATATTATTCCAGTGCCCTTGTCTGTGCTTGGGCAGCATTTTCCCCAGCACCAGATCCTGGCAGGTCATCATGAAGATCACCCCAGTGGAGCTCTATGTAAATCTTACTTAGCAGCCACTAGAGAAATCCCATCCATAGCATAGCAGCACAACAGCTGCTTGGAAGGAGTGGAAACCTCAGCTGAGCTGCTCTTTAACTTTCACTGACTTCTTTATGGGTGATTTTTTTCTCTCCTACTGATGCTAAAGTGAGCTGAGAGAGTGAAGTGAGTCAATTAATAAATTAAGACATTAAGCAATCCATTTTTGCAGGCGTTGTGTGCTACGCTGGGTAGGCTAGTCTGTAATGGGAAGATGAATGTGATGTGCTGATGTATGGTAATGTGCTACAGTACATTCCCCAGCACTACCTCTAGTCATCAGGGGAGGCATCTGTCATTGGCTGCCTCCACTCCTCAAGGATACATTCCTGCTCTCCCCATTGGTCAGCACACTGCTGCAAGATTCTAAGCATCTTATTTTGATGATAAATATGAAGGCATGCTAGGCAGTGCAGGAGTGTGGGGCTCACACAAGGCGACACTCCTCTCCAGGGCTGACAGGCTCCTCTCCAGCCAGAGCCCTGAACCAGGCAGGGAAGAGGCAGAAAGTTGTTGTGATGCTTTTCTTCACTCAGTGTTTTGGGGGCAGTGTTAGATCTCATTCACCTGAGGTTCCAGCATTATCAAGCCAAGAGAGTCTTCTCCTCAGCTGGACAACTGGTCTGTGTGGTCACCCCAACACAGAGCTCAAAGGTGAGTCTGCCCTGCAGCCCCTTTACTGTGTATTTAATGCAGCCTCCCTTCTGCTCAGCATTTCCAGCCATCCCTTCTTCTCAGCATTTCCATCCATCCCTTCTGCTCAGCATTTCCAGCCATCCCTTCTGCTCAGCATTTCCATCCATCCCTTCTGCTCAGCATTTCCAGCCATCCCTTCTGCTCAGCATTTCCATCCATCCCTTCTGCTCAGCATTTCCATCCATCCCTTCTGCTCAGCATTTCCATCCATCCCTTCTGCTCAGCATTTCCAGCCATCCCTTCTCCCTGCTCCGCCAGCGCGTTATGTAAGAAGTGATTTTTCAGAGCATTCATAATAGGACTCATCATTTCATTTGCATGTAAACTACAACTTCGGGGCAAATGGGCTGTAATCTGGGAAGCAAGTCCGGTCATGGTCTTTGATGTGAAGGAGAGAAGTTTTCATTGCCGGTACAGATGCCCCTCTGCTGATCGCGTTATACCGGGGGAGGGTGGTCTTACTGGTCACAGGGCTAAATCAGGCTGTTCCTGGGACTCAAAAGAAGTTTACAGCTAGTGGTCCTATGTAATAGTGATACATGGTGTGTAGCTACAAGTACATCGTGGAGAGGCAGCACTGATACCTGTACAATCAGCAAATGTCATCTCATCTCATCTCATCGCATACTCCTGGGCTCAACTGTTGATAGCAGCTGATAGTGCTCACCTCACCTGATACTAAAGGTATTATTATATTGGTGCCAGATTATTGTGCTGTTACCATATGATTGTACTGTTACCATGTTATTATACTGTTACCATACTATTGTGCTGGTACCATGTTATTGTACTGGTGCCATATTGTTGTACTGTTACCATACTATTGCACTGGTACCATGTTATTGTACTGGTGCCATATACTGTTACCATATTGTTTTACTGTTACCATATCATTGTACTGCTACCATATTATTGTACTGTTACCATACTATTATACTGTTACAATACTATTGTACTGGTAACATATTATTGGACTGGTACCATACTATTATACTGGTATTATACTATGTACAGTAGCTGTGAACCGAGGCGGAAAGTAGAAGGGAGAGTTATTAACAGCGCTGTCCATGGCTGGTGGTGCTGAAACAAAACAGATGTCAGTGTAAAGTATAGTAGCTGGAGAAATGCCCCAACTTCTCTTCCTTTTACCTTATGTCCAAGAAGTACTGCCACTCCTTGCGGAGATTGACATGCTAAGCATGCCGAGATGAGGAGACTTAAAGCCGCAACATATGTATAATTCCTCTGGTCTATAATCTATCTATTGGTTTATATGTCTGCCTACCTACATGTCTGTTTATCTGTCAGTCCATTCCATTATCTATCTATCTATCTATCTATCTATCTATCTATCTATCTATCTATCTATCTATCTATCTAATAGTCTATTATCTATCTATTTATATATTTAGAAAAACAGAAAAAAAACCAGGCAGCACTCCAAAAATTCAAGTAAAAAACCGTGGCTTTACTGATCCATTAGCAGCAACATTTCAGCAGATTTTTCTGCCGAAATGTTGCTGCTAATGGATCAGTAAAGCCATGGTTTTGCACTTGAACTTTTGGAGTGCTGCCTGTTTTTTTCTGTTTTTCTCTTTGGAGGTTTGGACATCACCTTAACAGATTATTGCACCTGGTTTGTTTTGGTAGTGGTGCCAAATTTTATTTTATTACTATCTATTTATCAAAAATAAACTTAGAGCAGCACAATAAACAAAAAAGCTGAGTACGGGTGCAGGATCGCTCCCAAAGGCAAATACCAAACCTTAAATGCAGTAATTAAAAATACAGTAGCTTGAGAAAGGTCCGTGTTGTTAGGACCGAAACGTCGCCACTATGGGCTTAATAAATTAGCTCTACCCTTCACAAGAAAACGGTGTGCTGTTCCTGCTTTTTGACTACTATCTATCTGTCTATCTATCTAATCAGTCTGTCTATGTATGTGTCTGTCTGCTTATGTATCTAACATCTATGTATTTGTCTATCTGTGTCTATCTTACATATCTAGCTATCTTAAACTTGGACATTCAGTCATTAGGTTCTAAGAGTAAAATTGTGGCTATATGTGTAATTCAGGTACATGTGCGTGGAGATGACATTCAGATTAGACCAATGTTACTACAGGTCAGGTATGACTACTTATTACTATTTATGTATGTCGTGCAGTGTAATATATTGCAGCACATATCTATTCTGTATTAAACATTTGTCATGGACTTTCTTTGTATTAGTCTGTATAATGTTCTTATTAACCCCTTTAGCCAAGTTGCTTATTAACATCAAATTGTCAGGTAATGGTATATAACTGTTCTACGTTATACAGATATAAACAAAACATTTAATGCTACACACAGTTCAGTTGTATGGATGGAATCAGCAACTGTTTTGATTCTCTATATGGGTGTTATTAATGGTGAAGCCATGGCAGCAGAAATCTGTATCAACAACTTAGCTGCTATATATACCTGATTCAGTAGTGTAGTGTGAGCGCCAATGTGTGGGAAGCAGGTAGAGATGTAAACAAAGAGATGTGGGATGAAGAAATGTGCTACAATCAGTCAATAACAAAGAGCTGCTCTGACAGGTCCCTTTTGTTCGGTGTCGTGAAACAGTCTATTAGATGTGATTTTCTAGAATTAAAAGCTTTAAATTGCTTGATGCTCTCATGCACCATATCTTATTATGTAATTGTGCCCATTACTAACATTTTTTTCCACTAAATGAATCTGCATGAGCGTAAAACACTACAAAGCCATTTAATCATACAATTCTCAATCTTATGTTCATTCCATAGAATGTCTATAGTGATTCTTCTACATTTATAACTATGTGATTGTAAAAGCATCCATGGCAACTGATTAGATTGTATCTTTGCTCATTCTAGTCTAATAGTTTAAAATAAATGACATTTTCGGGGTACGTTTGTCTTTAAGGTATTTCCATACATGCCAAGAACTTTGGTCAATGAAAACTTGACCTATGGACAGTGCACGTCGTCAAGCATGGCAGCTCTGTCAGCAATAGCTTTACAAAGGCTTGCGTGCATTCAATCACTCTTATCATTTTATTTTTTTACCCGACATTTTTTCCAATTTTTTTTTAAAGGTTGAACATCCTTCATGTTCCTTGATCCTTACATAAGATCTAAGCTGTTACAGGTAGACAATTTACATTATGTATTTTCTATGTAAGCTAACTGAATGAGCTAAGCTTGATCTAAAAAGTTACAAGCTCTGAGAATTATCAGGTATGGGTAATGCTAATTCATACTTTATCCATGAATATAACACATAGATAAATGTTTTTGAGGGCTTTTTTGTGCATCAGACTGCAAATTTCTAAGCTATTTCCATAGACATATGATTTGCTTATTAAGTATGCACATCTCACATCTTTTCAACTATTTTGCTATTGCTCCAATGCATCTAAAATAAAAAATACAGCAACTTAAAAGAGTATTGCTATTTCCAAGATCCTATCCCAATATCTAATAGGTGAAATAGTAATAATATTAGCAAATACCTCCAATTAGAAATGTATAGTTCTTCTGATTCGCTATGTCACTTACCCCGTGTACAGGGCATTGCAGAAGCTTAGGTTTCCATGGTTATGACCACTAAAAGCTAACTGTCACTATTTGAGTTTTATTAACTATGGATACCTAAGCTACTGCAAGGCCCTGCACATGAGGTAAGTGACATAGCAAATCAGAAGAACTATACTACATTTCTAATTGGAGGTATTTGCAAATATTATTATTACACCAACTACATGTTGGGATAGATGGGAATGCTCCTGTAACTAACAGTCTTCATTATTTTCCATAGATTTATAGTCTATTTTGCAAAATTACCTTACAATTGTTGTCCAGGAAATAATTAACAATGTAACTTGAGGGATATTATTCACTATACTCTCCTTTTGTAGACATAAGAGCATTAAAAGGGGTAATTCACAACTCAGACAGCCCCTTCTTCGATACTACATTTCCCAATGATAAATAAAGACCACTTATACTCACCTCCTGCAGTAGTGCCATTCCAGTGATGCTGACGCTGGGTCTCCCAGGGCTTGTGTGACATTGATATGCCACACAAGCCCTGCAGCCACTGTTGGGCTGCTGCACTTAACTTTCTTCAGAAGTCCTTGAGATGAATCTCAGATATAATAAGGAAATGAGAGTGCAGTGGCCCATTATTAACTGCTGATTGGCTGCAGTGCTGATGTGGCATACCAGTGTCATGTGAGCCCCAGAAGACCTGGCGCTGATACTACTGGAACATCGTCAGTGCGGGAGGTGAGTATAAGGTGGGTTTTTTACATTGTGGATGTAGAATTTACGAAGGGTCTATCAGAGTGTAGAACCCCTTTAAAGCAACTCTACCGGTCACAATAAAAACTTCCCAGAGCAAAATACATAGTTAAATGTCAGGTGCTCTCAGATTGAATCTGCCTGGCATGGCTCTTTTGCTCGGTGCCTTCTCTCCTTATTTAGTAAAAATGGCTGCCAGCTTTTAAAACTTCTCTATACACACCATGCTTTGGTAGTCTGAGAAATGCCCCCCATCACGTAAAAAAAATGAGCCAAGAGCAGGTAGAAGCGAGATATAAGGTTAATCACATTTGTTGTGAAAACTTTCCACATCAAACTATTCACAGGGAAGTCAAAACCAATTTGTGTGGATTTTGCTATTGATCTCTCTTGGACTTCAGCAGATTCTTAAAATGAAATAAGGACAACACTCACTCACCTTTGCTGCTGATTTTTGTTACACTGTGTCAACACAGATGGAGGTTATGCACTGGGACTGGCATGTAAAGTCCGCAGGGTAGGACTTAAGAAATTGGCATTTGGGGTGTTTTCATCTTTTCTTATAGGTTAACTTTTTAAAAATCTGGTGTTGTGGATTTTGCTGTGGATCGTCATATATTCTGTAAAGAAATCTGCAAAAATTTACTTTGTCGTTAATCTTATTAGGATTGTTCCTAAAAATAATTCAGTAGTGTCTAGGAAATAAGCTTCTACCATGTCTAGCTGTAATATTCACCAGAATTATTACTGGTGAGCATCAGTTTTTTATGGGCAAGATTCTGGACTGCAGTATGCCTCTCAAGAGATACACTAGTTAACTGAGTCTAACATGTGCGCCCACCACTATGATAGATTTTGTTCATCTACTGATTGATTCCTTTAAGCCTGGATGCTAAACAGAAATTATATATGTGCCCCAATGTGGATAGAATAGCCTCAGAAGTAGAGATGAGCAAATTTTTTCGGATTCTGGCCCCGAATCTGATTTTGACATATTCGTGCCATATTCGAACACTATTCGGTCCGAATATATGTCTTGTGATCGGTTCCGAAACATATTCAGCAATTTCTACTCCCATTGACTCTAATGACGTTCGGCTGTGTTCAACAAATATTGCAAAAGCAATATTCGATTCCGATCGTATTCGAAACCGAATCCAAGCTCATCTCTACTCAGAAGCCAACAGTTATTTTACATAAATGAAAAGGGAACTAGTTATCAAAGGAACAAGCACCAAAACACAATAAAAAGAGGGATGCGATACATTATAACTATGGATTTACTGTGAAATTTGAGCTGGAGAGCACCTTTAATCCTTTCACTCCAAGGTGATTTTCCGTTTTTGCGTTTCCATTTTTGAGCCCCTTCTTCCCAGAGCCATAATTTTTTTATTTTTGCATCAATATGGCCATATGAGGGCTTTTTTTGTTGTTGGCCGAAATGTACTTTTTAATGACATCATTGATTTTACCATATATTGTACTAGAAAATGGGGAAAAAAATCCAAATGCAATAAAATTGCAAAAAAGTTCATTTCCAGAATTTTTAATTTTTTTTATTTATTATGTTCACTAAGTGCTAAAACTGACCTGCCATTATGATTCTTCAGGTCAGTATGCATATACCAAACATGTATAGGTTCTTCTTTATTTAAGTGGCGAAAAAAAATCCAAAGTTTGTGAGGAAAAAAAAATTTCTCCATTTTTCGGGATCTGGTGTTGGGTGAGGGCTTATTTTTTGCATGTCAAGTTTACATTTTTGTATACTGTTTTGGGGTAGATGGAATATTTTGATCGCCGTTATTGTATTTTATTGCAATGTTGTAGCAGACAAAAAAGTGTTTTGTTTTTTTTCTCATTACTCCATTTACAGATCGGATTAATTTACTTTATGTTTTGATAGATCGGACATTTCTGAATGCAGCGATAGCAAATATGTCAATTTTTTTTTTTGAATGGGGGTGATTTGAACTTTTTTTATATATACAGTATATTTTATAAAACTTTTTTTTACTTTAATAGTCTTATTAGGAGACTTGAAGCTGCGATTTTCCAATTGCCTGTGCTACACTTGGCAGAAAAAGAAGCTAATTTTTCTGCTAAGATATGTTACAAAGTTGCTTACGTTCATGTGTACTATTGATTTATGAAAAAAATTAAACCAACGGTTACGCTTTAAATTGCAATATCCCTATCATTCCCTCACTATGCTATCTGACTGCTTTTTTTCTCTTTTTTCCTTCTTATTGTTTAATGACGCTTCATTTCAGAACCCCCATTGCATGCTGGTATACTCAAATGAGCCGTCATCAGGGGAAGTCGCTCACTGCCACAGCTTCTGACCCCTCCCTGAAGCGAAGCGTTGTTAGTGATTATTAACAGCGACAGTGCACTCCCTCTCCAGCTCTGATGAAAGGTGACGTCACTTATGGTGCAGGTCTCTGATTTTCTTGCACACTGGGTTTTCTCCTTACAAGGCGCACTGACAGTGCACTCACTTGCTGGCTTGCCACTTCTCATCAGAGGCGGCAAGCAAGTGCACTGTCACTGTGCATTTTGCATAGTATCAAAATCCTGCTGAACATATGTCGGAATTGACAAGTGACACATTCTCAATAAGTTAGAGACTAGTGCAGCCCCTGAAACAGATGTCACTGATGACACTTTGTTTCCAGGTGGGGGCAGAGGCTGCTGTAGTGACAGCAGCCTCTGCCCACTGATGACAATTTGAGCATCTCAAATTAAACATCATCACCTGGAAGAAGGTAATTTAATAATAAAACAGATAGTTTAGGGAGGAAACGATAGGGACTTTTTAATTAAAGTATTTTAGAAAAGAGATGAGATTATATGACATTAAATAGACAGAAAGTTAGGATTAAAATAAATGTTAGTTTCGGACCACTCCTTTAAGTGCTCTTCATCCACTGGTTGAATTTGTATCACGCCTACGTCCTGCTTTTCCCACCACTTGTCTACCCTTCAAACATAATAAAGTAATTATTAAGATCTATTGGCTACTAATGAGATACTTTTCCCTATATCTGTAATTAAAAATGTAAGTTTGCCTAAAAAATAAAATGGATTGCCTAAAAACCTTCAACTGTTGGACCTAACAGCAAGGCTGTATTGAGGACAGATCATGGTAAAATAACCTCATTGATTTTTCTGACTGTGTCAAAAAGGTGCCTTGAATATCACCGATCTGGAGTTCAGTAGTTTCACAAAAAGAGCATTTTAGATAAGTCATTGAATATTTAATATAATTCCTGGATAGTTCTGTGGATTGTCTATTGCCTTCAGAATAGATATCAGAGTGTTGTTATTAATGGTGTATATTGTGAAGAGAGATTAGTTACAGGTGATGCACCACAAACATCTGGTCTGGATACATAGGAGATAATTTAGTATGTAAGGTATATTTAAGAGTGTGGCCATGTAGGAGAGAAAAAAAGTACAATACTCGCACTAGATAAAGGTAAAAGCTGCAGAGAGAGATTTTGAGAACACATTTTGATTACTGCGTTTAGTCTTGGAGACCTCCTCTACAATAGATATTAAGACAATGGAGCAAAGATCCAAAGCTGGGCTACAAAATGGTGTGTGAGTGTTTGTGTGGAGGAGGAGGGGGGTGTCATAGGCATAACATAGTAGAAGACTGAAAAATATTTTGTATAGGCTGAAGGAAAGAAAGAAAAGGGGACATGAGGAAAACCAACACAAGAACAACGTAGTACAATTTGAAGTTGTGGGTCAGAAGTCACATTTAGGAGGGAATACATGTCTTTAATGCAGGTAACAAGTTGATTAGGAGCGTCTAACTGGTCTGTAAGAGCAAGAACTCTTAATGGTTGGTAGGGGGTCAAATACTTATTTCTCACTGCAAAATGCCAATAAATTTATATAATTTATACAATGTGATTTTCTGGATTTTATTTTTGATATTCTGTCTCTCAATGTTAAAATTAACTTACCCTTAAAATTATAGATTGTTCATATCTTTGTCAGTGGGCAAACTTACAAAATCAGCAAGGGATCAAATAATTATTTCCTGCACTGTATCAGAAGTGTGAGGGGTTGACTCACTTGGCTGCTTTCAGAAGTAGACACAGGAATGTTTCTTAGGTAAGTCACCTGCTGCTTTATTATGGGACAGCAGAAACCATAGCAGGATTCAGCATAATAAACAGGGCCTTTCTGGCATAATGGCAAAACAAAGGATAAATCACAGCAAGTCCTTATATCTGAGGGGTTCGCCCGCTCAGACCACCATATGTCTTCAGCTCCTCCTGGAGCCACGTCTGGAGACTCTCATCTCCAAACACAACACAGAGGAAAAAAACAGTGGCTGCACATTTAACTCCACAGCCACTCCCTTGAGGTGGAGATATGGTGAGTTGGCATCCCGCCCATCTCTCACCTACTCACTGAAAACCCAGTCCCTGATAATGACTGGTTAACACCTTCAGCACATAGCATGCTGGAGAGAAATGTGTGGGTTTCAGATCACAGAATAAAGCAATCTTCTTGAAACATAGCTCCCCTCACAAACAGTGCCAGTGACCCTGATAGAGAAGCGACAAAAGAAAATGTTATTTCAGTACTTAAAGTGAATCTTTCAGCCAGCAGGCCTTTGGTAGGTTATCTAAGATCAGCATGATATAGGGGTTGAGGGGTCACTTAATAGGCTATGTGTTGCTGTTTCAATAAAATTAGTATTTTATCAGTAAGAGATTATCAATACTGCACAACTGTACATCCAGTTGGAAGAATGTATCAAGTGGGGTACCACAGGGCTCTGTGTTATGATTTGGTAGCTGAGGAGAGCAAGCAAAAACGGCAATACACCAGAGAGGTTGGAATCTACTGGATTGCAGTACCCTGACTAACCACCACAACTAAAGGCAGCCGTGGAGCGTACCTACGTTGGTCCTAGACGCCTCGTCACAGCCTGAGAGGTTAACTAAACCTAAAGATAGAAAGAGGAAAAGCTATCTGCCCCGGAGCAGATCCCTAAAGAACATAGGAAGCCCCCAAACATGTAATGGCGGTTAGACAAGAGGAAATACAGACACAGACAGAAAATAGTATGAGCAAATGTTGAGGCCCAATATTCCTAGACAGAAAAGGATAGGAAGGACACTTACTGCAATCCCAAAAAAACCTAAAAAGTACAAACTCTACTGATTGCAAAAACACCTGAGATCACACGACCTCTACCACCTAAATTAGTTCTCTGGTGTAACAAAACTAAGCCGCAGCCACTGAAGAAAAACTGGAAAAGGCAAATGAACAAACAACAGTGGCTCAGACAAACTGAGAGGAGCACAAGCCCCCGGAGGGGACTAGCTGACCTCCACAAAAGTGCAGGAAACAATGCAAAAAGCAAGCACAAAAATAAAAACAGAAAATATCTTATCTGAGAGCAGGAGAAGAGGCAAGATTCAGCAAGCTTCCAAGTGATCCAGGAACCACAGTTGAGACAAGAACAATTGATCACCGGCAACCTTGATGGGAGGGAACCTCCCTTATATAAGACCAGTCTGTAACTCCTGATCGCCAATCTTCACAATCTTCATTGAATGGTTCAGTACTGTTTGTAACCACCAGAGGGAGCTTCTGCTCAGAATTCATTTCCAACACATTCACAACAGTACCCCCCCTTGAGGAGGGGTCACCGTACCCTCATTTGGGCAACCAGGTCGGTCAGGATGAGCTCTGTGATACGCACGGATCAGTCTCCTAGCATGGATGTCCGAAGCAAACACCCAAGAATTGTCCTCCTGACCATAACCTCTCCACTTAACCAAATACTGGAGTTTCCGTCTAGAAAAACGAGAATCCAATATTTTCTCAACCACATACTCCAGATTGCCCTCAACCAAAACAGGGTCAGGAGGCACAGCCATAGGAACCACTGGCTCGACAAACCTCTTCAATAAGGACTTGTGGAACACGTTATGGATCTTAAATGTCCCTGGAAGAAGTAAACGAAAGGAAACAGGATTAAGAATCTCCGTGATCTTATAAGGTCCAATGAACTTAGGCTTAAACTTAGGAGATGCAACTCTCATAGGGATATTTCTCGAGGACAACCAGACCAAGTCCCCCACTTCAAACCGAGGACCATCAGTCCTATGCCGATTGGCAAACCGCTGGGCCCTCTCCTGAGAGAGGGACAACCTCTCCACTACCTGGTCCCAAATCTGCTGCATACGCTCCACAACAGAGTCAACACCCGGACAGACAGAAGCCTCCGTCTGTCCCGAAGAAAATCGAGGGTGAAACCCAAAATTGCAGAAAAATGGAGACATCAAAGTGGCAGAGCTAGCCCTATTATTAAGAGCAAACTCAGCCAAAGGCAAAAAAGAGACCCAGTCATCTTGATCAGCAGACACAAAGCATCTCAGATAAGTCTCCAATGTCTGGTTTGTTCTCTCAGTTTGTTCATTGGTCTGAGGATGAAAAGCCGAGGAGAAAGACAATTGAACACCAAGTTTATAACAAAAAATCCTCCAAAATCTGGAAACAAACTGGACTCCTCTGTCAGACACAATGTTCTTAGGAATGCCATGTAACCGAACCACGTGCTGAAGGAACAAAGGCACCAATTCGGAGGAGAAAGGCAACTTAGGTAATGGCACAAGATGTATCATTTTGGAAAACCTATCACAAATCACCCAGATAACGGTCATTCTCTGAGAAACAGGGAGGTCGGAAGTGAAATCCATAGAGATATGGGTCCATGGTCTCTTGGGCACAGGCAATGGCATCAACAAATCACTAGAGCGAGAGCAAGGCTTGGAGCGAGAGCAAGTCCTGCAGGACTGCACAAGTTCCCTGACGTCACGAGACAAAGTAGGCCACCAAAAGGACCGACTAACCAAGTCTCTGGTACCAAAAATTCCGGGATGACCGGCCAACGCGGAACAATGAATTTCAGACATCACGCTCTTTTTCCACCGGTCTGGGACAAACAATTTCCCAATAGGGCAGCGCTCGGGTTTATCCTCCTGACACCCTTCCAGAGCCAGTCTCAAATTGGGCGAGATGGCGGAAAGAACTACACCCTCTTTCAAAATAACAGCAGGATCAGATAACTCAGAGAGTCCGCAAGGAAACTCCTCGAGAGGGCATCCGCCTTAACATTCTTAGTGCCAGGAAGAAAGGAAACCACAAAATTGTGTGAAAAACAAGGCCCATCTGGCCTGTCTAGGATTAAGTCGCTTGGCTGATTCCAGATAAACCAGATTCTTATGGTCCGTGAGGACCACCACCTGATGTTTGGCTCCCTCCAGCCAATGTCTCCACTCTTCAAAAGCCCACTTCATGGCCAATAACTCCCGATTACCCACGTCATAATTACGTTCAGTTGGAGAAAATTTTCGAGAGAAAAAGGCACAAGGGTTACTTTTAGAGGTCTCTGGATCTCTTTGGGACAAAACGGCACCTGCCCCAATTTCAGAGGCATCAACTTCCACCTGAAATGGCAGAGAAACATCAGGCTGCCGTAGAACAGAAGCAGAAGTGAATCTCTGCTTAAGTTCCTGAAACGCAGAGACTGCCTCAGGAGGCCAATTCACCACATCAGAACCCTTTTTGGTCAAATCAGTCAATGGTTTAACAATAACAGAGAAATTACCAATAAATTTACGATAAAAATTGGCAAAACCCAAGAATCTCTGAAGAGCCTTTAATGAAGTAGGTTGGACCCAATCACAGATGGCCTGAACCTTGACCGGGTCCATTTCAATAACAGATGGGGACAAAATGAATCCCAGAAATGAGATCCTCTGTACGCCAAAAAGACACTTTGATCCCTTCACATACAGAGCATTCTCTCTCAAAATCTGGAACACAGTCCGAACATGTTTCACATGAGAGTCCCAGTCATTGGAAAAAAATCAAGATATCATCCAAATAAACAATCAGAAATTTATCCACAAAATCCCTGAAAATGTCATTCATGAAGGACTGGAAGACGGAAGGAGCATTAGTGAGCCCAAAGGGCATCACTAGGTACTCAAAATGCCCCTCTGGGGTATTAAATGCTGTCTTCCATTCATCCCCGTGCTTAATGCGAATAAGGTTATACGCCCCCCTGAGGTCAAGCTTGGTAAACCAAGTAGCACTTTTCACCCTGGAAAACAGGTCAGAAATCAAGGGTAACGGATATTGATATTTCACAGTGATATTGTTCAAGAGACGATAATCAATACACGGCCTTAATGAACCATCCTTTTTGGCCACAAAGAAAAAACCGGCACCCAAGGGTGAAAAGGATGGTCTGATATGACCCTTCTCCAATGACTCCTTGATATAAGACCGCATAGCGTCATGTTCAGGTACAGACAAGTTAAAAAGGCGACCTTTAGGGAATTTACTACCAGGCACTAATTCAATAGTGCAGTCATAGCTCCTATGGGGGGGCAAGGATGCAGATTTACTTTCGCTAAACACATCAGAAAAATCAGTCAAAAAGTCAGGAACATCCTGAGCCTGGGGAGAGGCAGAAAAAACAGGAGTGTTGGCATTAACACATTGGCAGCCCCAACTGGTTACAGACACAGATTTCCAATCCAAAACAGGATTATGAGACTGTAACCAAGGGAAACCCAGTACAATAATGTCATGCAGATTATACAGCACCAAAAATTTGCAACTCTCCTGATGATCAGGTTCAACCCTCATTATCACCTGAGTAGAGAACTGGGGTTTATTCTCAGCCAAAGGGGTAGAATCAATCCCCAGTAGGAGAATAGACTTCCGTAGGGGTATCAAGGGAAACCCACAACGTTTAGCAAAATCAAAATCCATCAGGTTAATAGCTGCTCCCGAATCAACAAAAGCCTGAGCAGAAAATGTGGACAGGGAGCAAATCAGGGTAACAGTCAACAGAAATTTAGTCTGAACACTACCCAAGACAACTTAGCGTGCAAAACGTCTTCCCCGCTTAGGGCAGACTGAAATAGCATGAGAGGCGTCACCACAGTAGAAACATAACCCATTGCGTTTTCGAAACTCATGATGCTGTGCCCCAGAAGCCACTCTATCACACTGCATGGGTTCAGAAGCTGGTTCACAAGGCAACACTATTCCACGCATACCTCTACGCTCACGCAAACATCTGTCAATTTGAATCGCTTATGACATAGAATCATTGAGACCAGAGGGAGCAGGGAAACCCACCATAACATCTTTTACATTCTCTGACAGACCCTTCCGAAAAAGGGCTGCCAAAGCATCATCATTCCATTTGGTCAGGACTGCCCACTTTCGAAATTTCTGACAGTATAACTCAGCGTCCTCAAGCCCCTGATTTAATGCCAACAAGGTTTTTTCAGCTTGATCAGTGACATTAGGTTCCTCGTACAATAACCCCAGAGCCAGAAAAATGCATCAACATTACTCAAAACAGGGTCCCCAGATGTCAGGGAAAAAGCCCAATCCTGAGGATCGCCGCGCAGGAGAGAGATGAAAATTTGAACCTGCTGTGCTGCATTCCCTGAGGACTTAAGGTACTGCCACACTAAGCTATCCCGCTAGCGATCTCGTTAGCGTTGCATACTATTGAGATCGCTAGCGGGATTGTTTCTATATCGCTAAATGCGGCCACATTTAGCGATATAGTTAACGACGCTATCGCCGTTAGCGATCTTCTTAACGACTTTAGCGGTACAAAAGTACCGCTAAATCGCTAAGAAAAGGTGCCACACAGCGATTAGATACTTACCCAGCGGGAGCGCCAGCGATGAAATAGGGTCCGGAGCGATTCCAGCGACGAGCGAGATCACAGCAGGAAGCTCGTCGCTGGAAGCTGCCGCACTGAACAATATCGCTAACGGGATCGCTAAATAGTGACGTTTTTTAGCGATCCCGTTAGCGATATTGTTTAGTGTGGCATACCCTTTAGGTTTTAAGGCAAAAAACAACTTACAGTTATTTTTGAAATTCAGAAATTTAGCTCGATCCCCTAAAAACAAATCTGGCATGGGGATCCTACGTTCCACAACAGGCAACCCTGCAAGATAGGTAGCAATACTTCGAACTTCAGTGGCAAACTGATCCACACGGCCAGACAACTGTGCAAACTCCATTGAGAGAAAAAAAAAATCCTCAGCACCCAGAGAAAAAGAGGGAAATGCAACAATCAGAGAAAAAAAAAATTTCTGACAACTTCCTTTTTTCTTTTTCCTTTTACTATTTTTCCCTTCTGTTGAGTACCATATAATTTTCAGTTAGGCCGGTGATACTGTTATGATTTGGTAGCTGAGGAGAGCAAGCAAAAACGGCAATACACCAGAGAGGTTGGAATCTACTGGATTGCAGTACCCTGACTAACCACCACAACTAAAGGCAGCCGTGGAGCGTACCTACGTTGGTCCTAGATGCCTCGCCACAGCCTGAGAGGTTAACTGAACCTAAAGATAGAAAGAGGAAAAGCTATCTGCCCCGGAGCAGATCCCCAAAGAACATAGGAAGCCCCCAAACATGTAATGGCGGTTAGACAAGAGGAAATACAGACACAGACAGAAAATAGTATGAGCAAACGTTGGGGCCCAATCTTCCTAGACAGAAAAGGATAGGAAGGACACTTACTGCAATCCCAAAAAACCCTAAAAAGTACCAACTCTACTAATTGCAAAAACACCTGAGATCACACGACCTCTACCACCTAAATTAGTTCTCTGGTGTAACAAAACTAAGCCGCAGCCACTGAAGAAAAACTGGAAAAGGCA
This sequence comes from Oophaga sylvatica, assembly GCA_033576555.1. NCBI lineage: Eukaryota > Metazoa > Chordata > Amphibia > Anura > Dendrobatidae > Oophaga > Oophaga sylvatica. The sequence goes on from JARQOD010000002.1 coordinate 144,302,744, forward strand.
AATGAACAAACAACAGTGGCTCAGACAAACTGAGAAGAGCACAAGCCCCCGGAGGGGACCTGGCTGACCTCCACAAAAGTGCAGGAAACAATGCAAAAAGCAAGCACAAAAATAAAAACAGGAAATATCTTATCTGAGAGCAGGAGAAGAGGCAAGATTCAGCAAGCTTCCAAGTGAACCAGGAACCACAGTTGAGACAAGAACAATTGATCACCGGCAACCTTGATGGGAGGGAACCTCCCTTATATAAGACCAGTCTTTAACTTCTGATCGCCAATCTTCACAATCTTCATTGAATGGTTCAGTACTGTTTGTAACCACCAGAGGGAGCTTCTGCTCAGAATTCATTTCCAACACATTCACAACAGCTCTGTCTTGGGCCCTGTATTGTTCAACATCTTTATCAATGATTTAGATGAAGGAATTGAGGGTAAACTGATTAAATTTGCTGATGACACAAAGCTAGGAGGGGTAGCTAATACTAGAGGAGAGAGAGAGAGAGGATTCAAAAAGATATAAATAAACTGGAGCAGTGGGCAGCAACTAACAGAATGGTTTTTAACAGGGAAAAATGCAAAGTACTACATCTGGGAAATAAAAATGAAAAAAGCATATACAAAATGGGAGGAATAGGGCTAAGTAACAGCACATGTGAAAAAGACTTGGGTATACTAATAGACAGACTGAACATGAGTCAACAGTGTGATGCAGCAGCAAAAAAGGCAAATACAATTCTGGGATGTATTAACAGACGCATACAGTCTAGATCACGTGAAGTCATTGTTGCCCTCTACTCCTCTTTGGTCAGACCTTATCTGGAATACTGTGTCCAGTTTTGGGCATCACATTTTAAAAAATACATCTTGCTCCAGGCAAGTTCAGAGAAGAGCCACCAGAATGGTGTCCGGTCTGCAAACCATGTCCTATGAGGAACGGTTACAGGATTTGGGAATGTTTAGCTTGCAAACAAGAAGACTGAGAGGAGACTTAATAGCTGTCTACAAATATCTCAACTACAAATATCTCAAGGGCTGTCACATTGTAGAAAGATTATCTTTATTCTCATTTGCACAAGGAAAGACTAGAAGCAATGGGATGAAACTGAATGGGAGGAGACAGATTAGATATTAGAAAAAAACTTTTTGACAGTTAGAGTGATCAATGAGTGGAACAGACTGCCACGAGAGGTGGTGAGTTCTCATTCAATGGAAGTCTTCAAACAGAGGCTGGACAGACATCTGTCTGGGATGGTTTAGTGAATCCTGCTTTGAGCAGGGGGTTGGACCAGATGACCCAGGAGGTCCCTTCCAACTCTACCATTCTATGATTCTATGATTCTATGAATACAGGACTAGATATATAGTGCCTCCTAGCCAAATGCTCTGTTTATCTACACCCCCACCACTTATTAGCAGCGTCCTGACATTATAAAGTGTATACAGAAAGCTGCCAATCAATGATGTGGGAGGAGTTATCAAAGCTCAGCATTTCAAGCTGTGCTAGATCTGCAGCAGATAAAACAGTGATTGCATCAAAATGACAGGATGCAAACTAGTGACACATCAGTGGAATCAGGAACTCAGCTCCTACATCATGATGCTCTCTGATTACATGACAAAAACCTGGTGACAGATTCCCTTTAACAATAAGTGAACTGCAATATCTTGTGATAAACATATCTTTTGTAGCAGAAAAACAAAATAATATGGCCAACAAATAGAACAACAATAATACTAATATAATAATAATAATAATAATGGTCTTTTTCTGCCGTCTATGTTTCTATGTTGCAACTATTTAGAAGCAGAGAATTACTTCATCAGTCCTTGTAGATAGTAGTTGTTTTAAAAGTTAATGACACTTTATTAGCATGCTGCACAAAATTATTATGGGCACACCAAATCTGTTAAACATTTTTTTTTAAGCACCTATAATTTAGTTACCGTAAGTAAATACAATCACAAGATATTCCAAGGCGAAAGACATTATTGTACTTGTTACTTTAAAACATAGCTTAATTCTACAGAGCAGACCCTAATGCATTTGTGCCAGGGGGACTCATGTGAGCAAGCTAATGGCATGCAGTGAATGGTGTAAAATGTCAAGGTTCTGTCACAGAGTGCTCTCATTAATCGTATGCTGAAGCTTTTATCTTGTATGGTTCTAACTTCTCACCATTCATTATACTGTATGATAAAATAATGTACATTATTTGGAGATATTCCATACAGTTAAAAGCTTTCTGGCCTTGAAAGATAAGAGGCTAAGCCACTGAAGGCGTTAAGAAGACATTATCAGCCTATAGAGAGTGACTAGATATGAATTGTATGGCGTAGGCCATAAACTTCTAAACACGGATAAGTGTTCTAAATATGATTACTTGTAAATTTCTCCCAAAATTATTTTTGTTTTCTGTATGAAATGCTGTTCTTAGATGTGCCAACCATGAACTTTTAATAGCCTGTTTAGACAAGCTGACCACATTCTATGTTCACAGAGCGATTGTTAATATGATTGTTTTGTGCTCATAGGATATGATGTTATCAGCAACACCTCACCTGGTTACACAGGACAATGAGCAAGCTTAAAAAACATTGCGTCCAATGAACAAGCCTTTGCACGTGCAACAGGTGTACATTAGCATGTTTAGAAGGATGGAGCAAGGAATGATTATTGGCCTCTCTAATTTGGCCTGAAACTTGTCAATATATATGATCAAGAACAATAGCTAGAAATAAAACATATAGGCCCTGATTCATGAGGACAGGTGTGAATAATGTCGTGTTGGAGTCAAATGTTTCTGATGTATTAGGAGGCGCCCATGTCTCAATGAATTCAGTGCATCTGAGAAGTTGTGTACGACGCCGTGTGCCTTGCCATAAATATTACTCAAGTTGGCATAAGATGCACTATAAGAAAGTCATATATGAGCTTACCATCTCTGTATTTTCACACGTCCATATCCATGAGTGCTACTCTTGTTGGGAACTTCCAACTTTGGTAAAAAAAATTTAAGGATTGAAGGAAAACGGCACATCCACAAATCTCCTTAAAAAAGGTTACTTTTTATTGATTATCCATAAGAAATAGAAAAAATATTAAAAGCCAAATGGTATGGACTGAAAATTCACTGACGTGGTTTTGCCGGCTAAGCACCTCATGTGTTATGTTTCGGTAGCTCAGGAGGACAGGCACAACAGCAGGGCAGCCGAACACCTGAGATGTTGGTAACTGATGGGTTGCAGATTCCTAAACTAACGACACATCTAGAGGTAGCCGTGGAGCGTTCCTACGTTGATCCTAGATGCCTCGTCACAGCCTGAGAGATAACTACACCTAAAGGCAGAAAGATGAAAGCTATCTGCCCCGGAGCAGATCCCCAAAGAAAATAGGAAGCCCCCAAACATATAATGGCGGTGAGACAAGATGAAAATACAAACATAGGCAGAAAATAGACTGAGCAAACGCTGGGGCCACAAGCTGACTAAATAGGATAGGACAGGAGAGATTACTTTCTGCAACCCAAAAAGCAATACAAAAATCCAACAATTCTGATTACAAAAATACTGAGATCACACGATCTCACCACCCACTAAATCAAATCTCAGTGTGAACAAAAACCAAGCCGCAGCCGCTGAAAAAACAGGAAAAAGCAAATGAGCAAATAACAGTGGCTGCAGATAAACTGTGAGGAGCTCAGGCCCCAGGAGGGGACCTGGCTGACCTCCACAAAAGTGCAGAAAACAATGCAAAAAGCAAGCACAAAAAGAAAAGCAAAAATATCTTATCTGAAAGCAGGAGATGCAGGCAAGACACCAGCAAACTTCCAAATGAACCAGGAACCACAATTGAGACAAGAACAATTGATCACCGCAACCATCATGGGAGGGAACCTCCCTTATATCAGACCAATCCGTGATCCCAGATTGCCACTCCTCGCTGAAAGGTTCAGTAAGGTCTGTAACCACCAGAGGGAGCCTCTGCTCAGAAACCATCTCTAGCACATTCATAACACTCATGAATATGGGCACTGAGTTGCCGAAAATGCATTATTGAAATTTTCAGAACATGCCACGTAGATTTTTATCTATTTTATTTTCGATTTCTTATGAATAAACAATTAAGAAATAACCTTTTTTTATACGATTTAATGAGATTAAAAAAGTATCATGTAAGGTATACCAAAGCTCATTATCGATCACATGAGCTGATGACTTATGCCCCAGTTGCATCCATTTTGGTAGTGCCAGCCGAAACTGTTCAGTCACAACAATACTGTATAGAGGCTGTGCAGCGTTTTGTGAGATGTCATTAAAAACAAGTAAATTTCCATACATATGTGACAACTAGGGGTTAAATTAGCTTTCAGCAATGACATAATCTGCAATAGAAAGCATGTTTAACTACAACATAGAGGATTGGCATTATCATAATACACAGTAAACCAGTTTACATTATAGCATAAAAATAAATCTTCAAACCTCTGGCTGATATCGCCTTCCACGCCATTCTCACAGGTCTGAGACTACTGCCAGGTCTTCAAAACACAACAAAGGACATAATTAACAATACCGTTTAACTTTTAGTAAATGTAAGCTTAGACTTGACATTCTTAAAATTTATCTTAGTGGATTGTGCTGATTGATAAATTTGTGTAGTCATTCTCCTCCACACTGTCCACATCCCATTCTTCATGGTTACAGTCTGAACAGTCGGCCTTTCCTCAAACTGAGAGAATTTAGATGAAAATACTACAGATTTCTTTTAGTTTTTTTCTTCAAGGTTTAGGATTAATGCAAAATATTTTAGAGAACCCTCACAGATGTCATTTAAAGAGGCTCATTAGGCAGCCCAAAACATAGATAGATTGTAAGCCCACCTTGCTCTCCCCCAAATTCAACAACCAGGCCTTATTTTGCATATTTCTCTGCTACAAAAATTAGAACTCAAACAACTATTAGGGTCCTCTCTCTTCACTCCCCCCACATGTAAGCTCTCCACTATTGAGATATGAGCAAATATATATGCCGCAAATCAAATTATGATTTGAAAAGATTCACTCATCTCTACTGTGTTATTATTTTTTGGAATGGGCAACAAGGACAAATATTTTTTTTCAAACATTTCCCCCTCAGATTTTATGAAAAAAATTGTTAAGCACTGCCAGTAAAACAGCAAATGACACTACAAATGCAAAAATTTGCAGTAATGATATTACGGTAGGTTGTTGGTTACCTTGTAACCTTTAGGAATAAATTGAGAAAATGTTAGATTATAACATGCTTAATTTTTGCTAAGAACCCGATATACCATACTCATTAGCTATGATGTGAGGTTTCTATGGAAATTATTAAATGATTCCTTTATACATTTGAAAACACAACATTCTCCTCTGTAATAATATTTAGCAGATTCTTCTGATATTGATCCAGTCTTTACTGGGAAACCACATTCGATAATTTAGTTTCCATTTCTCACTATCCCCAGTCTTTATAGTGCTGGTATTATAGGTTTTCTTCTCTCTTCCTATAAGAGATACATGCAGAATTTCAGTCTCACTGATGTCATCATTTCACTTATCGATGTTCTATTCTAGTTGTGACTTCTTGTAGGATAACATAAGAAATGTATGAAACACACAGGACATTCCAGTAAGAAAAAACTTTTTGACAGGGTGATCAATGAGTGGAACAGGCTGCCACGAGAGGTGGTGAGTTCTCCTTCAATGGAAGTCTTCAAACAGAGGCTGGACAGACATCTGTCTGGGATGATTTAGAGAATCCTGCTTTGAGCAGGGGGTTGGACCAGATGGCCCAGGAGGTCCCTTCCAACTCTACCATTCTATAATTCTATGATTCTACTGTTTATTGTAACAGTAATTGCTAAGCAATATCTCATCAGGGTTGGCTGATATATAGCAAGTCCTTTTTGCACTAGGAGACAGCAATTTATATTTTTTACAACAATTGTAATAATATCTAATGTTATCAGTAACAGTGTTGTCCATTAAAAAGGCCAGGGTAGGTAATGCTATATACAAAAAAATATATAAAATAATCATTGCTTAAATGGTACCTGTCACCAGTTTTTGCTCCTACTTTATTCTTGCTACTCCCCTAAGTATTTAGCTTTTTTGTCTTCTTTCTAATTTGCCATATGGTTCTAGAGGTATGAACCTTATTATTTAGAACTGAATTTTATGGTTTTTACAAGGGGAAGTTGCTCACAGGATTCTCCGGGGACGTCACTTTTGGCTGCTCTGCAAAATCACCATGTGAGTCAAGCTCACTTGATAATGACCTTACAACTTTACAACAAATAAAAAAGGCACATACTCTAGGACTGTAAAAAGATTTAACAAAATAAAAGGAATGCTCTGGGGAGAAATAAGAATAAATTAAGAGAAAAAAACTCTTTTGAAGCCCCTAAAGAACATCATTTGCCTCGTCTCAGATCCTCTGAGGTTTCTATTGACAGGGTTGCAGTGCTCACATCGCATACACAACACATGACTTCCACAGCAAACTAGTTGCCCTAAAGGGGTTATCTGGGACTTAATTTATTTCTTCTTTGGGTATAAGCACTTATCGGCAGGTGTTTGCTAATCTACCTGTTCTACCCTGCAATGATCTCTCCTGTCTCAGAGTGATCACGGACCACTCCTGCAATGTCATGTCAAACAGTCTTGTAATAAAGATGAAATTGGCACTCAGGTAGTTGGTGTGATTAGCGTAGACTTTAGTGCAAGTATTACAGTACATGTGTGACTCTGAACAAGCGGTGGACACCAGGTTCATGCCGCTAGCACCTTACTGTGCTCCCCAGGATCACTGGCTTTGCCTCCCTGGACACTGTCCATTACATCTAAAGCTACTACAGTGTGTACTCTGATGAAGGTCCTTGTGGACCCTAATGTCACACCTGTGCTGTAATACTTGCATTAAAGTATACTTTAATCACACCAACTAGCTGAGTGCAATGTTCATCTTTAATATTATAAGGTTTGGGACCCTACTTGTGCACCTTTTTCCAGGAGTGCCACTATCCTTTTCACTATGAACAAAAACAACAACAACTTTCGTGATTTAATGCTTTCATTTAGCCGTTTAACAAATTTTATATCATGATATATCAGACTTTTATAGATGTGTTAATACCAAATATGTTCAATTTTTTATTTCTTTTTGTTTTAAATGGCAAAAGGAGGGTGATTTAAACTTTTAGATTTTAAAAAAATATACATTTTTAAAACTTTTTTTACTTTATTTTTTAGTGCCGTAAGAGGATTTGAACTTTCTATTGTTTGATCGCATATACTATGTACGACATTACTGCAGCATATAATGAAATTGCAGTTCTCCTATGGAGCTAAGCCTGTGCAGTGAACTTTACATGAGGACCAAGATGATAGTTATGGGGACCTGTAGCAGACCCCTGGCTACCATGACAACACATTGTTTTCCGAAGATCACATCACGGAGGGCTGAAAGGAGCTGGTGCACACATTTAAATGCTGCTGCCGGTGGCTGGCTATCTCCGTGGTTAAGTAGCAGTGACCGGAGCAAGCTTCTGCTGCTCCTGTTACAGGCATATGTTAGCAGCGGGAATGGTGCAGGCTCAGTTCCTGAACCCACTCCATGAACTCACCGTGACCACACAACGTAAATTTATATTATGTATTCGTTATTGGTTTAATTTTAAATTCCATTTTTATGTTCACATTATTACCACCAATGTAATTTTCAGATTTTAACTATACTGCATTAGATGTTGTAAATGTGATCCATATCATTTATTAGTTAGGAAGGGGGGCTAGTTCATTTAACAGATCCACTTGTTAGATGGCCCTTGACATTCCACTGGAGTGGGGGCATGCCTAGGATATGGGAAGTATCCTTCCTTCATTCATTTTGCTCCCTTCCTTCCCCCTTACCTTATATAATTGGTATTTTTCACCTATAATTGTTAAAGACTTAAGAAAAAGAAATCTCAGAAACGGTGTGTTAGGGTTGGTGGAACGCACCACATGAAATATATATAAAAATAATAATATTAAGGTGCGTTCGCAACCCGGGGCGGAACAAGGAGGCGGTTGAATGCCGACAACACGCGAGTTAGATGTCACCCGGTATGAACAGCGGTGAACTCTGTTACTTCACAGAGCCGCCCCAACAAACAGAACACTGTTCCCTGTTACACGTCACAGGACACAGCTGATATGGTGCGAGTGAAGTCTCTAGGCTCAACCCCTAAAACACGGGGACTTGAGTCTGACCGGACCCACAATGCTCACGGCGTCGCACTACAGTAGTGATGCCACTACTTGGCGCTCAGTGGTAGCAAACACAGCTAACTAAAAAACTAGAGCAAAAAGCTCAACTGACCGCAGAGCGGTACCAAAAGGTGTGTGCCAGAGCACGAGGATTGACTGTGCCCTATAAACAGCCCGTGCTAAGCAGCACACGCGGTCGAGACAGGTGCTAGGTCAAGCCGAGTAAAATCCTGCCTGACTAAGGAACACTAAACGGTCATACACACTGACAGTGTAGCAGGTTCTCAGCCCAAACACCCGTGCATACACAGAGTGTTTTTTTTTTTTTAAAAAGCCCGAATTCGTGTCTATAACCCAAGTGCGCTTAAAAAAGTGACTAAAAGTGCCACAAAAAAAGTGCACTAGGATGCTGGTCATTTTGAAACCCTCTCCAAAAGGAGAAGGGTCCCCTGAAACCATTCCCCATCCCTCCGAGCCAGAAGGCCACAGCGAGGGACAGGGACAAGTAGTCTCCTCCAGCCAAAGCCAGAGGAGACCCAATCTTACTCCCAGCATCTGCCCGAGTTCTCACCCAAGCAAGACATTGGGAGCCTAAGACTTGCACCCCTCCCGGAAGAGGGGAGCCAACAATGCTCTCCTCCCGAAAGAGGAGAGCCAGGGGGTTCAGGGAGTAGCGGAACCTGATGGCCACACACTCCCCCTAGACATTTCAAGAAGGGAACCCGTGAGGAAACCGCATCCTAACAAAAGTCCTAGTGGCAAGTGGACACACATGCAAAGGTGACACACAGTGACAAAAATATAATAAATAAAAATAAATAGTGAAGGTTTTACAGTGTAATACTGACCGGACCTTCGACCGGGAATTTAAAAATTCCCCATCCTAACCAAAAGGCCTGGAAAAGGGTGTGTGCAATGAAAATTGAAAAGAAGTGCTCATGCAAATGTGCCAAAACTCAAGTGGGGGTCCCAATCCCAGTGAGTTAAGGCACCCCAGGTTCACCACTCCTGGGGCACTTCACACTTGGGGCTTTCAATCTTCCCTGGCCCAGTGGTGTCGATCCTGGGGGGCCATGTTTTCCACCAGATGACTATATGAGACACCTGGCGTACTAACAAGCGCCAAAACCCCAGTGTGTATATTGTATCAATCTACTAGGGTGGCCCAGGCCAAAGCCACCTTTTCGAAAGATACTATACTTGATCTTAGCCAAAAGGCATACACAGAGTGGTAGCGTATCCACTCGCTCACACACCATATGGTTTATACTAGCGCACTGCCGTGCGATCCTTTTATAACTGCAGCCTTACAGAACCTTTCTGATGGACCAATCTGAACCACTTGAGGACCTGAGCATGTGACCTCTGACCACCAATGAATGGTCGTCTCACGGGCGTGCTCAGATGCAGAAAAGCAGGACTTAGTCCCAGGAGCGTCTGCACGCTGCTAACTAATGCTGGTTGCTATAGCTGAACCTGGGGCTGTAGCAGCAACCAAACGCATAGCATTAGCCTGAGTAAGACTATGGGACCGACGTCTCCGCTAAGCAGGATCCTCTGAAGAAGAATGGGAGACCGCAGAGTACATGGCTCGAGATTCCCCCTGTGCAGCGGTGGGATTTCGACGCCTAATAGGGTGTGATAACATACTAGGTAGGTTAATGGGAATTAAATGCAAAGTGCTACATGAAGGAAACACTGTACTGCTGCCCTATGTATACCCAGCCTTGTCCTATTAATTATCAGTTTGTTGTAAAGTGAGCATATGAAGGAAATCAGCTCTTTAAATTGAGATATGTTCTCTCCTTTAGTGGGCAGTTCTTCTACCTTTGTATTAGTAATATATTATTTATTAGGCGCAGTACACTAGAGAACTGCTCCATGAGAGATGTTTTTGTCACTCTTTGCCTTGGTAATAAGGAAGGTGTGCGTGTAGTGCCTCAGGTGCTGTTTGATATACTGCCTCTTATGACTACGGAGATTGTGATTAAATTGCTTTTTTACGTTTGTCATGTTTACTCATATGTGATTTTCATTAGTAAGCGTTATTACATCTCATCCTGTGCTGCATTGTGTTACTGTCACAGTACATGGAGAAAAAAAAGAGAACCTTGTAAATCCGTCTCTTCACATCCTGCATTCTCAAACGACTGTTTCTCTGTTGCATTACAATCTATAATGCGGCTCCAGGCCTAGACTGATTGAATATATTAAGTCTACACTTACTGTATCGTTATGGCCTAAAGACACAGAACGCTGCATGGGGTAGGGCGAGAAATAGGCTAATAATGAGCTAAAGCGAAGAAGTTTTCAGAGAAACAAACTAAAAAACAACTAAAGTTCCTCCTTTCTATAGAGTTTACTCATGGAATTTACCTATGTGACGAGTTGAATAAAAAAAATGTCATGAAGTTGCAGAACACAATTGATGCATATTATAAAAAATTAAAGAATTGCTAATTAAATGAATATATACTGTATATATTTATTTAGATATATATTTATTATCTTATTTATCTTTTACTAAAAGGTTAAATATTTATTTACTATTTTATTACAGATGAGTGATCAAATCCATAACTAATTTCCTAAAATATACATATTTCTGGCCATTGAGCAAGGCCACGCACGTATAATCAGAATGTGTCAGGAGTAGAGTTGAGCAAAACAGGTTGGTCAGATTCATAAGTCGCCGACTTTCGCCAAAGTCGGGTTTCGTTGGCCGAAACACGACCATAGCGTGCAGTCGGCCATGTGGTTGGGAAAACGAGCCCCAAAGTCAGTTTTCCCAGAATGATATCAGGCGCCTTTTTTCAGGACATACACTTTGTGCGACGAGATAACATATGCAGCGTCCACCACCATCTTAGAGAAGGGCATTGCAGTGATTGGCTTGCTTTGGGGGGCGTCATAGTGTCTATAAAAGCCCCGACCGCCGACCACCATTTTACTTCTGCCGATATTAACAGTAGGGAGAATTTGCTGACTCTGTTTATCAGTAGGGAGAGAGTTAGGGCTGGAAAGAGAAGTTCTTATGTGCTTGTGCTGATAGCAATTGTACTGTACAGTTAGTGTGCAGTGACAGGGGAGGATTTTCTTGTGTGCAGCAGCACTGGTTATTAGGCTGCCTGATAGCTGTATTGCTGTGTGTACACTGCTGTGCAGACTGCTTTTTACAAAGCAATAATACTTTTATTCTTTTTTTCTGCAGTTACAGAGCGTTCATTTTTCCCACACCGTATAGAGCTGTATGCTCCTCACACACTACCGTGTACCGGCTGGTATCACGGACAAATACATGCTGACTATCTGTGTGTGACTCCGGAAATATGCACAGAGATTGAAATTTTCCCCTACACCGTATACAGCTGTACGCTTCTGATACAGTACCGTATATCTGCTCTTTGTATTACGGTCAAATCCATACTGAGTGAGCATCTGTATGTGACTCCGGAAATATATACGGAGATTGAAATTTTCCCGTACACCGTATACAGCTGTCCGTTCCTCATACAGTACCGTATATCTGCTCTTTGTATTACGGTCAAATCCATACTGAGAGAACGTCTGTGTGTGACTCCGGAAATATATATACGGAGATTGAAATTTTCCCCTACACCGTGTACAGCTGTCCGCTCCTCATACAGTACCGTATATCTGCTCTTTGTATTACGGTCAAATCCATACTGAGTGAGCATCTGTATGTGACTCCGGAAATATATACGGAGATTGAAATTTTCCCCTACACCGTGTACAGCTGTCCGCTTCTGATACAGTACCGTATATCTGCTCTTTGTATTACGGTCAAATCCATACTGAGAGAACGTCTGTGTGTGACTCCGGAAATATATATACGGAGATTGAAATTTTTCCCTACACCGTATACAGCTGTACACTCCTCATACAATACCTGGTTTGCCTACTCCCAGAAAAGAGAGCCTTCCAGGCCTTCTGGAGCCAGACGATGATGCAGGCTCAACACCTCCTGCCTTATGTGCTATTGTGCTTTTGGCACTACCAGCAGATGCACCACCACCACCATCAGTACCAGCCGCAGCCTCTTCCAACATACTTCCTCATGTTTGGGAAAATACACTGGAACATCATATATGGGGCCCATTATATACTGGAGCATCACATGGAGCCCATTATATGTGGAGCATTATATATGGGGACCATTATATTTGGAGCATTATATGGGGCTCATCATACACTGGAGCATTATATATGGGGCCCATCATATACTAGAGCATCATATGGGGTTCATTATTTATGGGGCATCATATAGGGCCCTTTATATATGGAGCATCATATGGAGCACATATGGGGCCTATTCTGTATGGAGCATTATATGGAGCCCATTCTGTATGGCGCACTATGTGGTGCCCATAATACTGTATAGAGGACTATACTGTCCATTTTTTGAGCTATTGTAGAATTTACAATAGATATCACTCATGTAATGTAAGAAGTGAAGTATTTGGCATTGTACTATGCCTATATTTCTCTGCCATATCGAAGCATCATGAATTGTGGTATGTGTTAAAGGGGCCCACTGAGACTCTTTCGCCCGAGGCCCACGAAAACTTGGAGCCAGCCCTGCCCCCCCCACAACTTTAGCCAAATAACCCCCAGTTTTCAATGCGTTACTATTATTATAAAGTAAATTTAGGTTGACAAGCTTAAGTAATAAGAATTGATGTCGTTGGCATTGAAATGGGCACTGTAGGTGTGTTTACTGTCCTCCACTCACTGCCGACTTTTATTCCCCATTGACTTGCATTGGGGTCGGGTTTCCGACTCCGACTCGACTTTTTCCGATAGTCTGCCGACTTCGTTCGACTCGACTTTTGGAAAAGTCGAGCCGACCGAAACCCGACTCGACCCTCCCGGAGGCAAAGTCGCTCATCTATAGTCAAGAGGTATATTTATCACATACCTGCAGTCACATGACTACTCGATCCCACCACCCACACCCAGAATACTTACAGTGTGCACTGCGTGTAATATGAGGATTCACAAGTCTGCAATCACATAAAGTGACTGCAGACTTTCACCATAAATCTGGACAACTGCTTCAATGCATTTTATTTTATTTTTTTCACTCTTAACCTCCTCTAAGTTTATTATGCTTTGGGGTCTGGACAGATCTCAGAGCATAATAAAAATGTTTTCATGTCATTCAGGGCTCTTTTGATTCAGACCAAATTTTATTCAGGTTAAACTTCACCCCAAACAATTCCAATTGGGTTTAGGTCGGGTGATTGGGGAGGCTATGTTATTTGACGCAGCATTCTATCCCTTTCTCTCTTGGTCACATAGCCCTTATATAGTCTAAAGGTGTCTTTTGGGTCATTGTCCTGTTGCACAATACAATATTTCTACTAAGCGCAATCCAGATAGGATGGCATATCATTAAAGAATGCTTTTGTAGCCATGTTGGGTAAGTGTACCTTGAATTTGGAATAAATTACTAACATTGTCAGTAGCAAAGGATCCCCAAACCTTCACTTCTTCCCTCCATGCTTCACCTTTTCTGCATCTTACAAAGATATAGTAGTTGGTGGCAAAAGCCTCAAATTGTGACTCATGAGACCACAATACAGATGTCCATTGATCTAATGTCCAGTCTTTGTGTCGCTTGGCCCAAACAAGTCTGATAAACGTATCTTCTGTATCAGAGGTAATTATTGGTCTTCCTTTCCTGGTTCGGTCTTCATGAGAGCCAATTTCATTATAGCGATTGATGGTATTCATAACTCGACTTGAGAAAACTTTTAAGGTAATAACAACCAGATTGACACACCTTCATATCTTAAAGTAATGATGGACTGTTGTTATACTTTAATTAGGTGAGTGGTTCTTGACATTTTCTGGCTTAGAACATTTCTGAAATAGGGGACAGCAATGTTGGAATCGCGTACCAACACTGCCATTGCAAAACAACCCACGTGATTCCACAAATGAACCCTTGAAGCATATCTTATCATTTTAAACTATTCCAGGTGACCACCATAATTTTACAAAAAGTATGTTAAACTGTATGGATTACAATAGTCAATTTTTTTACCAAAAAAATATTGTGAACTGTAGTAGGCCAAATTATTTTAAACAGTTTAAGCCATTATTTCACACTAAGCATGTTAAACTGGATGGATGACAATACAGTAAATTTTTTCACCCCCTCCAGAAAAATGTGGTCATCTGCTGTAGCTATATATTCAGCAATGGACAGCAAAGCCCTAAGCCCTGCCTAGAGGCTGTATTCTCCACTCTCCCTGCTCCAGCTATCCCTGGGCTAAATGTAGAATGTATCTCGCGAAGCACAAGATAAACCCGAAGAAGGACTTTTAGGCTGCGTGCCCACGATCAGAAATAGTAGCATTTTAAAGGCAACGCATTTTTGCTTTGTCCAAAATGTGGTATTCTACATTAGAAGCACAGTTGATGGGATTTATAGAAATCTCATGCCCACTTTGCTTCTTTTTAAAGCTGCGCAAACTCACCTGCAGTGTGAGTTTTTGAGCTGCAGCATGTAGATTTCTGTAGCAGATACGCTTAGTCTCCTTCTCCCCATAGACTGTCATTACATGTGGTCAATCAGCATACTTCCAAAACACACGTGCGTAATGTACAATGCAGCGTTTTGGATGCAACGAAAATACGCTGTGTCCAATTCGGGTTTCCAGGCACTGCGCAGCGCCTGGAAACCCAACGTGTACCTTGGTTACCAGCTCCCTGCATCAGCGCGCTGGTATCCAAAGTACACTGCGGGTAACTAGGTGACGTTACTCGCAGTGTCGCTGTCCTGATCGCTGCCTGAGCTGCCTGTTTGGCAGCTCAGCAGCGATCATGTAGCGACACACCAGCGATCCTGATTGTTATCAGGATCGCTGGTGTGTCGATATGTGAGACGGGGCCCTTTAGCCGAGAGTAAGCAGTTGTTTAACTGAATGAAAAATATACATTATACTGAGTCCTTTCCCTTAAACTTATTGTATATATTCTGTTCTGTTTCTCACACTTTTTAACATTTTTCCTATACTGAATATTATTTCTAATCTGTTGGGCTTATTTTAAATAATATTATTTGCATCTAAGAAACGTCTACCTATATATATATATTTATATATGTAGAGCTAAGATGAGTCCTCATTTGTCCACAAATGCTTGGTCATGTAAGGCAATGTTTCTAAACCTTTATCCATCTCCAACACGGAGGATAACTCATTTAGACATGTGTCATGTTACAGCAGTCCACTATAGGCTGGGTGAACACACTTACAGTGAGTGAATTGTTAAATAGAATACTGCTCATACAGTAAAGCTAACCATGAGGTTTAAAGTATTAGACTGATTCTTCCCAAATTTATTTTGGGAAGATATATTATACTAGTACTTTTATATAATAATTAGTGATGAGTGAGTATGCTCGTTGGTCGGGTTTTCCAGAGCATGCTCAGGTGGTCTCCGAGTATTTGGAAGTGCTCGGAGATTTAGTTTATGTCGCCACAGCTGCATGATTTGAGACTGCTAGACAGCCTGAATATATGTGGGGATTCCCTAACAAACAGGCGATCCCTAAATGTATTCAGTCTGTCTAGAAGTCGCAAATCATGAAAAGACCTAGATAAAGCGTCTGTTTTAACGTTCTTATCACTTGCCTGGAAATGAAGTTCAAATTCAAAGCGGGTGAAGAACAAGGACCATCTGGCTTGCCTGGGGTTGAGCCTTTGTGCAGTCTGGATGTACGCCAAGTTTTTATGGTCCGTGAAGATCTTGAACGGATGTATGGCACCTTCTACTAAGTATCTCCATTCCTCCAAGGCCAAATTAATGGCCAACAACTCCCTGTCGCCATTGGAGTAATTTCGCTCAGATGAGAATACTTTAGAAAAGAAGCCGCAGGTGACAAGACGTCCAGAAGAAGACATCTGCAGAAAAATTGCGCCGGTCCAGGTAGAGGATGCGTCTACCTCTAGAGCAAAAGGTTTACTAACCTCTGGACGGTGAAGCACAGGAGCCGAAGCGAATGTTTGCTTCAGGGATAGAAAGGCATCCTCCGCTTCAGTAGACCAAGCATTAGGGTTAGCTCCTTTGCAAATAAGAGATGAGATAGGCCAAACCAGAGAGGAAAAATGGGGAACTGCCGATAATAATTTGCAAACCCAAGGAAACGCTGGATTGCTTTCACCCCATGGTGTCATGGCCAATCGAGAACGGCAGACATTTTCGCCAGGTCTATGCATAGACCAGAGTCCGAGATAATGTACCCCAGGAACGGTAAGGACGTTTGTTCGAAGACACATTTCTCGATCTTGGTGTATAGGCGGTTCTCTCTTAAATGCAGGAGCACTTGGCGCACGTTCTTTCTGTGGGTAGACAGATCTGGAGAAAACATGAGGATATCATTCAGGTAGACCACAACGCAGGAGTACAGCATATCCCGGAAGATATCAGTCACGAATTCCTGGAACACTGCTGGAGCATTGCATAGGCCGAAGGGCATGACCAAATACTCATAGTGGCCATCTCGGGTGTTAAAGGCGGTCTTCCACGCGTCACCAGAAAGAATACGGATCAAGTTCTAGGCCCCACAAAAATCCAGCTTGGTGAAAATTTGTGCACCGCTTAGGCAGTCAAAAAGTTCCGGATTAAAGGCAGCAGGTATTTGTTTTTGACCGTGATGTCATTCAGCCCCTTATAGTCTATGCAGGGATGGAGGGAGCCGTCTTTCTTTTTGACTAAGAAAAACCCCGCTCCTGCGGGTGAGGAAGACTTACGGATGAAACCTCTGGCTACATTTTCCTAGATATATTCCGACATAGCTTGGGTTTCAGCAGGAGATAACGGCTATATTCTACCACTGGGTGGAGTAGAGCCAGGACGAGGTCAATCGGACAGTCGTATGTTCGATGCGGGGCTGAGTCTCAGCCTCTTTCTTGTCGAAGACATCTGCGAAAGACGAATAAGCCTATGGCAGACCTTCAGGTGCTGAGGACAGACTGACAGAACCCATCGGATAGACGGACAGCAGGCACTTCTTCTGACAAGATGGTCCCCAAAGGAGTACATCGCTGGATCACCAGTCAAAAGTTTGCTCATGTGCTCGTAACCAAGGGAGACCAAGAAGAAGCGTGTGGGACAAAGTCGACAGGACGTGGAAGGAGATTTTCTCACGATGCAGGGCTCCAATCTGCAGCTCAACTTCTTCAGTGACCTGGGTAATGGTCTCCGGCAAGGGCTTACCGTTGACCGAAGCTATCAGCCTAGGAGTCTCCAGCGACCTGACAGGAATCAGGTATTTTTAAACTGCCTCGAGCCTGATGAAGATCTCTGCTGTGCCTGAATCCACATAAGCTTCCTCAGAGTAACGTTTGGAACCAAGATTCAGCAAAACAGACACAGTCAGAGGGAGAGGAATCACATACACCTAGGGAGGCCCCTACTACCAAACCTAGGCAGAGAAGTTTCCTGGCCTTTCAGGGCAGGAGCGAAGGAGGTGAGACACACTGTTAGGGTTGGCGGAACGCACAAAATAATATAAATAATAAGTGCATTCGCAGCCCGGGGTCCACCGTGCAGGCTGAGCCTGCTGCTGGTAAGAAAGCGGTAAGGTGAACTCTGTTACTTCACAGAGTAGCAACTTTAGACACTGTGGCCCTATACGGCGGTATAAGCAAACTCTGTTACATCACAGTGTCGCTAAGGTAGAGATGCAGAGATATGGACTGTGTCCTGTTAACTACACAGGAATGCACAGACAACTGCTGTGCGGACAGCAGTCCGTAGTAAATGCAATCAGCAACGCAAACAGACAATCTCCTCACCGGAGAAGCCGGTATTCTAGGGGCTTATTTCAGCCAAACCCTAAACACGTGCATACAATCTCCTCACCGGAGGTGCCGGTATTCTAGGGGCTTATTTTAGCTGAGCCCTAACACATGTGTGCAAGACCACACTGGCGCAAGCACATAATGTAATTGATACTAGCGCATGGCGGCACGACCATGCCACCCTTTTATAGTAGCAACTACAGGACCTGCCAGATAAGGACCAATAGGAAACTGCTCCAGAACACAAGTGGTTTCAGGACCTTCCTGGCAGACCAATAGGAGCTGCTGCAGTACCTGAGCATGTGACCCCTGATCTCCAATGAGAGATCTTACCCTGGACATGCTCAGAAGAGGAAAGCAAGGACTTTGTCCCAAAGACGTCTGCTCGCCGCTAACCAGCACTGGCCACAACAGCAGAACCCGGAGAGGCAGCAGCAATCCTCAGCACAATGTTAGACTGGGCGAGACGCTGGGACCGACGTCTATGCTGAGCAGAGTCCACTGTGGCCGGAGACGGATGGGAGACCGCAGCAGGGACGGCTCGAGATTCCCCCCGTGCAGAAGCGGGAACTCGACCCCTAACATTACCCCTCCTCTAGGACCCCTCCTTCCTTGGGCCTCGTTACACTTGAAGGCAGCAATGAGCTGTGGAGCCTGAATACGCTCAGCAGGCTCCCATGACCTATCCTCAGGCCCATAACCCCTCCAATCCACCAAATAAAACTTTTTGCCACGTACCACCTTGCACCCCAGAATAGCATTCACCTCATAATCGTTAGTAGACGAACCCGATGTCCTGGCAGATGACTCGGAAAACCAGGACAAATATACGGGTTTCAGGAGGGAGACATGGAATGTGTCGGTGATACCCAGGCATGGCTGAAGGGCTAACCGGTAGACCACCGGATTGACCTGTTTGAGGACCTTGAAGGGACCCAAGAAGCGAGGTGCGAACTTAGTGGACTCTACTCGCAGCCTGATGTTACGGGCGAAGAGCCACAGTAAGTCGCCAGGGCAAAAGTCGGAGCGGGGCGCCGATGTGCGGCGGCGGATGACCTCATTCTCTCCTTGGAGGCCTGATGAATGGCATCCTGAGTGCGGTCCCAAATGTCCCGTGCCTCCAGAGCCCAGTCTGCCACCCTGGAGTCGGCGGAAGACACGGGCATAGGTACGGGAACCTACGGATGCTGGCCGTAATTAAGGAGAAATGGGGTTTGTCCAGTGGAATCAGCCACAGCGTTATTTAATGCAAACTCCGCCCACGGTAACAAGGATGCCCAGTCATCTTGCCTAGCTGAAACAAAATGTCGCAGATATGTAACCAAGGTCTGGTTGGCCCTCTCTACCAACCCATTCGTCTCGGGGTGATAAGCAGAAGAGAGATTTAACTCAACACTGAGAAGGCGACAAA
The DNA here is from genome assembly GCA_033576555.1 of Oophaga sylvatica. NCBI lineage: Eukaryota > Metazoa > Chordata > Amphibia > Anura > Dendrobatidae > Oophaga > Oophaga sylvatica. The sequence goes on from JARQOD010000002.1 coordinate 144,322,263, forward strand.
GCTCTCTCCAGAACCGAGATGCAAACTGGGGACCCCGGTCGCTGACAATTTTGTCCGGCATACCGTGTAAGCGGAAGATATGTTTGATAAACAGTGTCGCCAAGTTCCGTGCAGAGGGTAACTGGGGTAGCGGCACTAAGTGCACCATTTTGGAGAAGTGATCGGTGATAACCCATATGATGGTGCACCCACGAGATTTGGGCAAGCCTACCACAAAGTCCATCCCCACCATTTCCCAAGGCCTGTCTGCCACCGGCAATGGGTAACGTAACCCAGCTGGCCGTTGACGAGGGGACTTATTTTTGGCACAGGAGACACATGCCCGAATATAGTCTGCAACGTCCCGGACCATATGCGGCCACCAGTATGTCCTCGCGAATAGCTCAGATGTCCTTTTTTTTCCAAAATGTCCACCCACCCTGGACGAATGGGCCCAAGAGAGAACCTTCGGTCGCAAATTAGATGGTACAAAGGTCTTGCCCGGAGGGACAGACTCTAGCTACACCGGAGCTACAGTTCTCAGGCTCTCAGAGGGGACAATAAGCCGTGGCCCCTCCTCCTCAGAAGACACAAGGGAGCGAGAGAGCGCATCAGCCCGAATGTTCTTCTCTCCTGACAGAAAATGGAGGGTGAAGTGAAAGCGAGAGAAAAACAAGGACCATCTGGCCTGATGGGAATTTAGCCGCTGGACAGTTTGTAAATACACCAGATTTTTGTGATCCGTGAAGACTTGGAAGGGAAAGCGAGCCCCCTCCAACAGATGTCTCCACTCTGAGAAGGCCAACTTCATTGCTAGCAACTCCCTGTCCCCGATGGAATAATTCCTCTCCGCTGATGTGAAGGTCTTGGAGAAAAAGAAGCACGGGTGCTTCCCACCTTGAGCATCCTTTTGGAAGAGGACTGCTCCAGCACCAACGGACGAGGCATCCACCTCCAATATAAATTGCTTATCAACATCGGGGCGATGTAGGATGGGAGCGCTAGCAAAATGGGACTTAATAGAAGTGAAGGCCTTGGAGACCTCTTCAGACCACAATTTGGGATTTGCTCCCTTTTTGGTGAGGGCTACCACGGTAGCTACCAAAGTTGAGAAGTGAGGGATAAACTGGCGGTAGTAATTAATGAACCTCATAAAGCGCTGCACCGCCTTCAGAGAATTGGGTTCTTGCCAGTCCATCCTGCCTGTAGTTTGGCAGGATCCATAGCCAATCCCTGGGCAGAGATGATATAGCCCAGGAAGGGTAAGGACTCCTGCTCAAACACACGTTTCTCCAACTTTGCGTAGAGGGAATTTGCCCGTAAGAGGTCGAAGACTCTGCAGACATCTCTCCGGTGGGAGTCAATATCTGGGGAAAAGATGAGAATATCATCCAGATAGACTACGACTCAGGTGGAGAGCATATCCCGGAAGATGTCATTAACAAAGTCTTAGAAGACGGCTGGGGCATTACAGAGCCTGAAGGGCATCACCAGATATTCATAGTTAACGTCCCTGGTATTAAAAGCTGTCTTCCATTCGTCCCCCTCACGGATGTGAATCAGGTTATAAGCACCCCGCAGATCTAATTTCGTAAATACCCTTGCCCCCCTGTAGCCTATCAAAGAGCTCAGAAATCAGGGGCAACGGGTATTTATTCTTGACGGTGATGGCATTAAGACCCCTGTAATCGATGCATGGACGTAATTCTCCGTTCTTCTTCTGCACGAAGAAGAACTCCGCCCCTGCAGGTGACACTGACTTCCTAATGAATCCTCTTGCCAGGTTCTCCTGAATATATTGAGACATAGCCTCCGTCTCCGGGAGAGAAAGGGGATAGACTCGTCCCTGAGGAGGTTCTGCTCCGGGCAAGAGGTCAATAGGACAGTCATAGGGACGGTGAGGCGGAAGGATTTCCACAGCCTTTTTGGAGAATACGTCTGCATACGACCAATAGTATTTAGGAAGTTAAGTAAGATCTGCGGGTATCTCTGTAGTGGCTACCTGAATGCATTCCCTCATACATCTGCCTTTACATGACTCACCCCAACCCAATATCCTTCCAGAGATCCACTCAATGTGTGGGGAGTGAAAACGGAGCCAGGGCATCCCCAGCAAAATCTCGTCTATTCCCTCGGGAATGACCAGAAGTGAGATAATCTCCTGATGGGAAGGGGACATTGACAACGTGAAAGGGATGGTCTGATGTGTGATTGGTGAAGGCAGTGTCGACCCATTCACTACTCGAACAGTCACGGGTTTGGCGAGCATCACCAGAGGTATAGAGTGGCGGAGAGCGAAGGTAGAGGACATGAAATTTCCTTCGGCTCCAGAGTCCACACAAAGCGTGACTGTTAAAGTGGATGAGCCAAAATTGATTGTCCCCCTAAAGGACAGCTTGGAGGCGTGTACTGCTGTGTCTAGTGAACCCCCTCCAATGGTTACTAGATGCGGTCGTTTCCCGACCGCTGTGGACATTTATTAGCATAATGCCCTACTTGTTGGCAAGCATTACAAGTCACAGGTACTCGAGCGGCCCGAGACTTAGGTCTCGCTCGAGAAATCTCCATGGCCTCAGGGGAATCGGGCGCCTGAATGGAAGATTCAAGAGGTCTGGCGAAGGTGGGTGCCAGCCGGAACCTCTGCCTACACTGGACCCGCTCCAACCTCCGCTCGTTAAAACGGAGGTCGATGCGGGTGGATATGGTAATGAGCTCCTCCAGTGTGGCAGGAATCTCCCTGGTGGACAAGGCGTCCTTCACGTGGTCTGCCAGTCCCCTCCAGTACACTGGTATAAGGACTTTATCTGGCCACTCCAGATCAGAGGCCAGAGTCCGAAATTGGACGGCGAACTGGTTGACCATGGATGAACACTGGGTGATTGCCAACAGCTGGAGAGCCGTATCGTGGGTGACGCGAGGTCCTAAAAAGACCTATTTCAGAGTGTCCAAGAAGAGAGGATCACTCTGCACCACACGATCATCGCGCTCCCACAACAGCATTGCCCACTCCAACGCCCTGCCCGACAAAAGGGATATGATAAAACCCACTTTCGCCCGCTCTGTGGGAAAACGTGCAGCCAGAAGCTCTAAATGTATGAAGCACTGACTGATGAAGCCCTGACATTGTTTACTGTCACCGGTAAACTTGTCTGGAAGTGGGAGGCGGGAAATAGTCTGAGCAGGGGTGGCAGAGGACCAACTGGCTGTGGCCACACTAGCAGCCTGAACCGCGACTGCGGTAACATCCACAGCTGAGGTTGTGCGCTCTAACGTCGCCAACCTACCCTCCAGCTGCTGGATATACCGCTGCAGATGCTGGTCGTCCGCCATTTTACCAGCCAGACCCTGGCGCTAGTATACTGTTAGGGCTGGCGGAACGCACAAAATAATATAAATAATAAGTGCATTCGCAGCCCGGGGTCCACCGTGCAGGCTGAGCCTGCTGTTGGTAAGTGGGCGGTAAGGTGAACTCTGTTACTTCACAGAGTAGCAACTTTAGACACTGTGGCCCTATACGGCGGTATAAGCGAACTCTGTTACATCACAGTGTCGCTAAGGTAGAGACGCAGAGATATGGACTGTGTCCTGTTAACTACACAGGAATGCACAGACAACTGCTGTGCGGACAGCAGTCCGTAGTAAAGGCAATCAGCAACGCAAACAGACAATCTCCTCACTGGAGAAGCCGGTATTCTAGGGGCTTATTTCAGCCAAGCCCTAAACACGTGCATACAATCTCCTCACCGGAGGTGCCGGTATTCTAGGGGCTTATTTCAGCCGAGCCCTAACACATGCGTGCAAGATCACACTGGCGCAAGCACATAATGTAATTGATACTAGCGCATGGCGGCACGACCATGCCACCCTTTTATAGTAGCAACTACAGGACCTGCCAGATAAGGACCAATAGGAAACTGCTCCAGAAACACAAGTGGTTTCAGGACCTTCCTGGCGGACCAATAGGAGCTGCTGCAGTACCTGAGCATGTGACCCCTGATCTCCAATGAGAGATCTTACCCTGGGCATGCTCAGAAGAGGAAAGCAAGGACTTTGTCCCAAAGACATCTGCTCGCCGCTAACCAGCACTGGCCACAACAGCAGAACCCGGAGAGGCAGCAGCAATCCTAAGCACAATGTTAGACTGGGCGAGATGCTGGGACCGACGTCTATGCTGAGCAGAGTCCACTGCGGCCGGAGACGGATGGGAGACCGCAGTAGGGACGGCTCGAGATTCCCCCCGTGCAGAAGCGGGAACTCGACCCCTAACACGCAGTCCCACAGTAGAAGCAGAGCCCTTGTGCAAGTCTCTCCATTTGACGCTGTTCAGCCATCTTGAGTCGGTCCACCTGCATAGGCTCAGATACAGGGCCCGCAGAAGATAGCACAGATTGTAAGTGGGAAGGACTGCGAGTAGACGAAGAGAGATGAGGAGGCCGTCTCTCCCTGGCTGCCTCACGGTTGCGTTCTTGGAAACGCAGATCAATGCATGTCACAAGAGAGATTAAGTCCTCCAAAGAGTTCGGGGTTTCCCGACCCACCAGTTCGTCTTTTATCCGACCGAACAGGCCACGCCAAAAGACCCCTATGAGGGCCTAATTGTTCCAACCGAGTTCGGAAGATAATGCGCAATAAACTTATGGCATATAGTCCAACGGATAGAGTACCCTGATGGAGGTTGAAGAGGGCCTCAGTAATGGAAGCCAGATGACACGGCTCATCAAACAACTTGCAGAAGGTGTCCAGAAAGGTAGAGAGTTAAGAGACGAGTGGGTCATCAGGCTCCCAGAATGGGTTCACCCATGCTATCTCCTCCCCTTCTAAGTGGGGAACAATAAAGGCCACCTTAGCTCGATCGGTGGGATATTGCAGTGGTAAAAGCTCAAAATGCAATTGACATACAGTAGATTCAAAAAAACCCAACACAACTTAGGGTCACCACTATATCGCGGTGGTTTGCCTAAGCGGGGCTGCGGTGCGAGACCGAAGCATGGGCAGGTACGGAAGCAACAGATTGTATAGAAAGGAGTCGGTTATCTACCGACTCCATATAGCTAAGGATGTGGGCCTGAGTGTCACGTTGCTGAGTGAGCTCTTGTTGGAGACTGGCCAACTGAGAGGCATTCCCAGGGTCATAGGTCTGTAACGGGGACAACCGGGTATCCATAGATTTCATAACTGACATAATCCGTGTCTGGTTTTCCAGCAAAAAGAGCAACTCTTTTTGAGTTGCGGCTGAAGTACCAGAGGGGTCCATGGCCTGATTATACTGTGATGACTCCTGGAGTGGACCCTCTGGGTTGCGATACCAACCCACCCTTGGCAAGCTGACCTAGTGAGAACCACCCCCTATACAGGGAGCGTTAGGGGCAGGCCCAGGGGGATAAAGTACCAGGACTGCTGGAACCAGGTGGCTGGCTCACAGAAGACAGAATTACGCAGAATACAGGATAGTGCAGGGCATGTGCACGCAGAATACAAGACAGTGCAAGGCGTATACACGAGGGTATGCAGAGTACAGGACAGTGCAAAGCATGTAGGCAAGGACACACAGAGTATGGGACAGTGCAAAGCGTGTTTACGCAGAGTAAAGGATAATGCAAAATGTATAGTCGAGAACACACAGAATACAAGGCAAAGCAGAGCGTGCGCTGGGAGCACACCTGTGTATAAGACAAGACAGAGTGTGCACTGGGAAGCATGCCTAAGTATAAGGCAAGCCAGAGCACGAGCTAGGAAGCACGAAAGAACACAAGGCAAGGGAGCTGAGAACAGACAGCAGCCAAGCAGGTCTAGCTATAAAGCATAACAATAATCAGGCGCCGCTTACAGGAAGAGGTCATAGTCAGACTCAGGAGGGAGCGCATGCGTGCTGAACAAGGACCTGGAGTCAAGTGCGGGAGGTTAGCATGCGCACTCGACGAGACCCATGGACCTGCCACAATACCGAAGTGATGAAGTCGGGCGCTGAGCCGCGGCGCCGGAGAAATGGTGAGAGCGGCATGACAATAGCCTTCCTTGCTATTTATTACCATCTTTTTAGTTAGCCATTAAAAGGTATCAACCACTGAGGACTTTAACATTTTGTTATGTCTCTATTTACCGGATAACACAATATAAATATACAGTTTTCAACATTTTTAAAGGGATTGGTTATACTACTATTTATAATAATTCTGATCAGAAAGATATGCATTTACCGTATATACTCGAGTATAAGCCGAGATTTTCAGCCCATTTTTTAAGGCTTAAAGTGTCCCTCTCGGCTTATACTCGAGTCATATACCGGGGGTCAGCGGTGGAGGGGGAGCGCTGGTGTCAGAGATCATACTCACTCCCTCCTGGCGCACGGTCTCTACAGCGCCTGCTTCTTCCATGGTCTCGGCGCCCCAGCTCTTCCTGCATTCAGTGGTCACGTGGTACCGCTCATTAAAGTCATGAATATGTGCATATTCATGACTTTAATGAGCGGTACCACGTGACCGCTGAAACCTAGAAGAGCTGAGGCGCCGAGACCATGGAAGAAGCAGGGGCTGCAGAGACCGTGCCCCAGGAGGGGGTGAGTATGACCAGGGGAGGACGGGGAGCAGTGCAATTTTTACCTCTCCCCATTCCACCGCCGCATGCCGCTCTGTCCTCCGCGTCCTCTGACTGTGAAGTTCAGGTCAGAGGGCGCGATGACGTAGTCAGTGTGCGCCCTCTGCTGAATGTCACTGCAGAGGACCCGGAAGACAGGGCGGCATGCAGCGATGGAACGGGGACAGGTGAATATTGCCAGTGCCGGGGTCCTGAGAAAGTGACGACACCAACACCTGCCCACATAGCGCGCCGGTGTCCCACGCCTGCTCAGGACACCGGCACTTGGCCACCAGTGACGAGAGGTGAGTAATTTTTTTTTAATTGCAGCAGCAGTGTCTGCAGCAATATATGGGTTGTATTTATCTACGGAGCATCTTCTTGGGCCACTATTAACCCTTGTGCAGCATTTTATGGGGGGTATTTACCTATGGAGCATCTAATTGGGCCACCATTAACCCTTGTGCAGAATTTTATGGTGGGTATTTATCTATGGAGCATCTTTTTGTACCACCCTTAACCCTTGTGCAGCACCACCCTCGGCTTATACTAGAGTCAATAAGTTTTCCCAGTTTCTTGTGGCAAAATTAGGGGTCTCGGCTTATACTTGGGTCGGCTTATACTCGAGTATATACGGTAATCTTCACATGTATTAGTGTAGGTTCATCATTGGTAAACCTATTGTACAGTCAGAGAATAAAATGGAAAGCTAATAAACAGAATAGGAAGGAAAACTGCTACAATGATGTTCAAGGGTTAGCCATGGGCAGCTAGCAATTAAAATATACATAGAATATGTCAGTTCCAGTTTATCTCTGTCTAAATGAATGCTATTAGTATAAATGCATCTGCAAAGAAGGATCAATATCCATAGTCTTTATCATCCATCATGGATACAGTCTTGTAATAAGCTGTCCTTCATTAATCCTTAATTCTTAAGTCTCTGTTCAGTGTAATTAGAAAGTTTAAGAACACCTCAACAAATCTGTGATTCAGTGCTGCAGATGCCAAGTATATATCAGGCATTGATCAATACTTAAAGATCTATTGTTTAATCATTGTTCTAGATTGCTAGAGTAGTAGTGGTACACCATCACGATCAGAACCTGAGCTGTATAAATATGGTTCTGGTAATATGGTTAAGTGTATGACAAATGTCCTATGGCATAGATTGTGGAAGGCAAGACTGCATAGATGTATGTGACAGGAATCTTTAAATAAGTTCAGTCTGATCTTAAGGTGTCATTAGGGCCATTACACATTATGCTCCTGGTACAGTATGTCCACCCTTGGTTGATCTAGGAGCGATAAAAAGTGTAAAGAATAAGACTTCTCATCCTTTTGAGCCACTTCTGAGTTATTGAGTAGATCAAATGGAAACTAAGTTTCTAAAATAAAATTAAAGAGGACCTTTCACGATATTGTTTGTAATATAAGGACCAGCTCTACCCTTTCCTAGTGTATTCTCACCCATCCCCGCAGACTGTGAGCCCTCGCGGGCAGGGTCCTCTCACCTTCTGTACTTGTGTGTCCCTTGTCTAGCACATGTTTATTGTACCTGTCTATATTTTTCCCTTTTCATATGTAAAGCGCCATGGAATAAATGGCGCTATAAAAATGTATAATAATAATAAGGAGAGCTGCAGCAGTGAATCTGATCCTGGGAGCAGCGATTGCCAAATACTTTGTTCTGAATCTGCCAAAGGAATCAGCATTCTGGATCTACCACAGGTATTGGGACATTATTCCCCGATGACTTTGATAAATCCAAAGCATTGCCTTGGTTAGCGCCATCTTAACTGCTCGCATGCTGCAGCTTTTTTCCTTTTCCTCCTTTTACAGGAAGTGATGGGAGTGAAGAATTGTCAGTGTGATCATGTAAGAGACAAGAAGTATCAATAGCTCACACTAATAAAAAAGTTTTGCTTTCTTTTCTCTGGTATGACACTTGACACTGCCTTCTTATGATTGGCCAATGTCATACAGAGGAAAAAAGTAAATGCCACCTGAAAAAATTCTATGTTGGTTGAAGCGGAAATTTGCACATATCTTCAAAAGCCCATATTACTGCCATTCTGTGAAGAAAAATATTAATCAACCCCTCTTCCACTTTTTCCTGATATATGCAGTTTATATAAAAAAATTGTGAAAGGTTCCTTTTATATAGGCTCTGCCATATCCAACATTTGTTGTAAAAATGTATAGTACAAGTGAAGATAGGACATTTTTAAAGGATAACTTGAAATAGAAATGGAGGGTAAATAGAGCATGGGGGGAATGAATTGACAAATATTATTAATCATGCATTTTCAGAATTATGAAAGCACATTATTATTTTGGAAATAACCCTTTAACCCACGGGTGAAAGCTGCATACCTCCCATCTGTCCCATTTATTCACAGGATTGTCTAATAAAATGAATCTGATTTGCCGACAAGTCAACCTTCAAGGAGGTTTCAGGCAGATCAAATGCAAGGTTTTATTATGTCACATGTGTTGCAATCCAACTATTGGGATGTATAAGGCTGGACTCTCTAGTAAAAACAATCATTTTCCCTCTGGACTATTGCACGAAGCACAAGCTTTATTTCAATTGATAGGAAATCCATTGAGGAACCTAATAAAATGTAAACAACAAAATAAATATATAAATGTATTAATTGTGATGTTATATCATTTCTGTATATCACCAAGCAACACTTCAACACTTATTAGTGTTTTTCTTCAGAGTAGTAGCGGCTGTCAAGCGCTCTCACCCTCCTGATTCCCTTATCCGTCTTCTGCTTACTAAGTGACCTGGAACCAGTTTTCAGTTGACTCAAGGCTTCCTCCACAATGGCTGAGAATGATTGCCTTCACTGGCAGATGGCATATCATCTATTACTGTGCAGCATATTGCATCTAATTTCTTACATTTATTGCTTTTGATGACTTAGGGCCAGATTTATCTGTTGCGTTAAATTTCTTTGACAAATTTCTTGCCTGTTTGCATATCATCATAAATATATGCAGAATGGCATTTCCCTGCAATAAAACATAAATGTTACATGCAAAGCTGAAAGTTGGATCAAACCACAAACTAATTTTCTAAGGTCACAAGTAATGTGTGTATAGCAATAGAATAACATGTTAATTTAGAAATAAATACAAAAATTGGAATCCAAAAATAATAACTTTCTTAGTGGTGAACTAGGCCATGGTCTCTGTTTTGATGAACACAGGGCGAGATATAAATATGTTTATGTGTCACAACATAAAGGCGGCTACAGACGCTAAATTAATTGTCAGCAATAAGTAACAGATGGTGCCACACTCGTCACTATAATGTGAGACATTTATTGTACATACTGTTATATTTCACATGGACTATCAGCTGGTCTCAGATTATATGTAGAACATTAATAGTCATAATTAATTTTTATTTGTTGGTGACAAATATTTTACAATGAATGGCTATGAGACAAAAATCATTTACCTTACGAAGAACTAGAAAAATATTTGACTCTTTTGTCTGGGGAATAGTATATATATGGGAGGCCAAGAGGAATTAGAGATTATGCATTAAACCATAATATGGTTCTGTACAATCTTCATGTGGTGCAGAGCTGTAAAGAGACAGTCTACTGAGCTTTCCTTTAGGCTAAGTTCACGCTGGGCGTTTTTGCTGAGTTTTTTTTTCTGCAGCAAAACCTGAGTTCTTGGCAGGAAAGAAGCTGAGGCAATAATGTTTTTTTCATGTGTTTTTTCATTAAACCCTGAAAGAAAAAAAAGCCAAAGAAGTGACATGCTCTATGTCCAAAAATAAACCAAGCAAAGCACAAAATACTGATGACAAAAAAACAATTTGTGTGCATGAGATTTCTGAAATCTCATAGACATAGCTGGTACTGTCAAATGAATTTGAAAATTAGCATAAAAATAGCATAAAAAGCACAGCAAAAACTCCCAGTGTGAATTTAGCCTTACAGTGAAATAAACAGTATAAAGAAGCATATCAGACATAGGCCAAAATGACACACTTGTCTGCTGAATGGAGGTCTATAAAATGTTCTAGTGCACACCTGGAGTTTTTTGCTGCATGTATGTTCAAGTGCACATACACAGTTAGCATAAAGACCCCCATACATATTAGATAACAGTTGGCCTGGCAGCTATATTCCCTTATTCACCTACACTGAGGAATACTCAGCATTATTGTATTCTTTATAAGGTCGGGATCACACATGCAAGGAATACGACCGAGTTTTGCATATTAATACCCAGCACTGATGCCGGCCTCGGGAGTGGAGCATGCGGCCACATAGTAATACATGGAGCCACACGCTCCACTCCCAAGGCCGGCATCAGTGCCGGGTATTAACATGCGAGACTCGGCTGTATTCCTCGGCTGATCCCGGCCTAAGAGAGCCACTACCAGACTCCTTTGGCATAGCGGGCCATAACATATTTTGAACAGACCCGTTGACACACCCCAAGCCACACCATGTACCATTTGTTTCTATCTTGTCATAGAGGGACATTCAGTAGATGTCCAAGATTGCAGGGAGTAGGCCCAAATCTGGTACTGTCTACTGTACCCAGGATGTTTAGTAATAAAGATGAGCAGATCGATTCACAGGACTAAAGTCCAGCATCCAGGTCAGAGGTACCTGGTGGCTAGATGGAAGGTCTGCGAATATCTTGTGTTCCAGCATCAAGGGTGATGCTTTTGTTTAGCCAGCGTTTGCGCAATGTCATCTGTACGCAATGCTCATCTGGAACCTATTGCTCATTCTATTTTCTGTCTGTGTCCGTGCTATCTTCTTGTCTAACCGCCATTATATGTTTGGGGGCTTCCTATTTTCTTTGGGGATCTGCTCCGGGGCAGATAGCTTTCATCTTTCTGCCTTTAGGTGTAGTTATCTCTCAGGCTGTGACGAGGCGTCTAGGATCAACGTAGGAATGCTCCACGGCTACCTCTAGTTGTGTGGTTAGTTCAGGTTACTGCAATCCAATAGGTTCCAGCCTCTCTGGTGTATTACTGTTTTTGTTTATTCTCCTCAGCTACCTAAACATAACAGTATCACAGAAGGGAAAAATAGTGTGGAAAGAAAAAAGTTGTCAGAGTTGTCAGAGATTTTTTTTTCTCTTTATTGCATTTTTTCCCTCTTTCTCTCTGGGTGCTGAGGAGGATTTTTTTTTCTCTCAATGGAGTTTGCACAGTTGTTTGGCCGTGTGGATCAGCTTGCCACTGAGGTTCGGAGTATTGCTTCCTATCTTGCTGGGTTGCCGGTTGTGGAACCTAGGATCCCCATGCCAGATTTGTTTTGGGGGGATCGGGCTAAATTTCTGAATTTCAAAAATAACTGTAGGTTGTAGTCCTCAGGGAATGCAGCACAGCAGGTTCAAATTGTCATCTATCTCCTGCGCGGCGACCCTCAGGATTGGGCTTTTTCCCTGACACCTGGGGATCCTGTCTTTGGCTATTCAAATTGACAGACGTTTGCGTGAGCGCAGAGGTATGCGTGAGATGGTGTTGCCTTGTGGGCCAGCTCCTGAGCCCATGCAGTGTGATGGAGTGACTTCTGGGGCACAGCGTCATGAATTTCGAAAGCGCAATGGGTTATGTTTCTACTGTGGTGACGCCTCTCTTGCTATTTCCATCTGCCCTAAGCGGGGAAGACGTTTTGCGTGCTCAGTTGTCTTGGGTAGTGTTCAGACTAAATTTCTGTTGACTGTTACCCTGATTTGCTCCATGTCCACATTTTCGGCTCAGGCTTTTGTTGATTCAGGAGCAGCTATTAACCTGATGGATTTCGACTTTGCCAAACGTTGTGGCTTTCCCATTATACCCCTGCGGAAGTCTATTCCCCTATTGGGCATTGATTCTACCCCTTTGGTGGAGAATAAACCCCAATTCTCTACTCAGGTGATAATGAGGGTTGAACCAGATCATCAGGAGAGTTGCAAATGTCTGATGTTGCATAATCTGCATGACATTATTGTTCTGGGTTTCCCTTGGTTGCAGATTCATAATCCTGTTTTGGATTGGAAATCTGTGTCTGTGACCAGTTGGGGCTGCCAATGTGTTAATGCTGGCACTCCTGTTTTTTCTGCCTCTCCCCAGTCTCAGGATGTTCCTGACTTTTTGACTGATTTTTCTGATGTGTTTAGTGAAAGTAAATCTGCATCCTTACCCCCTCACAGGAGCTACGAATGCGCTATTGAATTAGTGCCTGGTGGTAAATTTCCTAAAGGTCGCCTTTTTAATTTATCTTTACCTGAACAAGATGCTATGCGATCTTATATCAAGGAGTCATTGGAGAAGGGTCATATCAGACCATCCTCTTCACCCTTGGGCGCTGGTTTTTTCTTTGTGGCCAAAAAGGATGGTTCATTGAGGCCGTGTATTGATTATCGTCTCCTGAATAAGATCACTGTGAAATATCAATATCCGTTACCCTTGATTTCTGACCTGTTTTCCAGAGTGAAAAGTGCAAGCTTGACCTCAGGGGGGCCTATAACCTTATTCGCATTAAGCATGGGGATGAATGGAAGACGGCGTTTAATAACCCAGAGGGGCATTTTGAGTACCTAGTGATGCCCTTTGGGCTTACTAATGTCCCTTCCGTCTTCTAATCCTTCATGAATGATATTTTCAGGGATTTTGTGGATAAATTTCTGATTGTTTATTTGGATGATATCTGGATTTTTTCCAATGACTGGGACTCTCATGTGAAACATGTTCGGACTGTGTTCCAGATTTTGAGAGAGAATGCACTGTATGTGAAGGGATCAAAGTGTCTTTTTGGCGTACAGAAGGTCTCATTTCTGGGATTCATTTTGTCTCCGTCTGTTATTGAAATGGACCCGGTCAAGGTTCAGGCCATCTGTGATTGGGTTCAACCTACTTCATTGAAGGCTCTTCAGAGATTTTTGGGTTTTGCCAATTTTTATCGTAAATTTATTGGTAATTTCTCTGTTATTGTTAAACCATTGACTGATCTGACCAAAAAGGTTTCCGATGTGGTGAATTGGCCTCCTGAGGCAGTTTCTGCATTTCAGGAACTTAAGCAGAGAATCATTTCTGCTCCTGTTTTATGGCAGCCTGATGTTTATCTGCCGTTTCAGGTGGAGGTTGATGGCTCTGAGATTGGGGCAGGTGCCGTTTTGTCCCAAAGGGATCTAGAGACCTCTAAGAGTAACCCTTGTGCCTTTTTCTCTCGAAAGTTTTCTCCAACTGAACGTAATTATGACGTGGGCAATCGGGAGTTATTGGCCATGAAGTGGGCCTTTGAAGAGTGGAGACATTGGCTGGAAGGAGCCAAACATCAGGTGGTGGTCCTCACGGACCATAAGAACCTGGTTTATCTCGAATCAGCCAAGCGACTTAATCCTAGACAGGCCAGGTGGGCCTTGTTTTTCACGCGTTTTAATTTTGTGGTTTCTTTTCTTCCTGGCACTAAGAATGTTAAGGCGGATGCCCTCTCAAGGAGTTTCTTTGCGGATTCTCCTGAGTTATCTGATCCTGCTGTTATTTTGAAAGAGGGTGTAGTACTTTCCGCCATCTCGCCCAATTTGAGACTGACTCTGGAGGGGTGTCAGGAGGATAAACCTGATCGCTGCCCTGTTGGGAAATTGTTTGTCCCAGACCAGTGGAAGAAGAGTGTGATGTCTGAGATTCATTGTTCCGCGTTGGCTGGTCATCCCGGGATTTTTGGTACCAGAGACTTGGTGAGTCGGTCCTTTTGGTGGCCTACTTTGTCTCGTGAAGTCAGGAACTTTGTGCAGTCCTGTGGGACTTGCTCTCATTCCAAGCCTTGCTCTCGCTCTAGTGGTTTGTTGATGCCATTACCTGTGCCCAAGGGGCCATGGACCCATATCTCTATGGATTTTATTTCCGACCTCCCTGTTTCTCAGAAAATGACCGTTATCTGGTTAATCTGTGATAGGTTTTCCAAGACTATACATCTTGTGCCATTACCTAAGTTACCTTCCTCCTCTGAATTGGTGCCTTTGTTCCTTCAGCACGTGGTTCGGTTACATGGCATTCCGGAAAACATTGAGTCTGACAGAGGAGTCCAGTTTGTTTTCAGATTTTGGAGGACATTTTGTTCTAAACTTGGAGTTAAATTATCTTTCTCCTCTGCTTTTCATCCTCAGACCAATGGACAAACCGAGAGAACAAACCAGACCTTGGAGACTTATTTGAGATGTTTTGTGTCTGCTGATCAAGATGACTGGGTCTCTTTTTTGCCTTTGGCTGAGTTTGCTCTTAATAATAGGGCTAGCTCTGCCACCTTGATGTCTCCATTTTTCTGCAATTCTGGGTTTCACCCTCGATTTTCTTCGGGACAGGCGGAGGCTTCTGTCTGTCCGGGTATTGACTCTGTTGTGGAGCGTATGCAGCAGATTTGGGACTAGGTAGTGGAGAGGTTGTCTCTTTCTCAGGAGAAGGCCCAACGGTTTGCCAACCGGCATAGGACTGATGGTCCTCGGTTTAAAGTGGGGGACTTGGTTTGGTTGTCCTCAAGAAATATCCCTATTAGGGTTGCATCTCCAAATTTTAAGCCTAGGTTCATTGGACCTTATAAGATCATGGAGATTCTTTATCCTGTTTCCTTCCGTTTGCTTCTTCCAGGGACATTTAAGATCCATAATGTGTTCCACAAGTCCTTATTGAAGAGGTTTGTCGAGCGCCTCCTGACCCTTTTTTGGTTGAGGGCAATCTGGAGTATGTGGTTGAGAAAATATTGGATTCTCGTTTTTCTAGACAGAAACTCCAGTATTTGGTTAAGTGGAGTGGTTATGGTCAGGAGGACAATTCTTGGGTGTTTGCTTCGGACATCCATGCTAGGAGACTGATCCGTGCCTATCACCGAGCTCATCCTGATCGGCCTGGTTGCACAAGTGAGGGTTCGGTGACCCCTCCTCAAGGGGGGGGTACTGTTATGAATGTGCTGGAGATGGTTTCTGAGCAGAGACTCCCTCTGGTGGTTGCAGACAGTACTGAACCTCACAGCGAGGAATGGCAATCTGGGATCACGGACTGGACTGATATAAGGGAGGTTCCCTCCCATGATGGTCGCCGGTGATCAATTGTTCTTGTCTCAATTGTGGTTCCTGGTTCATTTGGAAGTTGCTGGAGTCTTGCCTGCACCTGCTGCTTTCAGATAAGATATTTTCTGCTTTTCTTTTTGTGCTAGCTTTTTTCATAGTTTTCTGTACTTTTGTGGAGGTCAGCTGGGTCCCCTCCTGGGGCCTGAGCTCCTCTCAATTTATGTTATTTGTTCATTTGCTTTTTCCTGTTTTTTCAGTGGCTGCGGCTTTGTTTTGTTACACCAGAGATCTGATTTAGGTGGTAGAGATCGTGTGATCTCAGGTTTTTTTGGCAATCAGAAGTGCTGGTATTTTTTAGGGTTTTTGTTGGATTGCAGTCAGAATTCTTTCCTGTACTTTTCTGTCTAGACAGATTGGGCCCCAACGTTTGCTCATTCTATTTTCTGTCTGTGTCCATGCTATCTTCTTGTCTAACCGCCATTATATGTTTGGAGGCTTACTATTTTCTTTGGGGATCTGCTCCGGGGCAGATAGCTTTCATCTTTCTGCCTTAGGTGTAGTTATCTCTCAGGCTGTGATGAGGCGTCTAGGATCAACGTAGGAACGCTCCACGGCTACCTCTAGTTGTGTGCTTAGTTCAGGTTACTGCAATCCAATAGGTTCCAGCCTCTCTGGTGTATTACTGTTTTTGCTTTTTCTCCTCAGCTACCTAAACACAACACATAATGTTCTCATTTTTATGTAATCTACAATATTACAGATTGTAAATTTAAGAGCTGGACCCTCATGTAACTGGAACTATGTGTTCCTTTGTGATATCTTTATTGTTTGTACATATCCCTGCTTAATTGTGAACTGCTGCATAATATTTTGGCACTATATAAATAAAATTTGTATTACCGTATTTTTCGGACTATAAGACGCACTTTTTTTCCTCCAAATTTGGGAGGAAAGTGTGGGTGTGTCTTATGGTTGGAATGTAATGTGGGGAAGGGGGGCAGGGGGCAGCGGTGGAGTGAGATCGCAGGAGGCAGGAAAATATCCCCTCCACTGCAGGAATCCAGCGCTGGGGAAACCACTGGTCCTGATACTTAAGTGAAGTGAATGTTCATTAGCCGCTTCCCCGCCCACCTATCAGCTGAGCGGTGAGTTGGGAGCAGCAAATGACAGAGCCACATGGTTCCCCAGCGCATGATTCCTGCAGCAGCTGGGGAGATGTGAGGGAAGTAGAAGGAGGCAGCAGGAGCAGAATGCAGCAGGAGGCATCGCATACCTGACAGCCTGGGGGCTGTGCTGATGCGATGCTGAATGCTCCTGTGGAGAACCTGTGATGAGGTCATGAAGAGGGTGGGCCGGAGAATCACATGACCACACAAAGCCCTGCCTCTTCATGATGTCATCACAGGTCCTGCAGACACACTGTACAGCAGAGAATTAATTAAAAGGTTAGTAATGACAGCACATAAAAAATCACTCTGAAATCCTGTGGTTGACTATAACTCCCAGCATGCCATAGGATCTGCAGGATATGCTGAGAGTTATAGCTCTCCTATGGGATCTTAAAGCAGCAATCCAGTGTTATTTTTCAGTGCTGGAGTGGTGCTTTAAATATAAGCCCTGTGCCCCCATTCTTATACTCACCCTCCAGCATCTTCACATAGTACTTTACAGACACCACACTGGTCCCGCAGCTCCATCTTCTACCCGTAGCTTCCAACATAATAACATACTATTACATATAATAACACCACATCTAATAGTATGTTATTTATGTTATTAAATATTTTACCACATTTTTTGCTTCAAATATATTTTTCCCTATTTTCCACCTCTAAAACCTGGGTGCGTCTTATAGTCCGGTGCGTCTTATAGTCCAAAAAAATATGGTATTTATATGCCATCTGTGTATTTGATGTCCGTAAGGCTGTGTTCACACGTTGCATAAATATTGTGTTTTTTGTTTTCTCCAGGAGTCCATTAAATTATGCAATAACAATCTTTTCTGGCTATTGAATTTTTTTATGTGTTTACCCCTTATTTGATGCTTTTTTGGTGCAGATTTGAAAAATAGTTTGTAATGCAGTTTTTATAGTAATGAAAAGCTTTGATTCTGCACTTAAAAAAGGAACTGTAGGTTTCTTCATGCAGTAAAATTACATTTTTGTAGTTGTTTTTAAATTACTTTTTTTGCAATTTTATAGGAAGAAAATAAATCAGACTTTACATTTCCTCTAGAATACAACTACATAGAGATACACTGCTATGTATTTCTATGTATCAGTATAATCTGCCGGAGTTCAAAGTCTGAAATGCAGCTTCAAGTATAGATAATCTTCGCACACTAGTCAGTGTAGCCTGTGCCTCATAGTTTTAGCTGCTGTCTACAATGGTGAAGTTTGTGCGTTTGATTCTGGGGAAACGAAATCTCAAGATAAGAAGAAAAAATAAAATTTTGGTAATTGGTAGTGCTATAGGAAGAAAAAAAATCTGACTTTTATCTTCCCATTAGAATACAGGGACAGAGAAATGCACTGCTAAATGGCTCAGAGCCTGCAAAACAGCTTCAAGTATAGAAAATCCTCTCAATCCTCTCATTCCTGTCAATGTAGGCTGGGGCTAATAGCTTTAGCTGCTGCCTACAATGCTAGAGGCTGTGGGTTTGATATCCAGAGAGACCAGATCACAAGAAAAGAAGAGAATTACTTAAATAATTAATGGGTGTGGAGAGCAGAGAAGCCCCCTGGGTTTGTAAAGCAATAGAGCAGAGAGTGAGTGTAAATCAGGACAAGTATCTGACCTAACGGGACTGCCCCTTCAAATCAGGATAGGCCTGCTGAATCAAGGATGGCTAAGAACTATTAATAAACTAGTAATGTAATTTGTTTAATCCCAGATCAGTTACATCCCTTTACTATGAGCAATTTTGTCACTGGATCTTCAGTTATTCAGTGGCCTTTTTCATACTTGAAAAAGGCCACTGAATGGCCGAAACGTCGTTTTTGTACTATGGCAGAATAAAGTTTTTCTAAATTTTCACCTGGACGGATGCTGTTCCATTTTTCTATTTGTGGACTTTATGGTCCATTTGGATCCATGGACCGGAGCGTGCATCCTTATCTGTAGTGTGCTGGCTGCTAACCTTTTTCCTGGATCTTCAGTCAGTCTTTCAGTCAAGAGCTTGCTCTTATGTGTGGGCAAAAGCAAAAGGAGAATTTACTGTGAACTACAGTCTGCAATCATCCAATCCCTCCTTGCAGCTTTCAAACAACTTCCCACCCAGCTCATTACTACATACCCTCATGTAAATAAATGTATTATTTAAAACTTCTATAAGTGTAGCGATATAGCAGGTGATTACATGCAATGATTATCTGCAGAGTGATAGAACCCTTCTGAGTGGGACTGCCTGTCTATAATATCTATACATAATGTGGGTAGATTCATCATTGTATCCTATGAGATGCAGGGTCAGACTGTCTTCCTGACTCCTTCCTGTAACAGCTGACAGTGAGGAATCTAACACAAGCAAGAGGCAGGGACACCGGCTGAATCTGCATACAGGTCACACAAAACTGACCGACCTTTGTTTTGGTGTTTTTCACCTTACATTGAAAACTAACAAAATGAAAGATCATTTAGAGAAGCAACAGTCATTTGAAATTATCCCAATACATATCAGCGAAATCACTGAGAATTTCATTGGTATGAAATATACTTTCACTGCACTTATAAAACAAAGCCCGTGCAAAGTGCATATTAATCACTCTAACTATTGAGGTGAGTGACTGTGGAAGAAAAGAATGAATGACAGCTCTTGTATTAAGTGAATCATCCAATTGATGGATGTCTCATCTGAATGAGCTACATTTATAATTTATATTTGCCTTACACTAAGCAAAGCAAACAAAAGGCTGAGCGATTAATGCATAACGCACATGAGAAGAAAATTGTCATCCCATGATTTCTAACACAGCAGGCGTAGCTCTAAATCAAGTGAGAAATATCAATACAACCACTGCAGTCCCAATTGTAAGTGTAAGCTCATTTGTAAAGTAAAGATTTACTGCATGCTGTTTATTCAGAAATAAATTGCATTGGATATTCCTGCTGATAGTAGTGGAAGGCTTTATGCACATAATAAGTAACTTTAATAACATCATCTGTTAATGAAATATACCTGTAATCATCCATGAACATGACTTAGTGGGCAAAGAGATAAATGTATGGCATAGCTAAAGATTACAAAAAATTATAGGAGGAAAATTGATATGAAATATCTATTAATCTGTGCAGTTCTCCATGTACCCATTTGTGCAGAATACTGTAATGCTAGACACAACTCACGGACTAGCCATGAGGCAGAGTCGTCAAGAGGTCCAAAGTCAAAAGCCAGGAAGGTACATCAAAGACAGAGCGATAAGACAAACGGATAGTCGGAGCAAAATCCGGGGTCTGGTAACTAAAGTCAGAGTACGTAAAAGGCAAAAGGGGTTATACAAATAGGTACAGTACAGACCAAAAGTTTGGACACACCTTCTCATTTAAAGATTTTTCTGTATTTTCATGACTATGAAAATTGTAAATTCAAACTGAAGGCATCAAAACTATGAATTAGCACATGTGGAATTATATACTTAACAAAAAAATGTGTAACAACTGAAATTATGTCTTATATTCTAGGTTCTTCAAAGTATCCACCTTTTGATTTGATGACTGCTTTGCACAATCTTGGCATTCTCTTGATGAGCTTCAAGAGGTAGTCACGGGAAATGGTTTTCACTTCACAGGTGTGCCCTGTCAGGTTTCATAAGTGTGATTTCTGGCCTTATAAATGGGGTTGGGACCATCAGTTGTGTTGTGCAGAAGTCTGGTGGATACACAGCTGATAGTCCTACTGAATAGAATGTTAGAATTTGTATTATGGCAAGAAAAAAGCAGCTAAGTAAAGAAAAATGAGTGGCCATCATTACTTTAAGAAATGAAGGTAAGTCAGTCCGAAAAATTGGGAAAACTTTGAAAGTGTCCCCAAGTGCAGTTGCAAAAACCATCAAGCGCTATAAAGAAACTGGCTCACATGAGGACCGCCCCAGGAAAGGAAGACCAAGAGTCACCTCTGCTTCTGAGGATAAATTTATCAGAGTCACCAGCCTCAGAAATCGCAGGTTTACAGCAGCTCAGATTAGAGACCAGGTCAATGCCACACAGAGTTCTAGCAGCAGACACATCTCTACAACAACTGTTAAGAGGAGACTTTGTGCAGCAGGCTTTCATGGTAAAATAGCTGCTAGGAAACCACTGCTAAGGACAGGCAACAAGCAGAAGAGACTTGTCTGGGCTAAAGAACACAAAGAATGGACATTAGACCAGTGGAAATCTGTACTTTGGTCTGATGAGTCCAAATTTGAGATCTTTGGTTCCAAACACCGTGTCTTTGTGAGACGCAGAAAAGCTGAACGGATAGACTCTACATGCCTGGTTCCCACCGTGAAGCATGGAGGAGGAGGTGTGATGGTGTGGGGGTGCTTTGCTGGTGACACTGTTGGGGATTTATTCAAAATTGAAGGCATACTGAAGCAGCATGGCTACCACAGCATCTTGCAGCGGCATGCTATTCCATCCGGTTTGCGTTTAGTTGGACCATCATTTATTTTTCAACAGGACAATGATCTCAAACACACACCTCCAGGCTGTGTAAGGGCTATTTGACCAAGAGGGAGAGTGATGGGGTGCTACGCCAGATGACCTGGCCTCCACAGTCACCAGATCTGAACCCAATCGAGATGGTTTGGTGTGAGGTGGACCGCATAGTGAAGGCAAAAGGGCCAACAAGTGCTAAGCATCTCTGGGAATTCCTTCAAGAATGTTGGAAGACCATTTCCGGTGACAACCTCTTGTAGCTCATCAAGAGAATGCCAAGAGTGTGCAAAGCAGTCATCAAAGCAAAAGGTGGCTAGTTTGAAAAAACCTAGAATATAAGACATAATTTCAGTTGTTACACACTTTTTTGTTAAGTATATAATTCCACATGTGTTAATTCATAGTTTTGATGCCTTCAGTGTGAATTTACAATTTTCATAGTCATGAAAATACAGAAAAATCATTGAATGAGAAGGTATGTCCAAACTTTTGGTCTGTACTGTAGTTGAAAGGCAAATCCAAGGTTTGGCAATAAAAGATCAGAATATCAAAATACAGAGCAGACACAACTGAGCTAAAAGCTACAATTGGCAATGATCTGACATTGCCAGCCAGTTAAAAAGCCAGGCAATTATCTGGAAAAGAAAACACCTGGAGGAAACATAAACACAACACTGACAGCTCAATACGCCCCTGCTATCCATTTGTTGGCTGAGATGTCAATCACAGCACTGACAGCCTGGCAC
>JARQOD010000002.1:144344336-144397788 GCA_033576555.1 Oophaga sylvatica
ATGCAATAGGATTAATAATTGATAGTTGTCTAATTGACAGCTCTCAATTATTAACCTGGCTTAAGGTCACCTTTCAATAGCAAGGTGGCTTTAACCCCATATTAACCCATTCGCCACCGCTACAGGGCAATGGGAATAGACGGGCAAAGTGCCAGAAAGGGCGAATCTAATTATAGATTTGTCTTTCCTGGGGTGTCTGGGGGCAGATGTTAGTAGCCGGGGGGGGCCAAAAATAATGGTCCCTCTCTGGGCTATTATTATCTGCCCCCACTCAAAGGCTTTGTCTGGTTGCGAAAATAGGGCGGGAGCCCACGCATTTTTTTTCAGCAATTTTACACCTCATATATATATATATACATGTCATTGAATTTGTGACACATATATATATATTTATATTTGTAGTTCATACACTTCTACATAGTATAATAGCCGCTAATTCAATTGCCGGCTTTTGTGAAAATGCAGAACCCGACATGAAATGACACTTGGTGTACATAGGGTTAACCATGTCCTTTGCTATCTGATTTGCACAAACAATTAAGGTACTGCCACACTAAACAATCCCGCTAGCGATCACGATAACGACGCATACTAATGCGATCGCTAGCGGGATTGTTTCTATATCGCTAAATGCAGCCACATTTAGCGATATAGTTAACGACGCTATCGCCGTTAGCGATCTTCTTAACGACTTTAGCGGTACAAAAGTACCGCTAAATCGCTAAGAAAAGGTGCCACACTAGCGATATATACTTACCCAGCGGGAGCGCCGACGAGAAAATAGGGTCCGGAACGATTCCAGCGACGAGCGAGATCACAGCAGGAAGCTCGTCGCTGGCAGCTGCCGCACTGAACAACATCGCTAACGGGATCGCTAAATAGTGACGTTTTTTAGCGATCCCGTTAGCGATATTGTTCAGTGTGGCATACCCTTTACATCAGTCTATGTGTGCAAAATTTCACACCTGTAGGGGTTAATTAAAGGTGTAAATTCGTAGCAAAAAAGTCCGTTTTTTTTACAACGAATTTACACCTTTAATTAACCCCTACAGGTGTGAAATTTTGCACACATAGACTGATTTAATTGTTTGTGCAAATCAGATAGCAAACGACATGAAAAGACATGGTTATCCCTATGTACACCAAGTGTCATTTCATGTCGGGTGCTTCTGTCTTTTCACAGAAGCCGGCTTTACCCGGCAATTGAATCAGAGGATATTTTACTATGTAGAAGTGTATAAAACTATACATATATGTATATATATATGTCACAATGACATGTATATATATATATATATGTATTCTATGTGTGTATATTTAGTGTTTACAAGGAAAGAATGGGGTTTTTTTTAGTTACGATATTTTGTTCCCATAGACTTACATGGGACTTCCGGTATCGGTATCGGGTATCGCCGATATTTTAATGGTATCGGCGATACCATTCCGATTCCGATACTTTTGGATATCGGAAAGTATCGCTCAACTCTATTGAAGAGACATCAGTTGCAATAGAAAACCCCTCCAGAGCATATACTGTATGTGTTGAAGAAGCATTTTCCACTCACACTTTGGAGGTTACCTGCAATACAGATGAAACACTTCATTTTTATCTATGAGTGACATATTCTCATATCATATAGAAAGTTAATCCCATAAAAAAAAAATCGCTGCACAAACATCCAGATAAAAATGCTTTTTGTCAATTCAGTTGCATTGAAAACTTAGAAAGTAAGTCTACACATCATCCTCAGTCATAAGATTGAGTGGGAAAGACTTTTCCATTAATTTGTTTTCAAGAACACAAGCTATCAGTGTAATGCCTCAAGGGCAGCAATACCATTTGGATATGAAATGTATCTGTTGTGATTCTCATTTTTCCTCGGGGATCTAAACATGAGATTCTGGTATTCAAAGTTGTGCTTTGATTTTCCTACATTAGACCACAATATAATTTTCTATTCTGCAAAAATGGAAAAATAGTAATTTGATATAACATGCTATTCAAGATAGCTATATATACTAAATAAGCTGAAGTCGAGTTGAGTCTAGCCTTGTACAATTTTTTAGAGGGTCAACAAATGACAGCACTAACACAATAATAGAAGTAATCTGTAATTCATGTTTTATCAAATGTATTCATGGCTATAAACACTTCTTTTATCATTATATAGTTTTGTGGGAAAATATTTAGTATAACTTGTATCTTATACATTTAAATCTTTGCTCATTCTGAGATTAGAAGTCCAGTTGGTGGTCCTAATCAGTGATTGACAGCTATTCGGGTCAAGTAAGTGCTTAACCACTGATATTCAGTAACGATGAGAGAAATGATTCAATACAAATAGAATTTGTGTAAAATTTTAAGGAATTCACTGAACCCAGAGATTTGAAAAAATTGTGATTTGCTTTGTGCAAGTCACTTAAAATGTCTGTCACATTGTAAATTGAACATTGAAGAAGATTGCGTCAGCCAGAGAAGGATCCCATGATCTCGGTGAGTCTTCCTCATAATGCCTTGCATCGATCATATCATATGGTCTAGCAGAGACAATCAGGAGGAAGTATCACAGATAGTATACAAACAGAAGCATGGAATTTATGATGACTCTAGATATTTAAAGGATGTCACAGTTTAGAGAGATAGAAGAGATAAGGAGCGAAGTCCATAAAGCAGTGAAGAAACTGTAAGGCTGAGTTCGAACATTGCGGCAAAAAAAAGCAATTCTACAGCAATCACGGCAAAAAAAGCCCACAATGCAGCCACAACATGCAAATGCAACTTAAAGAGCGCATGTTAGAACCCTCTTGTTAGATTTTGTTTCAGTTTGCTGGTCACATGACTTTTTTTCCCTATTTAGTCTGGCTCCGCCCTTCTGGCTTTGCTGGACTTCATTGTATTATCTACTCTTAAGCTAGCCGGGTGCTTAGGTGCCTTACTCTGTCAGTTTTGCTTAATCTTAGGATCTTGTAGTAATTTGTTTTCTGTTTAATTTTCCCTGCTACACTTTCTGTTAGTAGGTGTCCACCTTTTCTCCCAGTCCCTAGATCTTGTAGGGATTCCTCCCTCGCAACTATAGGTCTTCATTCAGACTAGCTGAGGACTTTAGCGGGTCTGGTCGCAGGATCAGGTTCCCCGTTACATCGTAGGGATCAAGCTCAGTTTTATTGTAGGGACAGAGTTCCCATCTTTCCTTAGTGCTTGTAGCAGTTCATAACAGTAAGTCCAGCCAAGAAATAAAAAAAAAAAAAATCTCTAAGGAAAGATTTTCTGTTTTCATCATGGTGTCGGTTCGGGATTTGGCTGAACGCCTGCAGGGTCTCTCTCTGGAGGTGGCTGAAATCCAGCAACACGTGAGTAGTTGTTCTGGAGCACATTTCGTGGAGCCAAAGGTACGTTTGCCTGATTTATTTTTTGGTGAACAACAAGATTTTTTTTCTTTTAAAAATGCTTGCTTGTTGTATTTTCGTTTGAGACCCAGATCGTCTGGTGATGAATCACAGCGCATAGGGTTTATAATGTCACTTTTGCGCAAAGAACCTCAGGACTGGGCCTTTTCTCTGCAGCCTAGTGATCCATGCTTTGGATCAGTGGATGTTTTTTTTTTCTGCTTTGGGGTTGTTGTATGACGATCCGGATCGTGTTTCATCAGCTGAGACAGAGTTGAGACGTTTGAGACAGGGATCGGGTAATGTGGAAAAATATTGTACTCACTTTTGTAGGTGGTCCACTCAGGTGGGCTGGAACGATTCAGCTTTGAAAAGTTTATTTCTTGCAGGATTAAGTGAAAGGGTTAAAGATTTGCTGATTGCTTATCCTATACCTGGTAACTTGCAAGAGGCTATGCAATTGGCCATACGGGTGGATAGGAGACTGCGTGCAAGGGTTAATGAGAGTAAGTCTGCTTTGTCAGCTCCAGGTTTGGAGAAGGAATGTTCTGACATTGCAGAGCCGATGGAAATTGGAGCAATGGCACCTCACTCTCGGGAAAAAGAACGCAGATTTGCTCAAGGTTTGTGTTTCTACTGTGGTAAATCTGAGCATTTCATTAAGAACTGTGCGCTTCGAATGAATAAAGAGAAAAAAAAAATGAGGTCAGTGTCGCCCGCATAGCTTGTTTAAACAATAAAGGTGTCTTTCTTTCTGCTACCACTGCTGTTGAGGAGGAATTAATGGAGTTTCGGGTATTTGTGGATTGTGGTTCAACTCTCAATGTGATTGATGGGAAATTTTTGGAAAAACTAAAATTAAAACCCAAACTTCTGTCATCTCCTATTAATGTGGTGTCTGTGGATGGCTCTCCCTTGAAAAATGTTACTCACCATATCTGTGAATTTCCTCTTACTATTAATGGTGTTCATCAAGAGAGTTTGGATTTGGTAGTTTTGAATAATTTGCCCTCACCGGTGATTTTGGGGTTACCCTGGTTAAAATTGCACAATCCGGTACTGGATTGGTCTACCAATGGAATTAAGTCCTGGAGTCCTAAGTGTTATGACAAGTGTTGTAACGGGCGTATTGCTGCTGTATTTAAGGGGGAGTTACCTGTACCTATTCAGGATTTTTGGAAAGTTTTTTCTGATAAGGAATCGCAGATATTGCCTCCTCATAGAGATTATGATTGTGCGATTGAATTTGTCCCTGGAGCAACTCTTCCTAAAAGTCGTTTATTTAATTTGACTATTCCTGAGAGAAAGGCTTTGGAGGAATACATACAGACAAGCTTGGCCGCCGGTCACATTAGGCCTTCCAAATCTCCTGTGGCGGTTGAATTTTTTTTTGTTAAAAAAAAGGACGGCGGTTTACGGCCTTGTCTAGACTTTCGTGAGATTAATAAGATTACTGTACGCAATCCTTACCCACTGCCATTGATTCCTGATTTGTTTAATCAGTTAGTGGGGGCCAAGTGGTTCTCAAAAATTGATCTTCGAGGGGCATACAATTTGTTGCGCATGAAGGAGGGGGATGAATGGAAGACTGCGTTTAACACTCCACTGGGTCATTTTGAGAATCTGGTCATGCCTTTTGGACTTTCCAGTGCTCCGGCATTTTTTCAGAATCTTATTAATAACATCCTTAGACCTTTGATCGGCAGAAGTGTGGTTGTGTATTTGGATGACATTTTGATTTATTCACCGGATTTGGAGTCTCATTGGAGGAGTGTGCGTGAAGTATTACAGTTACTGATTCACTTTTTGCCAAACTAGAAAAATGTGAGTTCGCTGTACAGAGACTTAGTTTTTTGGGCTACATTGTCTCCAGTGAAGGTTTTGAGATGGACCCTGTGAAAGTGCAAGCTGTGCAGGATTGGCCTAGACCTATTGGTGTGAAATCAATACAGAGGTTTTTGGGGTTCGCCAATTATTATAGAAAATTCATAAAAAAAATTTCTGTGATTGCCAAACCTCTGACCGATCTCACCAGGAAAGGTGCTGATGCGGTTCAGTGGACTACTGAGGCCATTGAGGCTTTTGTGTTGCTAAAGGAGAGGTTCAGCTCTGCTCCCATCCTTACGCAGCCTGATGTGACTAAACCATTTTTGGTGGAGGTTGATGCTTCTTCTGTGGGGGTCGGCGCGGTGTTGTCTCAGGAAAAGACGGATGGAGTACATCCCTGTGCTTTTTTTTCAATGAAATTTTCTGAGTCTGAACTAAATTATGATATCGGTAATCGGGAATTGTTGGCAATTAAACTCGCATTTGAACACTGGCGTCATTTTTTGGAGGGAGCGGAATTTCCCGTTCAAGTCTTCACCGATCATAAAAATCTGATCTACCTTGATGCTGCCAAACGCTTGAATGCCCGTCAGGCTAGGTGGGCACTGTTTTTCTCACGCTTTAATTTTACCGTTACTTACATCCCAGGTACTAAAAATGTTAAAGCTGATGCTTTGTCTCCCAGTTTTTCTCCTATGGTGGGTACTGAGGAGGAGGAAAACATTTTGCAAGAGGGGGTTGTTATTGCGGTTTTGGACTCCGTGTTGGAAGATGAGATTCTTAAAGCACAGGAGAATGCCCCATCTAACACGCCGCATGGAAGGTTGTTTGTGCCTGGTACCCTGAGGAGAGATTTGTTTGTTGAATGTCATGACTCTCGGTTGGCAGGTCATCCTGGAATCTCTGAGACCAAGAGACTTGTGGGTCGCAGCTTTTGGTGGCCTGGATGGCAGAAGGAAGTCATTAAGTGGGTGCATCAATGCACTGTGTGTGCTAGATCTAAGTCTTCTAATACTCCTGCTGCAGGGTTGCTTTGCCCTCTGGAGGTCCCTAGTGCACCTTGGACACATTTGGCTATGGACTTTATTACTGACCTTCCCCCCTCTGAGGGTTTCACTGTCATCTGGGTGGTCGTGGACCGTTTTAGCAAGATGTGTCACTTGGTTCCTTTCATCAAATTGCCCTGCGCTAAGACTCTCGCTAAGGCCTTTGTCAAGGAAATAGTCAGACTACATGGTGTTCCTACTGACATTGTTTCTGATAGGGGACCTCAGTTTGTGGCTCGTTTTTGGCGCGCCTTTTGTGACAGGTTGGGAGTTCATTTGTCGTTTTCATCCGGATATCATCCTGAGTCTAATGGCCAGACAGAAAGGAAAAACCAGGATGTTGAGCAGTTCTTGCGTTGTTTTGTGACTGATAATCAAGAGGGGTGGTCTGAGTTTCTGCCACTTGCTGAGTTTGCTCTTAACAATCATACATCCGCTTCTGCTGGTTGTTCGCCTTTTTTTTGTTTTACTGGGAGACATCCGTCGTTTGGGTCATTTTCCAAGTTGGGATCGGCTGTACTTGAAGAGGAGAATTTTTCTGGTGTGTTGGAGAGAGTTTGGACTGATGTGCGTGGTAATCTTCAGGAGGCTAACAAAAGATCCAAAGTGTATTTTGATAGAAAACGACAAGAGTTTTTTTTTGCTATTGGTGACATGGTCTGGTTGTCCTCTAAGAATCTGCGCTTGAGGATTCCGTCTAAGAAATTGGGTCCCAAGTTTGTAGGTCCCTTTAAGGTGCTTCAGGTTATTAACCAATCTGCTGTTAAGTTGGAGCTTCCCACCTCCTGGAAGATTAATCCGGTGTTTCATGTTTCTCTCTTGAAAAAAGCTGAGGTCTCAGATGGAGACGTCTCGGCCACTGTTCCCCTGGTGGTGGAGGACGGGCAATATGAGATTTCCCGCATCCTAAATTCTAGACGGTATAGAGGGGGTTTGCAGTACCTCATCGCTTGGAAGGGTTATGGACCCGAGGATAACTCATGGGTGAGGGCGGATGATGTTTCTGCGTCTAGACTTGTCAGAGCGTTTCACAAGAGGTTTCCGGATAAGCCTAAGTCCTAGGGGATCCGGAGGATCCTCTTAGAAGGGAGGGTACTGTTAGAACCCTCTTGTTAGATTTTGTTTCAGTTTGCTGGACACATGACCTTTTTTCCCTATTTAGTCTGGCTCCGCCCTTCTGGCTTTGCTGGACTTAATTGTATTATCTACTCTTAAGTTAGCCGGGTGCTTAGGTGCCTTACTCTGTCAGTTTTGCTTAATCTTAGGATCTCGTAGTAATTTGTTTTCTGTTTAATTTTCCCTGCTACAATTTCTGTTAGGAGGTGTCCACCTTTTCTCCCAGTCCCTAGATCTTGTAGGGATTCCTCCCTCGCAACTATAGGTCTTCGTTCAGACTAGCTGAGGACTTTAGCGGGTCTGGTCGCAGGATCAGGTTCCCCGTTACATCGTAGGGATCAAGCTCAGTTTTATTGTAGGGACAGAGTTCCCATCTACCCTTAGTGCTTGTAGCAGTTCATAACAGCGCGTGTATGACAGCACAACAGTGAAGAGGATTAGTGTATGAGGAAAAGTGAATAGTGTAATACATATTTTTCAAGGCAATTAATGGTTTTGTAATTCTTCCAATTTAAAGCAAATTTATGAGCCATGAATCTACTTTACTGGGAAAATTGGACAAGTATGGTTAATTCAACCTTCGTTTTTTTGTATCATCCAGATCAGTACCTGACCTGTCTTTTTGCATTAGAAGGTGCCACACCTTTGTTGCGGGCAATGCAGCGCAGTGAGACTGTTGTTCCTGGTTGTTTTGGTGCTGCTCAGTCAGAGAGTCATGGGGTTAATTCCAAGATCCTTTCTTTGAGCCCAGGGTTGGACTATCTCCAATTTAAACCCCTGAACCTCTGACTCTGCCAGTTAAAGTTCTTCTTTGGTTTAATCCCTGTGCTATCTGCTCTTGCTTGCTTGTTTGAATTCCAGCTGTCTTTCCGCAACTTGTTTCCTAACCATTCTTGTGCCTTGGCTACCCACTTGGTTCTGACCTGGCTACATTGTCTTCTCTCACATCTGGTTCACTCCCCCGCCAATAGCCCTTCCAAGGAAGCAATCCAGTAGACTTCTTTATAAGATCAGATCCCTGTACAGAGATTAAAGAGCAAAAGTCAGGGTTCCTCTAGGAATAGCCAGAGTGGCTAGCACCAAGTCTGTCCAAGGTAGCCTTTTTGAGCCTATGTCCTCTGATAGATGTTATATCTCTATTATTCACTCTAGCATGTCTCTACACAATCAGAGGAATCAGAAGTAGGGCTGTATGAAGTTTATTTATTGTCAAGGAGAACTGAAAAAGAGAGGAGCAGCCAACTCAAACGAAAGCTGGTAATGCTTGAATGGTAGCTATAGGGCAGCTACTTTTTGTCTCAGAGGTTTCAAACAGTGTAAGTTATTACATTAGGCATTTAAGTTGCACAGTAAAACACAAGCCAAAGGGGCAATTGCATTTACAATGGATTTTTATGGATGGTCACTGGTACCAAGCACTAGAACTAGGTATATAACAACTATATTAGTGATACACTCCCGTAGTTATTTATGTATAATATGCTTTCATGATAAATAAGTCTTACCTTCCCATTATTTGCTATTAGTTTTTCTGTTAAATGTTAATGAATTATGCTAAAACAATTACCAGATTTAATGGTTCAGTAAATGTAAATTTTGAATTATCTTCATTTTTCTGACAACTAATGTATTAATGTTAACATTTCCAATTCTAATTGTCATATTCATTTTAGAGGGTATTTCAAAATCGGCTTCCTAATAGAAACATTTATAGTCATAGAGAGTTTAAGTACCTTGACTCATGCAAAGGGTTTAGTAGAATGCAAAGAAAAGTTCATTATTTTTAATTAGTGTAATTGCTAATGTAGCATTAAGAGTTTGGTTAGTGGAAGTAATTACAGTAAGTGTATTAGATGTGAGTACTGGCATTCATCTTGTGACATTATTAAAATTTTAGAGATGAAAATATCCCTGGTGGTTTGCAGGCACTACATTGTTTACCAAAGGATGTTAAATTAATCATATTGTCAATGCCCACCAAGCAGGCAAAGAATAATTATAAGTTACTCCTATCTAGGGAATGCATTGGAAACTCTTCCAGGCTGTGTGTATTTATCTGCGCTTTTTAATAAAGTGTGAAATACGGTATTGTGGAAGCAGTCACTTTATTCTTTTTATTCTTTAATGTATAGAATAAAGAATACTGAATTAGAAACAGGAATACATGTAGAAAAGGGTAGAAAAGGGGTCCATAAAAAAAAAAAAAAGTGGGGTTTTCTCAGGAACAAATACATGATAATACAGATGGACTGTTAGACAGGGAGCACATTTTCAAGAGGTCCAAAGGTTTCCTGGCTCCCTCACTTGCTAGAACAATCTGAGAGTATATCCAAAAAATGTACACTCCATTATCCCTCCAGTGGCCTAAGCCACCAAGAATGTAACTACTTTGGTTTAGAAAGAACACTAGACTACCCAATGTAATTTAGCAGCGTATTGTGGTATTATTTAGGAATGTTCTTACAGTATTATGTGAATTTTAGGGGACTATTATTTGGATGCTGTATGGTTGTATTATGCAACGTGTACAGTATATATTTCAATATTATTTTGGCACTTTATACTGGTATAATGTGTCCTGTGTATGCAGTATTAGGTGGACATTGTATAGGAGTTGTTCTTAGATCTTTTATTGAGTTATTTTCAGGACATTGAATAACAAGTCTATTTGAGCTTTGAATGACAATATTAGGTGGACAATATATGGTAATCTAATGTGAGCTGTATATGATAATACCATATAGATACTGTATTATTTAGGCATTGAAGGGTGATAATATTTGGGCAAAAAATGGATGTATTATTTGGCATTGTGTGGATCCTGTATCATAATGTAAAAAACTGTCAAAAAGAATGAACCAACTTTGCTTGTTGCCCAGGGCCCCATTTTCTAAAAAAAACGAGTATATTCTTAAGAAAAGAGTGTGATATCTTTCCATCAGTCCTCTCATGTTTACCCATTGCAAATGCAGTGGGTGCTTCTGTTGTGCATACTGTACACCCTGAACGAACAGCCAAAATTCGGATGCAAACAGTTACACAATGTCTTAAAATAAATCTCAAGCCAGAAACAAAACTGTTTAGCTAGAAATTATACCAACAAGCCTTTGCTTGTTGAGGCTGCTTACCCTTACCCAGTGCTGTGAGTTTTATTGAGCATGGCAGCAGCGGCTGCAAATCATACCCATGTAGCCTACAAGGTCCGTTCAGAGCATGGTAAAAATTTTCAGATTGGCTATTACTGAGTGAACATTAAATTTAAACTCTGAAATTACAATAATTACATATATAATTAAGTTTGTAATTATAAGAAGATGCAAGTTAATTTGACTGTTGATGCTTAGAATTGTAACATCCATGCCAAAACACAGCATGTCAATGATAAAACAGCTTCAGTGCCATCAGCCTATGTAAACTAGGAAGAAATAGAAGAAAATACACTGGAGTATCACAGAAAAAAATCTAAAATCGGTACAAGAGCAAAGTAAAACTGGTACAGTAAGAAATACCAGAAATGCACAAAGTGACTGATTTATCAAAGCTTTTATGCCATAAAATTGACATAAAGGATTTGAAAAGTTGCAAAAATTTTTTGCACAACTTGGACTTTTGGAATTTTCACATCCCTTTGAATCAGCCAATATGGGCAGAGCTGAGGAGGAGCCAGTCTTTTTTATACGAAAAATGCTACTCTAATTGTTCACTTAGTTCACTAAGTGGCGTACGCTTGTTAATGAATTCAGCACTGAGTATTCTGTAGAGACTAGTGTAGGGCCAGCCTACACTATGCCAGTCTTGATTAACCAGCCCTGAAGATTTATGTAATGAACATGTAGCTTCTTTGTTCCATGAAACTTCCATAGAATTGTGCTATGGTTGCTGGAGAATCATGAGACAATAGCAAAATCCATTGACCTTCAGTACAATTGAGGGTGTGCCCCTTTGCCCCGTGCTGTACCCCATTATATATTCAGTTTTCCACAGACAGATCCCAACAAAAACGTCACTGGTCCTTCTCTGCTCCTTGCTTATTTTGAGCCCTGGTTGGCACTTAGAGGGGTGAGTCACTGGAGCTAGGGATCATACTGGTGAAGTACACCTTGTTGTGGTGGGGTGACTTTTACACCTTTTTGAACAAAATGGTGTTAACTAAGTACAATATGTTTTGACTTGTGTTGTCACTGTTAAAATACTACAGTATGCCTGTATCTTATCTTTTTATTCTAGGCTTTGTTTGTTGATAGCAACAACATTTATGTGCACCTGCATATTACACTTATACTAGCAGGTGTGCTGGTCCTTGTTTTTGGTTGCTCTGTCAAGACCGGTGTAGCTCAAGCTTGTGCTATGCCTGTCTTGATGAATCAGTCCCAAGGATTCATGTAATGAACATATGACGATGACGATGACAACATACATTGACTTTAAAATGGTGCAATTATCCAACAGTATTTTCTAGTAAAAAATTCACAGTGGCCTGTAATTTGGATAGTCATTTGCTACACAGCTGATAGCACTGGATCCACCAATCACAATATGCGATGTTACAGCTGATCTTCTCCTCTCCCTTTACAATGACCTTTGCAGAGATATATTTGACACTTAAACGCAAGGATAAAACCCTCAAGATCCAACGATTGTGGCTATGTACACGTGTTATTTCCTGAAACAATGGGAAGTTAAAGTCTGAAAAATCCCCAGTGGTCAATGTGAAAATTGCAAGATATATTTTCTTTTTTTAATACAGATTGTGACATTTTCGCAAAAACACTGATTTAAACAACAGGTCATTTTTGTAAATATCAGGCTTATTTGCACATGGACCCATACAAGTCAGTGGGGATAGTCACACATTGAGTTTTTTCCAGACCTGCATTCTCAATCTAACAAAAACTTAATGAATGTCCCATACCTGTGCAAGTTTGTAGATCAGACTCGGCTGGCTTCCATTACATTACATGTTTGTCACTTCCAATCATTGCATATCCATTTTGCATAAATCCATTGTTTACGGTGTCTAATTGATTACATTTATGCATATGCACCCTTACACTGTTGAGCAACACAATGTCACACTAAAGCAATGCACTGCAGCAGACTGAGTGCTACCTGGTACATAATGGACCTGGACTCAATGATTGCAATTTCTTGCTAAGCCTTTTCTTGTCAAAAATGGATCTGTATCCTATTACAAAATGGAAGGGAATGTTCACATACTGTATATTTCTTATGATTATTTTCCTACAGATATAGCAACGTTTAACTTGTCAAATAACCAACCATCTTGATAATTTGTAATAGATGGTTATCTCACTTCAGAAGATTAGAAAACTTGAGTGATTTGCAATATTACTCATTTAACAAAATTAAGGCAAAGTGTTTGTAAAAACAGGCAACTGCAATTTGCTTCTTATTAGAAATCATCAGTATTGTCAATACTGAAGGGATTTTTAATTCTATTCTGCAGAGCTCATTGCTAGGTTAGCACCACCCCTGTGGTCTATGAGAGGTGGCTGGCATCCTAGGTAATGAATGCTCACTTGCAAGCTCTTTGCTTTTAGAGCTGACAAAAGCTGCTCTGAACATCAGTGGATTCGACCAGATTCAGTCCCCCTGAACCACACGCGTAGCTAGAATTTTGGTTTAGGGGGGGCGAAACTTCTGAGTGGGCCCCTAACCAGAGATCCTCAGTAAATGACGCGCTGTTGCCAAAAATTATCTATATATAAAAAGACCATTATTCATAAATAATACCAGTCCTACAGAACATATAAGAGATCATAGCAGAGTTACAGATAATGACTTACCGCTGACGTTCTTTCTGATGTTCACTTTTCATGTTTTTTCCATCTGGCCAAGACCGACATAACGACTCCTCCAGCCAGGACTCGACTACAGAGAAAACAACAAAGAAACGTTTCACTTCTCATATTTTCAGCACTGTCACGGTCACCAATTGGACTATTCTCAACCTGCACAAACTCCTCATCCTGCTGATACCCCAATACTGAGCTGCTTCTGCCATATGTGTCCCTATTACTGCTCCTGATACCCCAATGCTGAGCCGCTGCTGCCGTATGTGTCCCTATTACTGCACCTGATACCCAATACTGAGCCGCTGCTGCCATATGTGTCCCTATTACTGCACCTGATACCCCAATACTGAGCCGCTGCTGCCGTATGTGCCCCTATTACTGCACCTGATACCCCAATACTGAGCCACTGCTGCCATATGTGTCCCTATTACTGCTCCTGATGCCCCAATACTGAGCCGCTGCTGCCATGTGTCCCTATTACTGCACCTGATACCCCAATGCTGAGCCGCTGCTGCCATATGTGTCCCTATTACTGCACCTATTGTGTGGTTCTCTGAGCCCTCTAAATTCTAAAGCAACTCTCTAGAATATAGTAATGCCGGGTGCAAGTGCCCGAGAAAACAGAGCCCAGATTTTGTCCCTAGAAAGTAATATTGCCCTGTGTGCCCCTTTGACAGTCACAGTAACCCGAGTTCCCCTATAACAATAAGTGCCCACTTTACATTTAATAATGTTCCAAGTCTCCCCCCTGTACATCTCCCCTATACACAGTATAATGCCCCCTCACTGGATATATACTGACCACTTAATATCCCCAAACTATTTAATGGCTCCAACACTGTATGATGGCCCCTAGATAGCATCCATATAGCATAATACACCAGATAGTCCTCAATATAGCATAATGCACCCCCATATGGAGCCTCTGTAATATAATGCATCCCCATATGGAGCCTCTGTATTATAATGCACTCCCCTATATGGAGCCTCTGTATTATAATGCACCCCATATGGAGCCTCTGTAATATAATGCACCCCCATATGGAGCCTCTGTAATATAATGTACCCCCATATGGGGCCTCTGTAATATAATGCACCCCCATATGGAGCCTCTGTATTATAATGCAACCCCATATGGAGCCTCTGTAATATAATGCACCCTCATATGGAGCCTCTGTAATATAATGCACCCCATATGGAGCCTCTGTAATATAATGCACCCCCATATGGAGCCTCTGTAATATAATGCACCCCCATATGGAGCCTCTGTATTATAATGCACTCCCCTATATGGAGCCTCTGTATTATAATGCACCCCATATGGAGCCTCTGTAATATAATGTACCCCCATATGGAGCCTCTGTAATATAATGCACCCCCATATGGAGCCTCTGTAATATAATGCACCCCTATATGGAGCCTCTGTATTATAATGCACTCCCCTATATGGAGCCTCTGTATTATAATGCACCCCATATGGAGCCTCTGTAATATAATGCACCCCCATATGGAGCCTCTGTAATATAATGCAACCCCATATGGAGCCTCTGTAATATAATGCACCCTCATATGGAGCCTCTGTAATATAATGCACCCCATATGGAGCCTCTGTAATATAATGCACCCCCATATGGAGCCTCTGTAATATAATGCACCCCCATATGGAGCCTCTGTTTATAATGCACTCCCCTATATGGAGCCTCTGTATTATAATGCACCCTCATATGGAGCCTCTGTAATATAATGCACCCCATATGGAGCCTCTGTAATATAATGCACCCCTATATGGAGCCTCTGTATTATAATGCACTCCCCTATATGGAGCCTCTGTAATATAATGCACCCTCATATGGAGCCTCTGTAATATAATGCACCCCATATGGAGCCTCTGTAATATAATGCACCCCCATATGGAGCCTCTGTAATATAATGCACCCCCATATGGAGCCTCTGTAATATAATGCACCCCCATATGGAGCCTCTGTAATATAATGCACCCCCATATGGAGCCTCTGTAATATAATGCACCCCCATATGGAGCCTCTGTAATATAATGTACCCCCATATGGAGCCTCTGTAATATAATGCACCCCCATATGGAGCCTCTGTAATATAATGCACCCCCATATGGAGCCTCTGTAATATAATGCACCCTCATATGGAACCTCTGTAATATAGTGCACCCCCATATGGAGCCTCTGTAATATAATGCACCCCGATATGGAGCCTCTGTAGTATAATGCACCCGATATTGAGCCTCTGTAATAAAATGCACCCTCATATGGAGCCTCTGTAATATAATTCACCCCCAATAGGGAGCCTCTGTAGTGTAATGCACCCCATATGGAGCCTCTGTAATATAATGCACCCCCATATGGAGCCTCTGTAGTGTAATGCACCCCCATATGGAGCCTCTGTAATATAATGCAGCCCCCATTACAAAAATAATAAATCCTGTACTCACCTCTCTTCCTCCCGGCTCCTGCGCTGCTCACTGCTCTCCCTCTTATCTCCTGACAGTGGGCGCCGGGCAATGACGTCAGTGCACCCGCTGTCAGACGCTGAGAGGGGGATTGTGGGAGAGAAGGAGCGCTCGCTCCTTCTCCCTCAATGCGGTCAGCTGTATCGGCTAGATGCCGATACAGCTGACCCTCCGATGACGGGTGGGGAGCCCACTGCTGGCACCGGGCCCCCCATCGCCTGCTCAGGGGCCCCATAGCAGCCGGCGGCAGAGTAGGGAGAGCGATTCTACCTGCTCTGCCGCAGAATGTAACTGTGTCGGTGCGCTGTGCACTCCGATACAGTTACAGTAGCATAGCTCCGGGTGAGCCCCCTCAGAGCGCGGGGCCCGGGGCCACCGCCCCCTCTGCCCCCCCGGTAGCTATGCTACTGCCCTGAACTCCTCCAATGTTGCAGAGGCAATGTTACCTCTGCGTACAGTATGGACCAGCAGCGGTACGGTACCAATGGTTTGTGCTGGCAGTCTTCAAGTGAGCACCAACCCTGACAAGCAAGAAGCCTAGAGACAGGGAATCAGTGAGCTCCTGAAGATAGAAGATGAGGAAATTTTTTAACATTGCATTAGTTATTGACTGATGTTAAGTTGAATGCCAAATTACACTTTTTATGCTGAGATATCCCAGTGCAGTGTTATGTCTGTTAAGGTAAACCATTTCTACATATGTATTTCTGTTAGGTTAGGATTCATTATTACCACTTTTTATTTAAAAGTAAAAGACACCCAAGAGAGTAGGTGACCCAAACACACTGAACAAAAAGTCTTACATGAGCATTGTACGTTGTTAGAGGGTAATACTTGTGTGCTTTTGAATTAATTACTATGGTCATGGATCATATGTTTCCCAAATAAATACAGTTACAAATAAAATAAAAAGCTGTGCATTTCTTTGGGGCGCAAGCCTCATTTTTTGTATCATTGCAATAAAATAAAAAGCCTCCTCCAGCATGACAAATATTAGCAGGAACTTTATTACACCACATCAAGTTTACTGCACCCACTGCGTTCTCCAGGAGCTCGTGTTCATGTAGCCACTGCTTTTCCCCATTTTAAGCTATGCACTAATTATCATTTGTTTCCTGTTTTATCTCTGACTGCTTTTGTGCTCAGGGATTACATAAATGTTGAGTGTTATTGCCTATTTTCTACAGTAATTTCTTTTTCTTTCAGAATGCTTCAAACAGATGCTCCGTCCCTGAAGCTTCCGCTCCACAAATCAGGCATCATCATTGCCATGAAACGGTCCACGACCCACAGCTGACTTCATGCTCTTGCCCTTTGTATGCCTGTAAATGGGAAGGTCACTTAGAGGTGGTTGTTGCTCATTTAACACAAACTCATACAATAAACATACTACATGGAACAGAAATTGTCTTTCTTGCTACTGATATGCACCTGCCAGCGCCGGTGGACTGGATAATTGCCCATTCTTGTTTGGGGCATCACTTTTTGCTTGTGCTCAGAAAGCAAGAAAAATATGAGGGATATCCGCAATTTTTTGCTACGATGATGCTGATTGGCACGCCAGCACAAGCTGAGAATTTCAACTATAAACTGGAGCTGAACAGGAATCGTAGAAGACTGACATGGGAATCCAGTCCCCGCTCAGTCTTAGACTGTGTTGACTCTATAATTACAGATGGTGATTGCCTTGTGCTTAATGCCTCAGTGGCTCAGCTCTTTGCAGATAATGGAAGTCTGGCCATTGGAATAGCAATAACTGCAAGCAAACTTTGTGCTACTCAGCCTGAAATGTAATTTACCGGACTTCTGTGCATGGAAATCCAAACTAATGGGCTTTTTACCCTCCCTTGGCTTTCTAGTGCTTGTACATAGGAAAAGGTTGTTCGGAGAGAAATGTATAAGCAATATTGCTTTTCAATGTATTTAGATTTAGTTTCTGTGAAAACTTTTTGATTCATACAGCGCTATTGACAGTAGGATGCCATGTGAAGATATTTGTCTGTTTCCATAAGTACTGTATATTTCTGATGCCCATATAGGTTTACTTGGATTTATTGCTGTAAATCTCAACACTGGTCTAAAGTTTTTTTTCTTCTTCAATAGCATTTCATTTTTTATAACTATTTCTTTATGTTTATTTGTATAATTGCTGTTAAGTCACATCAGTTTAGGAGAATGAAGGTTATATTACCCAATATTCTGTGAGAGGGCCAATCTATAATAAGGAAATTTATGGGCCATGCAATGTTACCCTGTGAAATTAGATATGACCTCTCACCCAGACAAAAGTCCTTCTACTTTGCACTGATTGTGGGCAAAAAGGCCAAAACAGATGTATGGAAATTCTCTTTCGACTCTATTAACTAAGCTAAGTCAAATGGCAAAGCCCTTTAAAAAGTGCACTTGTAGGATTGTATTCAAATGTTTCTTTATAAAATATTGAATAATGTCCATTACAGAAACTTGAGAAAAGGATATGTCCCGAAATGTTGCTACAGCTTAGGTAGCTTATTCTGACTTCAGAGTCTCTGCAAACTTGTGGGATATGGAAACTTCCCTGGAAATACACATGGGTGATTCTTTGTCTATACTATATGATGTCATTCTGCTGTAATGTGAAATATAGCATGGCACTACCATGAGGTGCTCAAGTAGGCCACCCAAACCAAATGTACAATAAAATAGAAAACTTGGCACTCAACTTAGTATATCATTTCAAAAGCTTTATTGTTATTACTACTGCATCAATAAAGCTTTTGAAATTATATACTAAGTTGAGTGCCAAGTTTTCTATTTTATTCTGCTGTAATGGACATTATTGCATATTTTATAAAATAATATTTGAATACAATCTTACAAGTGCACCACTTATCTATATGAAGTTAGATTATTTAAGCAGATGGAAAGAGCACCTTTTGCAAGATGAAACCCTGAAGAAATATAAAGATCGCTGCTGAGTCACTAGTTTTGTGACGCAACAGCGATCTCCCCTGCGATATCGCTGTGTGTGACATTCAGCGACGATCAGCCCCCCTGCTGGGTATCGCTGATCGTCGCTGAATGTTCTGGACATTTTTTTTGATCGCTGGTCTCCCGCTGACAGGCACGCATCGCTGCGTGTGACAGGCGGGAGACCAGCGATCCGCTGGTAACCAAGGTACACAGCGGGTTTCCAGGCGCGGGGCTGTGCCTAGAAACCCGCTGTGTACCTTGGATACCAGCGCCCTGATGCAGGGAGCTGGTAACCAAGGTACACAGCGGGTTTCCAGGCACCGCGCAGCACCTGGAAACCCGACGTGTACCTTGGTTACCAGCTCCCTGCATCAGGGCGCTGGTATCCAAGGTACACTGCGGGTAACTAAGCGATGTTACCTGCAGTGTCGCTGTGCTGATCGCTGCCTGAGCTGCCTGTTTGGCAGCTCAGCAGCGATCATGTAGCGACACACCAGCGATCCTGATCGTTGTCGGGCTTAAGACTCTTTAAAAGGTCAATATTGACTTATGGATTGTTACTTCCAATAAATAACTAGAATCTCTAGAGGCCACCAGAGACCCTAATCTCTTTCTCTGTGAAAAGGTTATTTGCATATTAACTAATAGTCTAATAGTCCTGACAACGCTGAGATTAATTTGTCACAATAAGTTGGGATGCATGGTTTGGCACTTTGATAACTGCATTAAAGTAGGAAATTCTATCATTCCTTTCTAAATGCCCTATCAGTTCATATGGATGTTATAAGAGGTGTCTCATTCTAATCCACCTCTATCAGACAATGTAGAGAGTAGTGTTGAGCATTCCGATACCGCAAGTATCGGGTATCGGCCGATATTCGCGTTATCGGAATTCCGATACTTAATTCCGATACTTTTTCCATATCGTATACCGGAATCGGAAGTTCCCATAATTCTTTGAGACAGGCAATGTGATTTTAGTCAGCCAATGAGGAATCCTACGAAGTGTGGGCACATCCTGTAATGCTGCGGTCATCTTAACTAATGGCATGGCTGTGATTGGCTGCTGAAATGATGTCAGAATGCACTATAAAAGGCGCCGCCGCCATTTTAGCGTCACTGTGCTGTGAACTCAGTAAGGGACAGAACGCTACTCTGCTCACTCTGAGGGACAGTTAGATATTGCGATTTTGTGTACTACTGTGCTTGAGGCAGGCTAGTTTACCAACCGCTGTGTAAAGCTTCATTTTGCCAGTGTTGTTTTAACAGCTCTGTGCAAGGTGTGTGTGTGACAGTGCAGGTGACGCTGCAGTTTGCTCTGCATCCACCGCTGTTTGTAGGCATCTGCACGTGTCACTGACTCTTTTTTTTTTTTTTTTTTTTTTTATTTTGTGGAATTGGTGCAGCTCCATTATATTACAAAAAAAAATCAAATCTATTAGTGTGACGTGCTTCCATCCGTATACAATACATTGGTTGCAAACACTATAGAACTACACAAAGGAGCTTTTCACAGATTGTGGACAGTTGTGTTTCAGTGTTCACTTCAGTCTGTGTTTTTTTACTTTTTTTAGTGCAGATCACGCTCCAGTTACATGTTCAAGCACTGCTGCTTGTACTCTGCTGAGCGTGTCTCAGTGTCTCATCCTTTTCATTTATCTCCAATTGGTTCTGCTACATTCCATTTAAAATAAATGTAATCTATTAGACTAATAGATTAGATTTATTTTAAATGGAATGTAGCAGAACCAATTGGAGATAAATGAAAAGGATGAGCCACTGAGACACGCTCAGCAGAGTACAAGCAGCAGTGCTTGAACAAGTAACTGGAGCGTGATCTGCACTCAAAAAAGTAAAAAACACAGACTGAAGTGAACACTGAAACACAACTGTCCACAATCTGTGAAAAGCTCCTTTCTGTACTTCTATAGTGTTTGCAACCAATGTATTGTATACGGATGGAAGCGCGTCACACTAATACTATTAGTGTGACGCGCTTCCATCCGTATACAATACATTGGTTGCAAACACTATAGAAGTACAGAAAGGAGCTTTTCACAGATTGTGGACAGTTGTGTTTCAGTGTTCACTTCAGTCTGTGTTTTTTACTTTTTTGAGTGCAGATCACGCTCCAGTTACTTGTTCAAGCACTGCTGCTTGTACTCTGCTGAGCGTGTCTCAGTGGCTCATCCTAATAGTATTAGTGTGACGCGCTTCCATCCGTATACAATACATTGGTTGCAAACACTATAGAAGTACAGAAAGGAGCTTTTCACAGATTGTGGACAGTTGTGTTTCAGTGTTCACTTCAGTCTGTGTTTTTTACTTTTTTGAGTGCAGATCACGCTCCAGTTACTTGTTCAAGCACTGCTGCTTGTACTCTGCTGAGCGTGTCTCAGTGGCTCATCCTAATAGTATTAGTGTGACGCGCTTCCATCCGTATACAATACATTGGTTGCAAACACTATAGAAGTACAGAAAGGAGCTTTTCACAGATTGTGGACAGTTGTGTTTCAGTGTTCACTTCAGTCTGTGTTTTTTACTTTTTTTAGTGCAGATCACGCTCCAGTTACTTGTTCAAGCACTGCTGCTTGTACTCTGCTGAGCGTGTCTCAGTGGCTCATCCTAATAGTATTAGTGTGACGCGCTTCCATCCGTATACAATACATTGGTTGCAAACAATATAGAAGTACACAAACGGGCCTTT
The DNA here is from genome assembly GCA_033576555.1 of Oophaga sylvatica. NCBI lineage: Eukaryota > Metazoa > Chordata > Amphibia > Anura > Dendrobatidae > Oophaga > Oophaga sylvatica. The sequence goes on from JARQOD010000002.1 coordinate 144,365,670, forward strand.
CACAGCTACTGAACATGGGTTTTTAATTTTTAACTAAAATATGTATTTTTTCAAATGACACAAATATAAGTAATGTTGAAGAGGAATAGTCCTACATCCATTGTTTGCACAATATTACAGGTGTACATCATGTCCCTTAATCAACAATGTATTATTATATTTACTTGTATGCTTTTATTTAAAAGCCAAGAACACAGAAGGATAACCTTCGCACTGCAGCTGTTGTCAAAGTTCAACCCACATTATGCACTTCCAACATTGCAGCATTTGAGGCATGATGTGAGTTGGATTGGTCAAAGTTATGGAGTGAGAAGGTTCACCATCAGTACCCTATAGCATAAGTATGCTTTTGTGTTAGACATGTGGATATCTGCCATAATATGTCACAATTATTTAGTTACAGATTTGTTACCAACACTAATCATTGAATGGTTTTAAATTTGACGTTTCACTTGTTTACAGCTTAGAAATAAGGGTGTAGCCTGATATCTATGTGTAGCACTAGCCACTTTAACATGTCATGTTTTTTTAAACATGTGTAGCTAGGTAGCAGTAATTTTTGCCGGACACACAGCAGGGGAACAGCAGGCGTTACTGAACCCCACTATTACTATAGCTTGTGTATTGGTCTGTGGACACGACACTTCTGAGCAGCAACTGGCAGTGTTGTAGCCCAGGGAGTATAGCTCAGGTGGTAGAAAGATGAACATAACAGGAGACATGGAAAACGTTGTCAACCAGTTAGTTAATCTGAAACCGGACAGGCAAATTCAGGCGAGATCCATGCCTAGTTCATTTTCAGAAAAGTAAGCCGTTGTACATTATCGTAGGATAGTCGCATGCAACGGTCTGTTAGTACACCACCTGCAGCAGTAAAGACGCGCTCCGATAATACACTGCCAGCAGATCAAGCCAGCACCTCCAATGCATACTGGCTAAGCTCTGGCCATGTATCCAGCTTAGAGACACAAAACTTGAATGGGGAAGAGCCATCTGAGAGTACACTGAGAGGGCAAGACATGTAGTCTGTAACCATCTTACGGAAATGTTGCCTCCTGCTGACTGGAGCCGTCTCGGATGGTGTAGACATTGGTGGCGCTGCCACAAAACTTCGACACATTTGGAACATACTGGTCTTGCCCTGTGCAGAGGCGCTGCTTGTGCTCCCTCTTGTTGCAGAGCTGTCTCCACTGCCTCGACGCACAGAGCTGCTTTGTAAATCAGTAGCAGCAGCAGTGCTCTTGGCTGGAATGGAGAACATTATGGATTGCACCAGTGTGTCTTGGTACTTCCGCATTTTACGCTCCCGGTTCAACGGTGTGATGAGGCTTTGTAAGTTGTCCCGGTAGCGAGGGTCTAGGAGGGTGTACACCCAATAATCAGACGTGGTGTGAATGTGTTCGATGCGGCGGTCGTTTCTCAGCCACTGCAGCATGAAATCAACCATGTGCTGCAGACTCCCAACTGGCCAAGAAACGTTGTCCCCTGCAAGAGGCGTCATCTCCGCCTGCTGTGCATCACCCCACCCTTGGTCTACATACTGACTAGAGCATTGTCTACCTCCCTCTGGAGCGATGTCTTCCTCCTCCATTGACTCCTCCTCACAAAGTCCTTAAAATACATATAAATTTACAAAATTTAAAACTCAAAATTTAAAAACTTTGTATCATAATTCTGTAACATCAGTTTATGGAAACACAATAGCATTACAAAAGGATAGACAAAAAATGTACATTATGTGCTTTGTAAATACATTAAAAGTTTGTAATGGTTATGAAAATATAGACAGCGACTCTGGAGGTTCAATTGTTGATACAGCATGGTACTTTGAAAGTCCTCCAGCCCTTTGTGAAGAACCACGTTGCGCTGACTGTCCAGAAGGTGATGGAATTTGTGACTCCTCATCCTCACCTCTTCCAAAACCTCAATGCCTTATGCTTGCAAGTTTTTTTAAGCAGCAGATAAGGAAGTTCAGCTGACTAGTTCATCATCTGACATCGCCATCCGCTTATGGACTATCAAACGCTAGCAAAACGTGCAGATACCCATAAGATTCGCCACTCAGTACATGGCATGGTGCCTTTTCAATATAGGATCAATTTAATCTGGTTCTCACCAACATACTCCACAGGCAGCACCCCCTCTGCCATTCATTTTATCGCAACGGCTCACTTGCAAAGCCTCCAGACCCTTTGATCCTCAACTCACTCGGACTGTCCAGAAGGTGATGGAATTTGTGACTCCTCATCCTCCACCTCTTCCAAAACCTCATGCCTTAGTGCTTGCAGTGTTTTTTGAAGCAGGCAGATAAGGGGGACAGTCAGGCTGACTAGTGCATCATCTGCACTCGCCATCCGCGTTGACTCATCAAACGCACGCAAAAACGTGGCAGATATCCTTCATAGAGTTATTCGCCACTCATTACACTGGCAGTGGCTGCCCATTCATTATAGGATCCAATTCTAATTACTGGTTCTCACCAACATAGCTCTCCACAGCGCAGCACCCCCCTACATCTCCTCCCTTATTTATATTTATCGGCCTAACCGACTGCTGCACTCTGCAAACGACCTTCGACTAACCTCTGCACTAATCCGTACCTCCCACTCCCAACTCCAAGACTTCACCCGCGCTGCGCCAATCCTCTGGAATGCTCTACCCCAAGAAATTAGGACTATCCGCAATTTGGATGGTTTCAGGCGCTCCCTCAAAACACATTTGTTCACAGTGGCCTATCACATTCTCTAATCAAAGTCATTCTATGTGTAATTCTGTGTGTGTAGCCCATTCACTATCTCCATGCATCCCTCACTTCCTTAAAATGGCTGGACCATCATTGTAAAAACACCATTGTATATAAACACCTGTACTTTGTATCTCCCACACCTCATTGTAGATTGTAAGCTTTCACCAGCAGGGGCGGCTGATTTTGCTTTAATTATTGTATTGTTAACGTTGTTACTTATGACTCGTGTTTTGAAACTGTTAAACTGTAAAGCACTGCGGAATATTATGGCGCTATATAAATAAATAATATTATTATTCTTATTATAGAGGCCCACTCAGTAGTGGTGAAGTGTGAACGCCGCAAATTGCGAGTTGACTGCGCCTGATGCAGCTGATACTCCATTACTGTTGGCTGCTGCTCACACAACCGCTCCAACATATGTAACGAGGAATTCCACCTGGTGGGTACGTCACATATAATGCGATGTTCATGAAGGTGAAATCTGCGTTGCAGAGCTGCAATCAGCGATCTGGCCATGCTGGAACGTCGCAAGTGAGCGCACTCTAGGCGGACCTTGTGCAGCAGTGCATCAAGATCCGGATAGTCCCTCAAAAAACTCTGCACGACCAAGTTGAGCACATATGACAGACATGGTATGTGAGTGAGGTTGCCAAGGCCCAGAGCTGACACCAGATTTCGGCCATTGTCACACACTACCAAGCCTGCCTGTAGATTCTCTTCCAAAAACCACACGTCGCTCTCCTGCTTTATGGCATTACAGAGCTCCTGCGCTGTGTGGCTAAGATTCCCCATGGAAATTAATTTCAGGATGGCCTGTTGACATTTGGACACGGCTGTGCTCATATCGGTCGCAACAGGTAAACGTTCACGGGTCCATGTGGAGGTAGACCGTGACGGCTCCTGCAGCGATGATTCTGAGGAACTGGAATAGGAGGAGGAATCAATGTGTACAGACTTGATTCCTGCAATCCTTGGAGTTGGCAGAACACGTACAGCGCCACTCGCAAGATCAGTACCCGGCTGCACAACATTGACCCAATGGGCAGTGAGGGAAAGGTATTGTCCCTGGCCATGGGTGTTAGAACCCTCTTGTTAGGTTTTGTTTCAGTTTGCTGGTCACATGACCTTTTTTCCCTATTTAGTCTGGCTCCGCCCTTCTGGCTTTGCTTGACTTCATTGTATTATCTACTGTTAAGCTAGCCGGGTGCTTAGGTGCCTTAATCTGTGAGTTTTGCTTGATGTTAGGATCACAAAGTATTTATTTTTCTGTTTAATTATCCATGCTACAATTTATGTTAGGACTAGGAGGTGTCCACCTTTTCTCCCAGTCCCTAGATCTTGTAGGGATTACTCCCTCGCAACTATAGGTCTTCGTTCACACTAGATGAGGACTTTAGCGGGTCTGGTCGCAGGATCAGGTTCCCCGTTACATCGTAGGGATTCAGCTTAGTTGTATTGTAGGGACAGAATTCCCTTCTTTCCTTACTGGTTGTAGCAGATCATAACAATGGGTACTGGTCCACGCATCGGTGGTCAGGTGGACCTTGCTACTGAGGGCTTTTAGTAGCGCATGTTTAATTTTTCCCTCAACATGCTTTTGCAGACCAGGGACGGCTTGCCTGCTGAAATGAAAATCGGCTTGGCACATTGTATTGTGGGATTGACAATGATATTCAGTTACGGAAACTGTCTGTCTCCACCAGCCTGAATCACAGCATTTCAAGGGACAGGAGTTTTGCAATGCCAGCATTCAGAGCCTGTGCTCGTGCATGGTTTGCGGAGTATGGCCGTCTTTTATCCCATGCCTGTGCTACCGCTGGCTGTTTTGTGGCCTGGGAGTGTGAGGATGACAGGGAACTTGCTGCTGTGTGTGGAATAACAGTTTGTCTCTGGACAACAGTGGCCGAGGTTCTTCCATGGCGATCCTGTGAGGAAGCATAACCAGCTGTGTGTGAGCTCGATGAAGAGGCTTCAACACAACCTGAAGATGTAGGTGCTGCTGTAGGTTGGCCTACATCTCCAGTGTGTCTTTGTAACTCAACTACGTGCTTTGTCCGCACATGTTTCCACATATTTGTGGTATTGAGGTGACTGACACTTTTAGCTATTTTTAATTTTTGATTACACAGCTTGCATTTCACATAGCAAATATCATGTGCAAGTGTGTGAAAAAAGGACCACGCAGTGCAAGTCCTGGGAGCGCACGTTTTGACTTTTGGAACACAACTGCTCCGAACAGGTGCCAAACTGGAGGCTACAGGCAACCGAGTCTGCAGCCTAACTCTCCCTCCTGTTTGTACCGTTGGGGCAATGTCTTCCTCTATCTTCCTTCTATCACTAACCATTTCTCTAGGCCTCTCCCAGCTTTCAACCAAAGTACTGGTTCTCACCCACAAAGCTCTCCACAGTGCAGCACCCCTCCTACATCTCCTCCCTCATTTCTATCTATCGGCCTAACCGACTGCTGCGCTCTGCAAACGACTTTCGACTAACCTCTGCACTAATACGTACCTCCCACTCCCGACTCCAAGACTTCTCCTGCTCTACGCCAATCCTCTGGAATGCTGTACCCCAAGAAATTAGGACTATCCACAATTTGCATGGTTTCAGGCGCTCCCTCAAAACACATTTGTTCAGAGCGGCCTATCACATTCACTAATCAAAGTCATTCTATGTATTCTGTGTAAGTGTGTGTGTGTCTCTAGCCCATTCACTATCTCCATCCCTCAGTCCCTTAAGATGGCTGGAACATCATTGTAAATGCACCATTGTATATAAACACCTATACTTTGTATCTCCCCCATCTCATTGTACATTGTAAGCTGTCACGAGCAGGGGCGACTTATTTAGCTTAAATTATTGTATTGTTAACGTTGTTACTTATGACTTGTGTTCTGAAACTGCTAAACTGTAAAGCGCTGCGGAATATGATGGCGCTATATAAATAAATATTATTATTATTCCTCTGAGCTGCTCCCACCACCTTCCTGTTCTTCATGCCATGTTGGGTATTGGACCTCATCATCTCCACTACCCTCTTCCAACACCTGCTGTTGGGTGGTCTGGCCAGCACCATGCTCAACAGAAACTGGCACCTGGGTCTCATCATCATCATCAGATGCGTTCTGCGGTGTGCTGACCATCGGCACTGTCTCACCCGCCTCTTCAGATTCAGAGAGACACAGCTGTTGCGCATCACTGCATACTCCCTCTTCTTCACATTACAGAATGCTGCTTGGCTGGGCCCCTGTTTGCAAGCCAATAGATTCTGAGAACAGAAGCAGACACTCAGCTGGCTCCTGTACACAACTCTCTGACTGCCTGGGCAATTTGCCAGGCGGTGAAGAGACAGATGGTTGCCCAACAGTGCTGTGGTCCTGAGAGGAGGTGGAAGCAATTGAAGTCGATGCATTGGCTGAGATCCAAACAACAACGGCTTTAATTTGTTCTTCCCGCAGCAGGGGGTACTCCGAGCTCCTACAAAAGTGCGCATAAAGGAACGCTCACGGCCCGGGGAAAACTGGTGGATGCTGTGTCACTGGGGGCCGCAGCAGCCACAGAATCCCCACGTCCTCTCCCTGAAGAAACTCCACGACCACGTGCCTTACTCCCTGCCTTCTTCATCTTGGTAGATTGATAAAGAAAGTCTGAAAAGTTATAAGGCCTAAGTGTGGTTATTCCGCAGAGACTGCAGTGAACACTGCACACAACTGTTCAGTAGGTGTGAAAGGCCCCTTTGTGTACTTCTATAGTGTTTGCAACCAATGTATTGTATACGGATGGAAGCGCGTCACACTAATAGATTTTATTTATTTGTAATAGAGTGGAGCAGCAACAATTAGAGAAAAATTTCAAGGATGTGCCAGTGACACACGCTCAGCAGACTACAACCAGCAGTGGTTGAAGAACTAACTGGAGCGTGATCTGCACTCCAAAAAGGAAAACCTCAGACTACAGTGAACACTGCACACAACTGTTCACTACCCAACGCGTCTCAGCAGGAAGGCAGTCTGTGCGTCAAAACAAAGGCGCAAGCATACATCCACGTACCCTGTTTATAAAGCTATATAAAAAAAATTATGTAGTAGTGACGCACACTTTATTGAGGTACAGTATTACATCGCCATTCACCATCTGTGGCTATGCAGTCTCATCTATATATACCTTATCTATCCGTTGTCATGCTTGCAAGTCGACAGTCAGGCATAAATAGCAATTTTCACTATGCACTATGCACTTTTTAAAGGTTATGTTTGTTAATAAACATGATTATTGCCACATATTATGAGTATTACATGATGGAAATTGTATAATTTTGTATAAACTGTTTAGTGACATTATTCAGCAAATGTAACATTTTAGTAATGTCACAGATAACTTGTAATGCTGATGATGTTTTGAAGTCAGACATTCATTGTCTATACAATAAAAATGGTGTACATACTGTTACTTATCCATCATTAATGGATTCAGATATGTACTTGTATGCTTTTATGTACAACCGTATAGCAGATTCCTTAACTAATTTATTTTGTGGTTTGCATTGCTGTTCAACATGTTAATGTATGTGTTTATGTTTGTCAATTCTTTATTTATCTAGATATTAGTTTAAATGAAATCATCATCTTATGGTAGTAAAGGTTATCTTTCTCTTGTTTGAAGTATAGACATTTAAAATTGACAGGTAACAAGGAAATTACTTTATCTAGTATTTAAACATCCTCCTTGACCCTGGGCTCCAACACCGCCAGTTGTTGCTCGGAAGTGCTGTTAGCACAGTCAACACTTGCTCCTGTGTTACTGGGGTTCAGTAACGTCAGCTGGTCCTCGGTTGTGCCATTGGCTCTTTTCCTTCTGCTGCCCCTCCGGGTTCCAGTACCGTCAGCTGGTTCTCCGCAGTGCCTTTGGCCTAGGTGCCTCCATCTTGGTATCCGAGTTCCAGCAACGTCTGCTGGTCCTTGGTAGTGCTTTGGAGCACAGGTACCTCCTGCTTAGTAACCGTGTCCCAGTAACGTCAGCTGGTCCTCGGTTGTGCCATTGGCTCTTTTCCTTCTGCTGCCCCTCCGGGTTCCAGTACCGTCAGCTGGTTCTCCGCAGTGCCTTTGGCCTAGGTGCCTCCATCTTGGTATCCGAGTTCCAGCAACGTCTGCTGGTCCTTGGTAGTGCTTTGGAGCACAGGTACCTCCTGCTTAGTAACCGTGTCCCAGTAACATCAGCTGGTACAAGATTGTGCTACAAATACAAGATACGGAACAAGAGACACAAGAACAATAAGCAGAAGATCTAAAAGCAGAAGAACATGAAGTATAAGACCAAAATGAAGAGCAAAATATATGCTCTAAATTATAAGCAGAAGAAGACTAAGCAGTGTATGGGGGTGAGTCCGTTCCTCCTCGTGGTGCCCCTGGAAAATGCCTGCTGCTGCAGGCTAAACTGAACACGGACAAATACTGTTGTAATTTAAATCTTTTGTGACAGCAAGAACGGAAGGATGAAAAATTCATACTTTGACAGATTACAAGTACAGGATTCTCTGTCACAAATAAGAATATGATGAAGAAGATGAAGCAGAATATGAATAAGAATAATAGTTTAATAAGAAGAATATGAGTAATGTTAACAAAGATGAATAGCAAGAAGTTTAAGAAGAAGATAAAGAAGGTGAAGATGAAAAATAATTTGATGAAAAAGATGATGCTGCAGAAGATTATGAAGGAGAAAGTGTGTGAAAAGTTAAAAAGGTGAAGATGAAGAGCATGGAAGTTGTGTAATATACATATTTGCCAAAATATAAAAAACGTTAACATTGTCAATTTCTTCGTCAATCCGAACATCTTTAAAAAAAAAAATATTTATGCTATTCCATTTGATTGGGTTAAACATCTATGCCTTTAATGTCTCCTCAACCTTCCACAATACATTCTACATTACTCTTTGTTGTTTTCCTTCATGTACAATTAACCAACAAGGCAAGAATGGGTTTTTTTTAATTTCGATATTTTGTTCCCATAGACTTACATGGGACTTCCGGTATCGATATCGGGTATCGCCGATATTTTAGTGATATCGGCGATACCATTCCGATTCCGATACTTTAGGATATCGGAAAGTATCGCTCAACTCTAGTAGAGAGGATTTATAAGCACTAGCTCATGCAGCGTTAAAGATGCTGTCTTCAGACTTAGAGCAAGTACAAGCTATCAATAGAGATCCTATGTCCCAAATATCCGTATAAAAGGTCTAGAGGACACATCCAAATAATAAAAGAATAGTGACATGTTAAATATAAAGCTGCAAATAACTGGTTGAAATATCATGATTATTTGCGCCAAAGGAAAAATTCAGCTCTAATTGTTTGTTTAATATCATAGTGGATGTTTTTATTTGCATTTAAAGATTTTACATATATTATTATTGTTACTATTATTATTATCCATATGTTTCACATCATTTTAGGAGACAGTTCTATAATTTAATGTCCTGTGATTTGATTCTGGTTTTTCTTGTTCTAATTTGTAAGCCTTTGTCCCATTAATTTTTCCATTTCACATGTTATTTTTGCCTAATTCCAAATCAATCTAATTGAACATAGGACATCATGGCTTTCTATGACCAACATACCTAGCATTCCTTACTGAAAACTAATGGGGAATTATGCTAATTGTGCCATAATTTTCACAATTACACAATACATTTTATGTGATATGTAAGGATTTTCAGACAATTTTCTCTTTCTTAGGCTGCATTCATATGGCAGTATCTTGTGATCTGTATGAACTCTGGACCTGCCACGGGTCTCCTGTCCAGAGTGCTACAGTCTCCTAGGCATAAACAGGATAGTTTAATTTGGGTCAGAAACCCCCCAGCAGACTGGGACATCATGGTCCATACTCAGACTATAAATGTTGGACCTGTGAAACTGGTCTTATGCCACTTTATGGACAATAATTTATGCCAAAAAGGCTCTAATTGTTAACAAACAAAATAAATGTTTGAAGGTTCCCCTTAGTCATTCTTATTTTTTGATTCTGTTCGAAACTGTTGGAAAATATAAACTTAAAAATGTCTGAAACAGAAGAAAAATGGATGCATGCCATGAACTTCTCTTTGCAGCAGAATACTGTTTTATTTTGCTTATAAATGCTTAGTAAATGTTTAATAAGTTTGTCAATGATGCTATTTATAATTTGAGACCCTGATCCGAGATCTTGAATAATCGAATATTGATATGTATTGTTGTATACCCACTGCTCCATACTGTCAACAATGTCAATTATTTAGACTGATCATTTATCTAATAAGTCATACAATACGAATTCATATCTGTACAGTAATGTTGGTATTATTACTTTGCCTATTGACTGGATTTGGATCATGTAAATGTTGCTTATGACACCTTGTTTTTCATTTTTAGTATTACATATAGTTTGAAAACATTAAGGAGACAAATCATATTTAAAAGAAAGAGAGCTAAGAGACAATAAATATTTGCATTTTGTATTTTGAGATGACTTCAGTGGCAAATGTCTGTCTGTCTGCGTTATGACAAAGTAGATAAATGGTTCAATTGCTTGTATGCAGTGATAATCTTGTGTGCCAAAATCAGAACAAGATGTAGTCCCAAACAGTTAAAGGAAGTCTGTCATTAGATTCATGATGTTTGAACCGCATGAGTGCATGATTGCATGATTGCAGCCATTTATTTTAATTATTATTACTATTATAATTATTTATTTAAGAGCACCATTGATTCCATGTGCTGTACATGAGAAGGGGTTACATTCAAGATAGAAATATAAATTACAGTTGTAGGAGTGGTGAAGACAATGCTCCAGTCTCTAGCACTCCAAGTGGTTAAATGTATTTTACAAGTAATGTTTGTTATCTAAAAGCAAACCTCCTGGGGCTGCAGTATAGTCTAGACAGGGTTAACTATAATAGCCAACCCAGATTGGGGAGGAGAACTGATGGTTAGTGTCAAGAACAGAAAGTGGAGTTCAGTTGAGAAAGCATGATGAAGTGATTATAGTGGAAAAGCACAGTGGGCTGCTAGGGACAACATGAGCCTGTTATTCGGGGCAGTGGATTGCCATCTAACAAATCCCATGCGGACCAGTCTCTCGGTCCTGGAACATAAAGGTGAGCGTAAGGGTCTTTGGGCACATCAAGCCTGCGGGACTGCATGGCAAGGTGGACACAGACTCTATGAGGCGAAAGGTAATGGAATCCGGGTGCACTGCCTTTGGTGGAGCAGAATTCCTCGTGTCAGTGGAGTCAGTAGGAAAAAGGATGTTCTACCCAGAACGAGTGTTAAGGCTTAAGTTACGTACAGTATCTGTGGGAAAGACTGTAACCTGTTGTACCTTATCCCACATGCTTTACTGTAAATAACTGTAAAATGCTCAGTTAACGTTTGACTGTTATGAAGCATTTGGTGTCCCCTGGATTGTGTGCTGAGGTTCTGGAAGATGAAATCCTGGAGCCAGTGGATGCCTATAGCCCACAAGTAAGTGTGATGCACCCCACACGAAGCAGCACATCAGAACTGGGACACAATTTTCCTGTAGGATGCCAGAGCGTTCAGAAGCAGCAGCTCGCCCACGACTACCCCGCTCAGGCACAAACTAACAATGACAGACTAGTACAGAAAGGAACGGGTGAGGTCTTTGATGCCAAGGGAAGAGAGGATTTGTAGTAGGAGTAAGTGGTCGACTGTGCCGAAAGCAGAGAACAGATCTAGAAGGAGAAGTATAGAGAATTGTCCATTAGCTTTGACAGTAAGTCAGATTGTAGGTTGTTAAAGAGTGAGTTAGATGAGAGGTGGGAAGAAAGTACAGCATGGACATGCTATTTGAGGAGTTTGAATGTGAAAAACTGTGTCATTTCAGAGATAACATAGTTGGAAAAGCCGTCTGGGGACTACAGATAGAGACATAAGTGTGGAACCCAGTCAGCTTCTCACAGTCCTTCATTAGTTGATTGACAGGTCTATCCCTTGTGGGGCGGGAGAAGGCGGCCAGGGACTAAACCAGATTAGTCAGGCTTTTGAAACTATGTTTTCGCTGAAACACTGCAGCATTTCAGAGTAACACATATCTAGCTACAATCACACAACCAGGCTCTGATTTATGTTGCTTATTGTTCGGACAGCATAAACATGATGACTGGTTTTCATTAAAGGGTCAATTTAGTATCCATATTTTATATGCTTGTAAAAATATTTGAGCAATATGGCAGAATGCCTACGGAAGCCATTGTAAGGGGTTAATGAACAATATCAGACTTTAAACATCATTTGTTATATTCATGGGTTTACAGGATTAAAGCATAGAGGCATAGATAGGGGATCAACTTGGGTGGGGGGGCAAAACATCTGAGTTGGCCCATAACTAGGTGACAATGATTACAACTATGGTGGCATACCCTGATCGTGGGTACTGGGGAAGCTCTGCAGATGACTGTCTATTACTGAAAATAATTCTCTGCAAAAAAACCTACACTAATAGAGTGTCTTGTGAAAGTATTCACCCCCTTGGCTTTTTACCTATTTTGTTACATTGCAAAAATATTTCAATGCAGGTTGTAATCAAATTTGTGTGTGATGCATCAGCAGCATATAGTCTAAGTTGGTGAAGTGCAAAAAATATAAGCATAAATTACATTTATGGGATCAAATAACTAAATATTATCATGTGCATATGTATTCACCCTATAAGTCAAATGCTTAGTGAAAAAAAGTCCAGCTGGGTGCAATCTAAGTGTCACTTGGTCTTTAAATATATACACAATATTGGCTGCAATTCCATTAACCCCTCTACCCCACTGTCCTTTTATGGGGTAATAACTCTGGAACGCTTTCATGGATCCTGGTGATTCTAACATTGTTTTCTCATGACATATTGTACTTCATTATAGTGGTAAAATTTCTTTGATATGACTTGCGTTTATTTGTGGAAAAAAACAGAAATTTGGCAAAAATTTAGAAAATTTCGCAATTTTCCAACTTTGAATTTTAATTCCCTTAAATCACACAAATATGTCACACAAAATACTTAATAAGTAACATTTCCCACATGTTAACTTTACATCAGCACAATTTTGGAACCAAAATTTTTTTTTGTTAGGAAGTTATAAGGGTTAAAAGTTGACCAGCGATTTCACATTATTACAACACCATTTTTTTAGGGACCACATCACATTTGAAGTCACTATGAAGGGTCTATATGATAGAAAATACCCAAAAGTGACACCATTCTAAAAACTGTACCCCGTAAGGTGCTCAAAACCACATTCAAGAAGTTTATTAACACTTCAGGTGCTTCACAGGAATTTTTTGAATGTTTAAAAAAAATGAACATTTGACTTTTTTTCACAAGAAAATTATTTCAGGTCCATTTTTTTTTATTTTCCCAAGGGTAACAGGAGAAATTGGACCCCAAAAGTTATTGTGCAATTTGTCCTGAGCATGCTGATACCCCATATAGGGGGGAACCACTGTTTCGGCGCATGGCAGAGCACGGATTGGAAGGAGCGCCGTTTGACTTTTTCAACGCAAAATTGGCTGAAATTGAGATCACACGCCATGTCGCGTTTGGAGAGCCCCTGATGTGCCTAAACAGTGGAAACCCCACACAAATTACCCCATTTTGGAAATGAGACCCCAAGAAACTTATCTTGATGAGTGGTGAGAACTTTGAACACCCAAAGGGCTTCACAGAAGTTTATAACGTACAGCCGTAAAATTTAAAAAAATCATATTTTTTCCACAAAAATGATATTTTTCACCCTCAATTTTTATTTTCCCAAGGGCAACAGGACCCCAAAAATTATTGTGCAATTTGTCCTGAGTAATCTGATACCCCATATGAGGGGGTAAACCACTGTTTGGGTGCATAAAAGAGCTCAGGAGGGAAGGAGCGCTGTTTGACTTTTTCAACGCAGAATTGGCTGGAATTGAGATCAGACGCAATGTCATGTTTGCAGAGCCCCTGATGTGCCTAAACAGTGGAAACCCTCCAATTCCAAGTCCAACCCTAACCCCAACATACACCTAACACTAATCCCAACCCTAACCATAACCCTAACCACAAACCTAACCCTAACACACCCCAAACCCTAATCCCAACCCTAACCCTAATCCTAGCTTTATCCCCAACCCTAACCCTAGCTGTAGCCTCAACCCTAGCACTAACCCCAACCCTAACCCTAGCCCCAACCCTAACCCTAACTTTAGCCCCAACCCTAACCCTAATGGGGAAAATGGAAATGAATACATTTTTTAATTTTATTATTTTTCTCTAACTAAGGGGGTGATAAAGGGGGGGTTTGATTTACTACTTGTAGCAGATTTTTATGTTTGGCAGCTGTCACACGCTAAAAGATGCTTTTTTTGCAAAGAACAGTTTTTGCATCACCACATTTTGAGAGCTATAATTTTTCCATATTTTGGCCCAGAGTCATGTGAGGTCTTATTTTTGCGGGAAGAGATGATGTTTTTATTGCTACCATTTTTGGGCACATGACATTTTTTGATCACTTTTATTACGATTTTTGGGAGGCAGCATGAACAAAAACCAGCAATTCATGAATTTCTTTTGGGGGGGGCGTTTATACCGTTCCACGTGTGGTAAAATTGATAAAGCAGTTTTATTCTTTGGGTTAGTACGATTACAGTGATTCCTCATTTATATTTTTTTATGTTTTGGCTCTTTTATACAAAAAAAATAATTTTATATAAAAAATAATTATTTTTGCATCGCTTTATTCTGCAAGCTATAACTTTTTTATTTTTTCACTGATGACACTGTATGGCAGCTCGTTTTTTGCGGGACAAGATGACGTTTTCAGTGGTACCATGTTTATTTATATCTGTCTTTTTGATCACGTGTTATTCCACTTTTTGTTCCATGGTATGATGATAAAGCATTGTTTTTTTGACCTTTTTTTTAAGAGGTTCACTAAAGGGGTTAACTAGTGGGACAGCTTTATAGGGCGGGTAGTTACGGATGCGGCGATACTAAATATGTGTACTTTTATTGTTTTTTTTTTATTTACATAATAATAATGTGTTTATTAGGGAAATATATATTTTTTTTTATTTAGGGATTTTTAAAAAAATATTTTTACACAGTATATATATTATTTTTACATTTTTATATTGTCCCAGGGTGAGACATTACTATATAAATGTCAGATCGCTGATCTGACACTTTGCAGAGCACTGCTCTCAGCAGGCACTGACAAGCCCCCTTCCTGCAGGACCTGAAAGGACCCCGCGGCCATCTTGGATCCAGCAGACTGCAGGGAGGAGGCCCTCAGAACAATGCTATCACATCGTGTTGTTCTGAGGGTCTCAGGGATGCACGCAGGGAGCTCCCTCCCTGCGCGATGCTTCCCTATGCCACCAGAATGCTGCCATCATGTTTGATCGCAGTGTGCCGGGGGTTAATGTGGCGTGAGCAGTCCGTGACTGCTCCTGGCACTTAGTGCCCGGTGTCAGCTGAGAGAATCAGCTGTGACACCCGACCGTGATCTGCTGCGCTCCCCCCGTGAGCGCGGCTGATCCCATATGACATACTATTCCGTCCATGGAAATTAAGTCCCAGGGCACATGGATGGAATAGTACATCAGATGACAGAGAGGGGTTAAGCAAGAGGCACCACTAACCAAACACCATGAAGACCAAGTAGATCTCCAAACAAGTCAGGGACAAAGTTTTTGAGAAGTACAAGTTAGGTTTGGGCTCTAAAAAAATTCCCAATCTATGGTGATCCCCATAGCACCATCAAATCCATTATCATGAAATAGAAAGAACATGGTACCACAATAAACCTGCTAAGAGAGGGCCGCCCAACAAAACATTCAGCCAAGGCAAGGAGAGCAATATTCAGAGAGGCAGCACAGACACCAAAGGTAACCCTGAAGGAGCTGCAGAGTTCCCATGTAGTGACTGCGAGTATCTGTCTATACGACCACAATAAGCCATACACTCCATCGAGGTGGCCTTTCTGGAACAGTGAGCAGAAAAAAGTCTTTACCAAAAGCCACAAAAATTATAAGGCTCATTTTGACTTTGCCAAAATATATGTCGGAGACTCCCAAAATGTAAGGAGGAAGGTGCTGTAGCCAGGTGAGACCAAAATTTAACATTTTGGCCACCGAGGTAAAAGCTATGCCTGGCGCCAAACCAAACCCAGCCCATCACCCCAAGAGCACCATCCGCACAGTGAAACATGATGGTGGCAGCATCATGATGTGTGGATGTTTTTTCGGCAGCATTGACAGGGAAAAAGATCTGAGTCGATGAGAAAATAGTTGGTGCAAAATGCAGGGAAATTATTGGGCAAAACCTGTTTCAGTCTGTCAGTGATTTGAGACTGGGACAGGGGTTCACCTTCCAACAAGACAATGAACCAAAGCATACTGCTAACGCAACATTCGAGTGGTTTAAGGGGAACCGTGTAAATGTTTTGGAGTGGCCTAATCAAAGCCCAGACCTAAATCCAACTGAGAATTTGTGTTCAAACTTGAAGATTGGAAACCATCTAACCCAGTGGCAAGATGTGGAAAGATCATATAGACTTATCAAAAGCGACTTGAAACTGTAATTGCTGCAAAGGAGACTCTATTACTCACTTTAGGGGGTTGAATACCTATACACACTGAAGTTTTCAGTTATTTTGCTATTTTGTCCTATTTGTCGTTTGATTCACAATAAACAGAAAACCAAATGTTCACAGTTGTAGGCATGTTCTTTACAAAAACTGAAGCAAAAAAACAGTGAAATACCAGGTTGTGAGGCAGCAAAACACAAAAAATGCCAAGGGGGTGAATACTTTCACAAGCCAATGTATTACGGCCATATAGTGTAGATATCAGTCCTGCAAAACATATAAGTGATTACAATACAGCTTTAGATGGAGACATACAGCTGATGTTCTTTCTGATGGAGTCACTCACTTTTTCTGTCTTTTCCATCTGGCTCAGACCGACATGACAACTTCTTCCAGCTGTAACTTGTCTGCAGAGGTTACAATAAAGACACACTTAACTTCTCTCATTTCTAGCACCGTCCCCATCTATTACCAACCTGCACAAACTACTTATATTCCAATGCAAAACTGATGCTGTGGTGTGTCCCTATTACTGAACCTGCTATTTTTCAAAATAACAGTGCTCCTCTTACTCTGCACCACATAGTAATGCCCACCACTGTGCCCCTTACACAGTAATAATTAGAGATGAGCAAACTTGTTCAGAAAATGTGCGCCAATCTCAAATTCAGCACTAATGTAGCAAATTCGGATTCATGTTCGGTTTCCCCTGCCTTTTTCCTCAAAGTCTGTCAAATTCAGTCACAGATCAGTAAATGATCTCGTTTCGACTAATGCTTTTGCTTGGACTTTGGCAAGGATAGTGGTGATTTATGATGAGAGGGGGGGCGTGTTTTATGAGGGCAGAAGGTGTGTATAGGTCAGAAGGGTAGTGGAGTGTAAGTTTTTTTCTTTAATATCTTAACGTGTGTACATTCTGACAGCCAATCAGGGCGCAGAGACCATCCACGATGTCATGACATGAGGTCTTCTGTGATTGGTTGCCGCAGTCACATGTCTCTCTCCATATAAAAAGTGGACATGTTGTTTTGCCGGCGCCATTTTCTCAATGTAACAGAGCAGAGACGCCGCTCCTGCTGCTGCTGCAAGTGAACTTGTCATTTAGTTAAAGAGGAACCTGTCCTGTGTGAAATCGACCTTCCAGCATCTAACTAGTTTGTACTAATAGTGTTATGCAGGCTGGAGTCCACATTCCCACTCAAAATCGTTAGGGCTAAAACTATTTTGCAGTCAGGATTCGGAGGTCCCATTTACTAATCAAAATTGTTAGGCTTAATATTGGGGTTCAGCCTGGAGGTCCCATTTGCTAATCCAAATCATTAGGGCTAATAGTGTTGTGCTGGCCTTAGTTCACATTTTCTACTCAAAATCGATTGGCTTAAACTGTGTTACAGTCAGGACTCAGGATGCCCCATTTGCTAATCAAAATTGTTAGGCCTAATATTGGGTTAAGCCAGGAGGCCCCATTTGCTAATCCAAATTGTTAGGGCTAATAGTGTTATGCAGTCCATAGTCCACATTTCCTACTCAAAATCATTTGGGCTAATACTGTGTTGCAGTCAGGACTCAGAAGGCTTCATTTGCTAATCAAAATCGTTAGGCCTAATATTGGGGTTAAGCTGGGAGGCCCAATTTGCTAATCCAAATTGCTAGGGCTTATAGTGTTGTGAAGGCCGGAGTCCACATTTTCTACTCAAAATCGTTTGGGCTAAAACTGTGTTGCAGTCAGGACTCAGGAGGCCCCATTTGCTAATCAAAATCATTAGGCCTAATATTGGGGTTCAGCCAGGAGTCACCATTTGCTAATCCAAATCGTTAGGGTTAATAGTGTTGCGCAGACGCACATTTCCTACTCAAAATCGTTTGGGCTAATAGTATGTTGCAGTCAGGACTCAGGAACCCTCATTTGCTAGTTCAGGCATGCTATCTCAGAAAATAAATGCTGATAGTCAATTTAGTGACAGGTGACTGACAGGTGTAGGCCTAAGGTTGTGAAACAGCTGGTTAAAAGAGGGGAAGGTGATATACAACATGAGTGGGAAAACGAGAGGTCATAGTGGAAGAGGGAATAGGCCTGGTGTTCGATGTGTTAGATGGTGATTTTGCTGAAAGCTTTATTGAACAAACACCATCTCGTTCTAAGACAACTGACAACATCTGTTACTGGACTCGACTCCCTTTCTTTGGCAGCCACACAGAGGTACACTTTTTATATGAGGCTCAGAAAAAGCATGTGCTCCAGTGGATGATAAGCGCTGTATTAATCATTACACACAGTGCAATCCTCAGAGGTGGCACCCCAATCACCCTTGTTTCCCTCTGCATCACAACTTTCCAACCGCTCAACTAACTGTGGGGAACCACAGATGGGCCAGTCTGCAGAGCTGTTCACACATTCTATTCTATGGGCATCAGAGGTCTGCTCCAAAGATTCACAGAATCTAGGGGAGGAAAGAATCTGCACCAATGCCCTTACTCTTAATGCTGGAATGAACCTGTCACATGGTTTTATGGCCTATTACATCAATTAAGGAATTTACTCCAAATACCCTGTGAAAACATCACAAAACATTACCAGACCCCAATCAGAGGGTAATAAAACTGTCTCTCCTTATCTATGAATTGTTCCAATATTTATGCTCATCCCTCTGCCATAATGACTATTCTGCTTCACGTCACTTGTCTTACCTATTGCATTTTTTCTGTGTTTTTGTGTATAAATATGTGATTCTTCAGATTTTGTATTAGTTCAGCCTGATGAAGAGACCTGAGTAGTCTCGAAAGCTTGCAATTTGTTACCATCTTTTCAGTTAGCCATTAAAAGGTATCAACCACTGAGGACTCTCAACTCTAAATATTTTTCCACCAATGCCCCAAATTTTTCCTGTTGGACCCGGAGGCGGATGAATAAGGGTCCAAGCAGAATCCAGACCATCATAACCAGACGTTAACCCCCGGGAAGGTGATACTGATGATAGTCAGATACCTGAGGACCATGCGGACTGCACTGTGCTGTTAGGGCAGGAAGAGGAGGAGGGTGCCTCTCAGGGCGAGGAGTGGGATAACAGAAATGATGATGATGAGGTTGTAGATCCCACTTGGTGTGAACCCAGAGGTACGTAGCTGAGTAACTCAGCAGAAAAGGTAGAGGAGGTGGAAGACAATGAGGTTACAGTTCGGCTTGCCGCAGAGAAACGGAGTGGTGCAACCATGACAAGCACTGCATCCTCATCCACAACTTTGAGTGTAGCTAGCAGCGGTCATGAATCTGCAGTTCGCAGGGGCAGCAAGGGTTGCCTAGCCTGGGCCTGTCATGACTCAGGACATGGTTGTTCTAGCTCCGTCCTGGTCAGGTCAGTGTTAAGGGAGTTCACCTCTTTCTGGTTCTGGGGCAGCTATTTAATGCTGGTAGTTCCTGGGTTCTGTGTCAGTGATACTTCCTTGTACTCGGTTAGAGGAAGCTGACCCAGGTGACTCATCCGTAATCATTTTGCCATTGTGTGTGCGAGCTTTGCTGTGTATGATCCGGTTTGTCCCCTGATTTCTGCCTCTGTTTTCTGCTACTGTTTTGTCCTTCCTGGTTCTCTGACCCCTCAGCTTGTCTCTGTTTACTCTTTTGTCTTGCCCCTGGATTCCTCGCTTTCGGCTGGCTTCTGACCCTCGGCTTACTACTGACTACGTTATTGTTTTTGCCTGCTACTCCACGCTCCCAGGGTGTCCCTGTCCTCACGCTCGGTGGCTCCACCCCATCATCTCTCCTGCGATCATGTGACTTCTTTGCCTCAGGTCCTGTGCACACTGCGTGCTTTAATCTTTATATTCCCTGCACGCGGACCTGTGCCCACTGCTAGCGCCCCTAGGCTTTCCTTAATGACACTACCCGGTGTCATTACATTACCACCGACCAAAACATTTAAACGGGATTTTGCACTTTTTTTTCTCTGGTCATGGACTCGCTGCGTGCTCTGTCGGATCAGGTGGCTAACCTGACCAAAATGATGCAGAACCTGTCTGTTGAGCAAACAGCCTTTTGCCATGCTGCAAAACTGAGCCCCCATAACTCCAGACTGCACTGCACAAAACCACAGCAACAATGGCTGCCACACAGCACCAACACCAAGTGACATGAGCCATGAAACTCAAATTCCTGAAACTCTCAAATGAAAGCAAAAATAGTCTGGACCCCCTTTTTCAGTTTTCTGCTAAATTAAATTAACCTCTGCCAAATGAGAGGAGTGCTGGTTCAAGATTGGGGACCAAGCATGCAAACACACAGGTGATTTTAAATTAGCAGAAGACTGCAAAAGGGGTCCAGTCTGTTTTTGCCGTCATTTGAGAGCTTGAACAAGCTAAGTTTCAATGCTCATTTTAGTTGATGCTGGTGCTATGTGGCAGCCATAGTTGCTGTGGTTTTGTGCTTGTGGGGCTGTGTGGTCTGGAGTCATGGGGACTCAGTCGTGCAGTATGGGTGCTGTGAGGCACCAAGCCATCCGCCCTGCTAGTGCATTGTTGAAGTAAGCGCACGATGCCACTCCTTTAATTCAATAAATGTTAGAGGTTCGCTTTGACATGGCATTGGGCTTCATACAGTCTGATTAGAATGTTAAACTAAGAACCTCATGATCAGTAATATATTTTTGCCTAGCGGCAATAGATCAATGTATCATTTTTTGGAGGTGCGGTTTATCTCTGCAAATTAGTGACACAACACTGGCAGTGAAAATTTGAGAATCTGTCTTACACAATGATTCCTCATAAGCATAAATCAGTTTAGTAAGCATGTGAAGTCGTTTAGTTGAATTATTCAAGACTGACCATCTGTGCATACGCAAGCTATCATGAGCACATTCTTACTCCAATAGAGCAGGTTGCATCAATTCTGCAGATTTTGGTGAAGTGGGAGATACTGGGTTAAATGTACTGTGCTTTGCTAAGCGTTTCAGGGTAGATAAATCCATACTAACTCTTCCTGGAGCCATCTTGGTTGTCCTCCTTGTCCATTCCATGCTACTTGAAAAAGGTCCTTTAACTTCCGGAATGCCTTTTCCCTACCAACTGGACTTTCCCTGGACAACAACGACTATGACTCTTTGCACAGATCACCTCAAACGCTTAAAAATTGGTGTCTTACAAAGAAAACAGAAAAGCGTTAAAAATCTGACTTGTAAAAAAAAAATAACGATTGGGTTCCCTGTACAGATTTTGTCCCATGTATAGCTCAGGTTGAAAAGCTGCATCACCTGTCTGGATTATCAGGGCTCTGAATGCACAGAATAACACTGGATCATGTATCATTGCTATCTGTCCATGTCCCACTGATCTGATCAGTTTATGGAGGATGACCACAGATGTTTACAAAGCAAAACATGAAAAACAAAACCTCAACAGTGGTCCTGGCTCGCCATATGAAAGAGGGGAACATTTCCCGCTATAATATTAGAGGGAACCCTTTACCTTTACTGAGGTCCTATAAAAATTATTAATGTCAGCTTTAACTAGCAATAATTAATATACAACTTAGCGATGCCTTAACATTTTCTGTTCCTTATACTATATACTGAGACAAAATCGTGACGGGGATCAGGTGTTAAATGGAAAATCAGTCAATGTGCTCATCATGGTGCCAATAGAACAAGAGAGAGAGCACATGTCTGTCTGGGATATTTAAGTCTAGCATCCAAGAGCAAGTGTCCAGTTTCAGGTGAGAGGGAATTATGTAAGTCTATTGTATTATTCCTCACCCACTGGCTAAGGTTCATTCCTGGCTGAACATGTTCTTCAGCATTTGACTGGACATCATTATTGAAGCTCATCAAGAGAATGTCAAGAGTGTGCAAAGCAGTAGAGTTGAGCGATACTTTCCGATATGCTAAAGTATCGGAATCGGAATGGTATCGCCGATATCACTAAAATATCGGCGATACCCGATACCGATACCGGAAGTCCCATGTAAGTCTATGGAACAAAATATCGCAACTAAAAAAACCCCATTCTTTCCTTGTAAACACTAAATATACACACATAGAATACATATATATATATATACATGTCATTGTGACATATATATATACATATATGTATAGTTTATACACTTCTACATAGTAAAATATCCTTTGATTCAATTGCCGGGTAAAGCCGGCTTCAGTGAAAAGACAGAAGCACCCGACATGAAATGACACTTGGTGTACATAGGGTTAAACATTTCTTTTCATGTCCTTTGCTATCTAATTTGCACAAACAATTAAATCAGACTATGTGTGCAAAATTTCACACCTGTAGGGGTTAATTAAAGGTGTAAATTCGTTGTAAAAAAAACGGACTTTTTTGCTACGAATTTACACCTTTAATTAACCCCTAGAGGTGTGAAATTTTGCACACATAGTCTGATTTAATTGTTTGTGCAAATTAGATAGCAAAGGACATGAAAAGACATGGTTAACCCTATGTACACCAAGTGTCATTTCATGTCGGGTCACCCGACATGAAATGACACTTGGTGTACATAGGGTTAAACATTTCTTTTCATGTCCTTTGCTATCTAATTTGCACAAACAATTAAATCAGACTATGTGTGCAAAATTTCACACCTGTAGGGTTAATTAAAGGTGTAAATTCGTTGTAAAAAAAACGGAATTTTTTGCTACGAATTTACACCTTTAATTAACCCCTAGAGGTGTGAAATTTTGCACACATAGTCTGATTTAATTGTTTGTGCAAATTAGATAGCAAAGGACATGAAAAGACATGGTTAACCCTATGTACACCAAGTGTCATTTCATGTCGGGTTCTGCATTTTCACAAAAGCCGGCAATTGAATTAGCGGCTATTATACTATGTAGAAGTGTATGAACTACAAATATAAATATATATATATATGTGTCACAAATTCAATGACATGTATATATATATATATGAGGTGTAAAATTGCTGAAAAAAAATGCGTGGGCTCCCGCCCTATTTTCGCAACCAGACAGACAAAGCCAGTGAGTGGGGGCAGATAATAATAGCCCAGAGAGGGACCATTATTTTTGCCCCCCCCCGGCTACTAACATCTGCCCCCAGACACCCCAGGAAAGACAAATCTATAATTAGATTCGCCCTTTCTGGCACTTTGCCCGTCTATTCCCATTGCCCTGTAGCGGTGGCGAATGGGTTAATATGGGGTTAAAGCCACCTTGCTATTGAAAGGTGACCTTAAGCCAGGTTAATAATTGAGAGCTGTCAATTAGACAACTATCAATTATTAATCCTATTGCATGAAATAAAAATAAAACACACACACTTTAATTAAAAATCATTTTAATGAAATAAAGACACATGTTTTTGACCATCTTTTATTTTACTGCAAAAACCATTTCCTGTAATAAAAATAAAATAAAAAAGCAAAATTATTCTTACCTATCCCATGCACAGTCAGGTCCCACGGTGTAATCCTTCAGAAAGGGTTAATGTTTACTGCAGGGACCGCAGCTAATGCTGCAGCCTCACAGTAAACCCCAAATGAATGAGTTCCTCTCCTGCCTGACAGGAGAGTAAAGGCTGGGTGTCACATAACGATACACCAGCGATCCCGACAACGATATGCACTTGTCAGGATCGCTGGTGTATCGCTACATGATCGCTGCTGAGCTGCCAAACAGGCAGCTCAGGCAGCGATCTGGGACAGCGACACTGCGGGTAACATCGCTTAAGGGCCCGTCTCACATAGCGATATCGCTACCGAGATCGCTGCTGAGTCACTAGTTTTGTGACGCAGCAGCGAGCTCACCAGCGATATCGCTGTGTGTGACATTCAGCGACGATCAGCCCCCCTGCCGGGTATCGCTGATCGTCGCAGAAATGTCAGGACCTTTTTTTGATCGCTGGTTTCCCTCTGACAGGCACGCATCGCTGCGTGTGACAGGCGGGAAACCAGCGATCAAAGGTCCTGACATTTCAGCGACGATCAGCGATACCCGGCAGGGGGGCTGATCGTCGCTGAATGTCACACACAGCGATATCGCTGGTGAGCTCGCTGCTGCGTCACAAAACTAGTGACTCAGCAGCGATCTCGGTAGCGATATCGCTATGTGAGACGGGCCCTTAAGTGGAAAGCTTAATTGATTGCTTTCCACTTTCACTTCAGGTCAGCCAGGGACACAATCAGTGACGTCAGAGGGAACTGATTAACAAAAATAGGGGTTCCCTTCGAAAAAAAATGGCGTGGGGTCCCCCCTATTTTTGTTAACCAGCCAGATGAAGCAGACCGCTGAGGCCTGGATTTTCAGGCTGTTAAGGAGCCAAGATCCATGGACCTTGCCAGCCTGATAATACCAGGCCACAGCAGTCTGCATATCTTGGCTGATTAACAA
Source organism: Oophaga sylvatica (assembly GCA_033576555.1). NCBI lineage: Eukaryota > Metazoa > Chordata > Amphibia > Anura > Dendrobatidae > Oophaga > Oophaga sylvatica. The sequence goes on from JARQOD010000002.1 coordinate 144,390,384, forward strand.
AAATAGGGGATCCCCTCGAAAAAAATTGGCGTGGGGTCCCCCCTATTTTTGTTAACCAGCCAGATGAAGCAGACCGCTGAGGCCTGGATTTTCAGGCTGTTAAGGAGCCAAGATCCATGGACCTTGCCAGCCTGATAATACCAGGCCACAGCAGTCTGCATATCTTGGCTGATTAACAAAAATAGGGGATCCCCTCGAAAAAAATTGGCGTGGGGTCCCCCCTATTTTTGTTAACCAGCCAGATGAAGCAGACCGCTGAGGCCTGGATTTTCAGGCTGTTAAGGAGCCAAGATCCATGGACCTTGCCAGCCTGATAATACCAGGCCACAGCAGTCTGCATATCTTGGCTGATTAACAAAAATAGGGGATCCCCTCGAAAAAAATTAGCGTGGGGTCCCCCCTATTTTTGTTAACCAGCCAGATGAAGCAGACCGCTGAGGCCTGGTTTTTCAGGCTGGTAAGGATCCAATATCCATGGACCTTGCAAGCCTGATAATACCAGGCCACAGCAGTCTGCTTAGCTTGGCTGGTTAACAAAAATAGGGGATCCCCTCGAAAAAAAAACGGCGTGGGGATCCCCCCTATTTTTGTTAACCAGCCAAGTAAAATGCAGACTGCTGCGGCCTGGTATTAAAAGACTGTCAAGGCCCATGGATTTTGGCCCTCAACAGCCTGATAATACCAGGCTACAGCAGCCCCACATTTGGCGCATCAAAAGATGTGCCAATTGTGGCACTTTACCCGGCTCTTCCCACTTGCCCTGTAGCGGTGGCAAGCGGGGTAATAAGGGGTTATTGTCACCGTTGATTGCACGGTGACAATAAGCCCGGTTAATAATGGAGAGGTGTCAATAAGACACCGATCCATTATTAATCCCAAAGTTATTAAATGTGTAAAAAAAAGACAAAGCAAGAAAAAAGTCTTTTAATGAAATAAAAGAGACAACACAGTTTTCATTTCTTTTATTATACTCTCATTCCTGCGACGCCATCGATCTCCTGTAAAAAAAGAAAAAAAACAAACCAACAGTATACCACCTGTCCGACGCAGTCCATAACGATAGTCCCACGACGATCCAACTCTGCTACATCGCAATGACAGGCAGAGCCTGTCATTGCGACGCAGCACAGCTGATTACCTGCTTCCCCGGCGGTGACGTCATCGGACTGACTGCTTTACGGCCGGGATTACCCAGCAGTCACTGCAGTTATCGCGAGAAACTGCATGTGACCGCCGGGGAGAAGAGGATGGCGGCCATGAAGCAGTCCAGGACGTGACCGCCGGAGATCTTCTGCCGGGTAAGTGCCGCTGACTCCTGACAGACCCGACCGACGGACACTCACAGTGACAGTGACAATCCCGATTCCGGTATCCGATAAGACGAAAATATCGGAACTCGGAATCGGAATTCCGATACAGCTAATATCGGCCGATACCCGATATTTGCAGTATCGGAATGCTCAACACTACAAAGCAGTAATCAAAGCAAAAGGTGGCTACTTTGAAGAACCTAGAATATAAGACATATTTTCAGTTGTTTCACACTTTTTTGTTAAGTATATCATTCCACATGTGTTAATTCATAGTTTTGATGCCTTCAGTGTGAATGTACAATTTTCATAGTCATGAAAATACAGAAAAATCTTTGAATGAGAAGGTGTGTCCAAACTTTTGGTCTGTACCATATATATATGTATATATTGTAAGGTTTCACTCACTCGGCTGCTTCAGAGGTAAATCAGGAGACTCGATCTTATGCAAAAAGTCCTTAGGTTTATTACATCATAAACCATATGGTAACATATAATACAGCTCTTCAATGCTTCAGCTCCTGCCTGGAGCCTCACTCTTCATTCACAGAGACCTCTCTGTAATGTCCTGCCTTGGACACATGGAAGCCTGTCCACACTGGCAGACTCCCACACACTCTCCAGACACAGAGACCTCTCTGTAATGTCCCGCCTGGACGCATGGTAGTCTGTTCACACTCACAGACTCCCACAACACTCTCTCACAGGTGCAAAACAAACTCCATTACATAGGTGTAACCCCACCTATCGGTGAGGTCAGGATCACATGGTTAGGTCACCTGATCATGACCTCATCACAGGTCCTTTTGATACACAAACCATGCTTCCATGCATACCTCGAGGAGCATACACAGTGCCCCCTAGTTGCATCAGGTGTCACTACACCACGTACCTCCCCCCTCTGTTCAAACTTGTGGGGTTGAACACTTATTACCCGACCAGAGATCCTTCTCGGTCGTCTCTGCCAGTCAAACCGTCTGGCTAAGTTGGGCCCTCTGTCAGACCACCCGCCTCCCCAGCGGTCAGTACGGCGTCGCAATTCCCCTGTACGTCCTGTCTGGTCTGAGTTCTTTTCAGCTCGTCCACCACAGGTTCTCCTGCTTAGGTCACTCATCACTGAGCTAACTGAGGCATCACTATTTCTACCTTTTCCATCAGGCGCTCTTCGCCTCTCAACACTACGGATTGAAGGTGGCGGCCATCTTCTTTCCATTTCCTGCAGCTCTCTATTGACCTGCTCCCTCTCCAGTCGTAGCTGCTCTACTTCTCTCAAGTATGACACACGATACTCCAGGAGCATCCGGATATTCCCAAGGCTCTCTCTGGATCCGACAACGAGGAATGGAACCATCCCATCTTCACCCCTGACCTGGACTTCGTCATCAGCCAGAATCCTGACTCTCGTCACACCGGACTTATTCAGCATCTCCTGCATCACTTTCCCAAGACTTCCGATGACTTTCTTCACCAGACCTCTGGGCACTTGAATGATATCTTCCACCAATCCAAGCCGACTTTGAGCCTTTCTTGCTTGCTCCAAACATCGAGCGGCTTCTTTATTCCTCAACGTGATCATCTGTTTCGTTCGGAGGCATTGTAGATGCATATCTCTCAGGACAGCCACTCGCTTCAGTGTGACTTCCTTAGTCGACAGTATGACTAACTGTTTCATCTCTGGCACCCAGTTCACACTACATGCTTCTACCGCCTTTCTAAAAGCCTCATGCACCTCCTCACTGGCACACACTACTCGCAGGTCTTCGGGTATCTCTATTACACACTTGAAACCCGACCCGTCACCTTCTTGGACAGACTGTTGGACCCCCTCGTCCTGAGCATTAGTACAGTTTTCCAAGACATCGCTCTCCCTTGTGTGCCTCTCTGCATGGCACTTCTCTTGCTGGATTTCTTCTCCCATAGATTTCTGGAGCTGGGCACCAGTCTCCTCCTCCATCTTGAGCTCTCGGAGAACTCCATCTCGCTCTTCTGCCAAGCAGCGACACTCCTGCTGATGTTTCTCTTGTTCCTCTCTGAGCACCACCGTCTCTTTCCATAGAGCTTTGTTCATACTCTTACATGCTGACAGATGATCTCTGAGCTTAGAGACTTCCCTCTCCAGCTCCTCCACTCTGTGCTCAATCATTCGTCTCAGGACCCTTTCTCGCTCGACTGTCTCTTTCACTGTTTCTTTAAACAGCTCTCTCTCTCATGGTCCTGCTCTCTTTTAGCCAGCACATGTCGCACCATCACCTCTTTAATTACATTTTCGGCTAGGCACTCTTGCCTACACACACTCTGCCTCTCCAGAGTTCCGCCCGTTTCTGCATCCGCAGTTTCCACTGTCTCACGACTCTTGGTAACTTCAGAGAGCTCCAGCTTACTGCACTCACTTTCCCTTGCGGTCGAGTCACAGTCTGCATAGAAGTCACTCCCACTCCCCCTGTCATCCTGGAACAGCACGTCCCCACTTAGACAGGTCTCTGCCCCCTTTCCTGGAGCTATACCGTTTCTCACTGTCACACATCTTGTCACGTCCAAGTCCCCGAGTTGGTCTGACCCACACTTTATTCTGGTCACCTCGAACTCTGGACTATCGCTATTAGGTGTTACCTTCTTTTTACACATCACACAACAAGGAACCACTACAGCCACCTGCTGTGATGGGGCTCCCTCTTCTGAACAACAACACACTTTATCAATTTCCCATGCCTTTTCAAATAACGTGAAGTCCCGCTTCCTCTCATAGGGGTACACTAAGTTCGGTGGTATACCAGCATAACACCCTTTTGGAATCTCCACCCACTTTTGAGCCACCATCCCCTTTTGGGTTGCCACCCCCTTATGGGACTCCGCCCCCTTTTGGGCCACCATCCCAATTTGGGTTACCGCCCCCTTTTGGGACTCCGCCCCATTTTGGGTAACCATCCCTGTTTTGGGTTGCCGCCCCCCTTTTGGGACTCCTCCCCTTTTAGGGACACCACCCATCACTAGGGTACACACCACGGCTCTTACAGGCCCCAGTCCACACAGTACCCTCAGACAGTGTCTTCCACCCAGGGCGTGTACCGGCCCTTTAAGAGTCCGTGTGCCTCGGTTCACATTGTCCTCTTTACCACACCAGCTCCTGGTGGTACTGCTACCGCTTCCGTTGCAGCCACCAACAACCAGCACCTCCAGATGCTACTCCCAAGCTGCTGTGGCTGCCACTGCAGCTGCGGCTGCTGCAGAACCTCTTGCTGCAACAGTCACTGTAGCTCCTGCCACCACAAGTCACTGCACGCTGCGCTGTCTTGCCGCTTGTCACCTTCGTGACCCCACGAGTCACAGCCAGCCGCTTGTCACCTTCATGACTCCACGAGCCACAGCAAACACCTCACACGTGTCCCAGAAAAAAAAAACAGTTTCTCACTGACCCGTCAGCACAACACAGACTCCTGTCTGTCACTCTCTTGGCCACAGAGATATCCGGATACCTCCTTTCTCATAGAGGCATCCCACAAAGGAAAAAACAACAGTCTCACTGACCCGTCAGTACACCACAGACTCCTGTCTGTTACCTGTTGATCACGCAGGTTTCCGGATACCTCCTTTTCATAGAGGCATCCCACAAGGACAAAACAATCTCTCACTGACCCGTCAGTACACCACAGACTCCTGTCTGTTACCTGTTGATCACGCAGGTTTCCGGATACCTCTTTTTTATAGAGGCATCCCACAAAGACAAAACAATCTCTCACTGACCCGTCAGTACACCACAGACTCCTGTCTGTTACCTGTTGGCCACGCAGGTTTCCGGACACCTCCTCTTAGAGGCATCCAACAAAGGAAAAAAAACAGTCTTTCACTAATTCTTCTCACTGATCCCGACCAGCATAACACGGTTGTCAAGACCGTCACCTGTTGGCATCAGCCATACAGGTTCCTGGAGACCTCCTCCTCAGAGGTATCATATCAGCATGCTTTTTCTCCATTTTCAATGACCCCGGTCAACATAACACAGACTCCTGTCTGTCACCACTGCTTAACAGTTTCTTCAGATACCTCATATCAGAGGCACCCCATAGACATCAACACAGTTTATTCGTGACCACTGGTCCCACTCACGGTTTTCACAGACCGTCCGTTCCTCCTCTGATTCCTCATTCCCAGTCCTGGAACATGTGCTCCTTGGGCCGCTGCCAGCATTCCATCCACCAATTGTAAGGTTTCACTCACTCGGCTGCTTCAGAGGTAAATCAGGAGACTCGATCTTATGCAAAAAGTCCTTAGGTTTATTACATCATAAACCATATGGTAACATATAATACAGCTCTTCAATGCTTCAGCTCCTGCCTGGAGCCTCACTCTTCATTCACAGAGACCTCTCTGTAATGTCCTGCCTTGGACACATGGAAGCCTGTCCACACTGGCAGACTCCCACACACTCTCCAGACACAGAGACCTCTCTGTAATGTCCCGCCTGGACGCATGGTAGTCTGTTCACACTCACAGACTCCCACAACACTCTCTCACAGGTGCAAAACAAACTCCATTACATAGGTGTAACCCCACCTATCGGTGAGGTCAGGATCACATGGTTAGGTCACCTGATCATGACCTCATCACAGGTCCTTTTGATACACAAACCATGCTTCCAGGCATACCTCGAGGAGCATACACAGTGCCCCCTAGCTGCATCAGGTGTCACTACACCACAATATATATATATATACACACATTTTGAGGCAAGTTACTGAGCACAATATTTAGGAAAGTCCCGGGATATATTAGACTGGCAAGTGCATTAAACTTAGTTTAGACGTGATATATGTCAATAGCACAGAAAAGTGCTATGAAGACAATATGAACAATTAATCTGCACAAATATTTCTAACTTCAAAAAATTGGAAAAAAAGTGCCTTATTTTTACAGACTGTTCCAGAATTTATGGCTGGTTTCCGAGACAAAAAATTGTTTGGCTTTTATTATTTCCTAAGCAAGCAGTACCCAAAAGGATTTTAACAACTTAGATTTTTAATTGACTGAAAAGCTGTTACACTATTCTTTTATAAAATTACATTTTGATTTTCATATTTTAGTGGGTCAATGAGCTTTGTAGTTAATGATGGGAGGAATCCGAAAAACAGATACAAGCAGCTCAACATCACTCCAAGATGTCAGCATCCAATAAAGGTGTTAAATCTACCAAATCTAATGTATGTTCTCAGGAGACCAATGCTGAGTGTGATACATATCCACATTGTGAATTTGTGCATATGACACTCTATGCTCTGTTCGGTAACAGGTCCTCAGAGCTTAGATGAAGCCAACATACTCTGCTATAATAGAAATGCAATATTCAGTTAGATGATTTTTTTTTGTAAAAGGGAATATAGATATTTGTAACATGGAGGGTAAGAATAGAATTTCTGTGTAATGCAAAGTACTGGTTTCAGATCTCATACAGTAAATGATATTCCAAAAAGTGCACTGCTACAGGTGCTTCTCACAAAATTAGAATATCATCAAAAAGTTAATGTATTTCAGTTCTTCAATACAAAGAGTGAAACTCATATATTATATAGAGTCATTATAAACAGAGTGATCTATTTCAAGTGTTTATTTCTGTTAATGGTGATTATTATGGTTTACAGCCAATGAAAACCCAAAAGTCATTATCTCAGTAAATTAGAATTCTTTATAACACCAGCGTGCAAAATTATTTTAAAATCCGAAATGTTGACCTACTGAAATGTATGTTCAGTAAATGCACTCAATACTTGGCCGGGGCTCCTTTTGCATCCATTACACTGCATCAATGCGGCGTGGCATGGAGGTGATCAGCCTGTGGCAATGCTGAGGTGTTATGGATGCCTAGGTTGGTTTGGTAGCAGCCTTCAACTCGTTTGCATTGTTGGGTCTGGTGTCTCTCATCTTCCACTTGACAATACCCCATAGATTCTCTATGGGTTAAGGTCAGGCGAGTTTACTTGACAATCAAGCACCTTGCTACTGTTGTTTTTAAACCTGGTACTGGTACTTTTGGCAGTGTGGACAGGTGCCAAGTCCAGCTGGAAAATGAAATTTTCATCTCCAAAAAGCTTGTTGGCTGAGGG
>JARQOD010000002.1:144397888-144513769 GCA_033576555.1 Oophaga sylvatica
CGGGATTGTCACTGTCATTGTCAGTGTCCGTCGGTCGGGTCTGTCACTGTCAGTGTCCGTCGGTCGGGTCTGTCAGGAGTCAGCGGCACTTACCTGGCAGAAGATCTCCGGCGGTCGCGGCCTGGACTGCTTCATGGCCGCCATCCTCTTCTCCCCGGCGGTCACATGCAGTTTCTCGCGATAACTGCAGTGACTGTTTGGTAATCCCGGCCGTAAAGCAGTCAGTCCGATGACGTCACCGCCGGGGAAGCAGGTAATCAGCTGTGCTGCGTCGCGATGACAGGCTCTGCCTGTCATTGCGATGTAGCAGAGCTGGATCGTCGTGGGACACTCGTTACTATGGACTGCGTCGGACAGGTGGTATACTGTTGGTTTTTTTTTTCTTTTTTTACAGGAGATCGATGGCGTCGCAGGAATGAGAGTACAATAAAAGAAATGAAAACTGTGTTGTCTCTTTTATTTCATTAAAATACTTTTTTCTTGCTGTGTCTTTTTTTTAAACATTTAATAACTTTGGGATTAATAATGGATCGGTGTCTTATTGACACCTCTCCATTATTAACTGGGCTTAATGTCACCGTGCAATCAACGGTGACATTAACCCCTTATTACCCCACTTGCCACCGCTACAGGGCAGTGGGAAGAGCCGGGTAAAGTGCCACAATTGGCACATCTTTTGATGCGCCAAATGTGGGGCTGCTGTAGCCTGGTGTTATCAGGCTGTTGAGGGCCAAAATCCATGGGCCTTGACAGTCTTTTAATACCAGGCCGCAGCAGTCTGCATTTTACTTGGCTGGTTAACAAAAATAGGGGGACCCCTACGCCGTTTTTTTTTCGAGGGGATCCCCTATTTTTGTTAACCAGCCAAGCTAAGCAGACTGCTGTGGCCTGGTATTATCAGGCTTGCAAGGTCCATGGATATTGGATCCTTACCAGCCTGAAAAACCAGGCCTCAGCGGTCTGCTACATCTGGCTGGTTAACAAAAATAGGGGGGACCCCACGCCAATTTTTTTCGAGGGGATCCCCTATTTTTGTTAATCAGCCAAGATATGCAGACTGCTGTGGCCTGGTATTATCAGGCTGGCAAGGTCCATGGATCTTGGCTCCTTAACAGCCTGAAAATCCAGGCCTAAGCGGTCTGCTTCATCTGGCTGGTTAACAAAAATAGGGGGACCCCACGCCATTTTTTTTTCGAAGGGAACCCCTATTTTTGTTAATCAGTTCCCTCTGACGTCACTGATGGTGTCCCTGGCTGACCTGAAGTGAAAGTGGAAAGCAATCAATTAAGCTTTCCACTTCCTCTCCTGTCAGCCAGGAGAGGAGCTCATTCATTTTGGGGTTTACTGTGAGGCTGCAGCATTAGCTGCGGTCCCTTCAGTAAACATTAACCCTTTCTGAAGGATTACACCATGGGACCTGACTGTGCATGGGATAGGTAAGAATAATTTTGCTTTATTATTTTATTTTTATTACAGGAAATGGTTTTAGCAGGTAAATAAAATATGGTCAAAAACTGTGTGATTATTTCATTAAACTTCTTTTTTATTAAAGTGTGTGTGTTTGATTTTTCTTTCATACAATAGGATTAATAATTGATAGTTGTCTAATTGACAGCTCTCAATTATTAACCTGGCTTAAAGTGACCTTTCAATTGCAAGGTCATTTTAACCCCTTATTAACCCATTCGCCACCGCTACAGGGCAATGGGAATAGACGGGCAAAGTGCCAGAAAGGGCGAATCTAATTATAGATTTGTCTTTTCTGGGGTGTCTGGGGGCAGATGTTAGTAGCCAGGGGGGGCCAAAAATAATGGTCCCTCTCTGGGCTATTATTATCTGCCCCCATTCGCTGGCTTTGTCTGTCTGGTTGCGAAAATAGGGCGGGAGCCCACGCATTTTTTTTAAACAATTTTACACCTCATATATATATATATATATACATGTCATTGAATTTGTGACACATATATATATATTTATATTTATAGTTCATACACTTCTACATAGTATAATAGCCGCTAATTCAATTGCCGGCTTTTGTGAAAATGCAGAACCCGACATGAAATGACACTTGGTGTACATAGGGTTAACCATGTCTTTTCATGTCCTTTGCTATCTGATTTGCACAAACAATTACATCAGTCTATGTGTGCAAAATTTCACACCTGTAGGGGTTAATTAAAGGTGTAAATTCGTAGCAAAAAAGTCTGTTTTTTTTACAACGAATTTACACCTTTAATTAACCCCTACAGGTGTGAAATTTTGCACACATAGACTGATGTAATTGTTTGTGCAAATCAGATTGCAAAAGACATGAAAAGACATGGTTATCCCTATGTACACCAAGTGTCATTTCATGTCGAGTGCATCTGTCTTTTCACAGAAGCCGGCTTTACCCGGCAATTGAATCAGAGGATATTTTACTATGTAGAAGTGTATAAACTATACATATATGTATATATATATGTCACAATGACATGTATATATATATAATATATATATATATATATTCTATGTGTGTATATTTAGTGTTTACAAGGAAATAAAAGTTTTTTTTAGTTGCGATATTTTGTTCCCATAGACTTACATTGGACTTCCGGTATCGGAATCGGATATCGACGATATTTAGTGATATCGGCGATACCATTTCGATACGATATTTTTAGATATCGAGCAGTATCGCTCAACATTAGTTTGTAAATTATTAATTTACATATATTTTTTTAAGTAAAATCATCATCTTATGGTACTTAAGGTTATATTTCTCTTGTTTGGAGTATAGACATTTTTAATTGACACGTAACAAGGAAATACTTGATATAGTATTTAAACATCCTCCTTGACCCTGGGCTCCAACACCGCCAGTTGTTGCTCGGAAGTGCTGTTAGCGCAGTGAACACTTGCTCCTGTGTTACTGGGGTTCAGTAATGTCAGCTGTTCCCCTGCTGTGTGAACGGCAAAAAGTCCTGCTGCCTCCACCATGTTCTCTTCTCATTCCTGGGCTACAACACCGCCAGTTGTTGCTCGGAAGTGCTGTTAGCACAGTGAACACTTGCTCCTGTGTTACTGGGGTTCAGTAATGTCAGCTGTTCCCCTGCTGTGTGAAAGGCAAAAAGTCCTGCTGCCTCCACCATGTTCTCTTCTCATTCCTGGGCTACAACACCGCCAGTTGTTGCTCGGAAGTGCTGTTAGCACAGTGAACACTTGCTCCTGTGTTACTGGAGTTTAGTAATGTCAGCTGTTCCCCTGCTGTGTGAACGGCAAAAAGTCCTGCTGCCTCCACCATGTTCTCTTCTCATCCCTGGGCTACAACACCGCCAGTTGTTGCTCGGAAGTGCTGTTAGCACAGTCAACACTTGCTCCTGTGTTACTGGGGTTCAGTAATGTCAGCTGTTCCCCTGCTGTGTGAACGGCAAAAAGTCCTGCTGCCTCCACCATGTTCTCTTCTCATCCCGGGCTGGCTACAACACCGCCAGTTGTTGCTCGGAAGTGCTGTTAGCACAGTGAACACTTGCTCCTGTGTTACTGGGGTTCAGTAATGTCAGCTGTTCCCCTGCTGTGTGAACGGCAAAAAGTCCTGCTGCCTCCACCATGTTCTCTTCTCATTCCTGGGCTACAACACCACCAGTTGTTGCTCGGAAGTGCTGTTAGCACAGTGAACACTTGCTCCTGTGTTACTGGGGTTCAGTAATGTTGTCACGCGGTCTTATGATATGTGTACGATGTCAGTAAACTATTCTTAAAAGAACAACACTCTATACAACATATAGATTAGCAACATCAGCATGTAAATATAGAATAGATTTACCTGACACGATATCCGTTGAACTCAGGGTTAATCTTGAGGACTTGATACACTGTCACAGGAAAGAGGAGGACCGGGGTCTAACCTGACCCTAAACTGGGGTCCTAACTAATCCCTCACCTTGGAGGTACTGATAATGGTTCTGAGGTCCAAGTCTCCAGCCTAACCCTGTCTCCTATCAGTCCCTGAACCCTGTAATCAGTCCTAAGAAGGATACTGATTACCACCAAAGGGATATGGGCTGATCTCTGCTAAATACACAGATTAGACATATAAGACAGACTGGAGAAAACACAGACTTGCATACACACTCAAACACAGAAGGAACATAAATGATCTGGGATTTTAAACTCTAAGCAAGGTGAGCTTAAAACAACTAAGGAGCTCTTTAACTTAAGTCTATACAGATACAATCCTATCTGTGGTCTGCATGAAGAATTTCACTGGCAACTCCCAACACAGACAACCAGAGATTTAAAGGAAACCAATCAACAAATAATTAATTGCAGCCGGGAGAAATTGCACCCAGTCCCAGAACTGAGCACAGACAGAATTAACTCCCTAACTGCCAAACACAAAGAAACAGCAACTCAGCTGTGAGAAGTCAGAATGTGCAACCGCGACGATCTTCGTGGTGATGCACACATGACAAATGTCAGCTGTTTACCTGCTGTGTAAATGGCAAAAAGTCCTGCTGCCTCCACCATGTTCTCTTCTCATCCCTGGGCTACAAAACCGCCAGTTGTTGCTCGGAAGTGCTGTTAGCACAGTCAACACTTGCTCCTGTGTTACTGGGGTTCAATAATGTCAGCTGTTCCCCTGCTGTGTGAACGGCAAAAAGTCCTGCTGCCTCCACCATGTTCTTCTCATCCCTGGGCTACAACACCGCCAGTTGTTGCTCGGAAGTGCTGTTAGCACAGTGAACACTTGCTCCTGTGTTACTGGGGTTCAGTAATGTCAGCTGTTCCCCTGCTGTGTGAACGGCAAAAAGTCCTGCTGCCTCCACCATGTTCTCTTCTCATTCCTGGGCTACAACACCGCCAGTTGTTGCTCGGAAGTGCTGTTAGCACAGTGAACACTTGCTCCTGTGTTACTGGGGTTCAGTAATGTCAGCTGTTCCCCTGCTGTGTGAACGGCAAAAAGTCCTGCTGCCTCCACCATATATCTCTTCTCATCCCTGGGCTACAACACCGCCAGTTGTTGCTCGGAAGTGCTGTTAGCACAGTGAACACTTGCTCCTGTGTTACTGGGGTTCAGTAATGTCAGCTGTTCCCCTGCTGTGTGAACGGCAAAAAGTCCTGCTGCCTCCACCATGTTCTTCTCATCCCTGGGCTACAACACCGCCAGTTGTTGCTCGGAAGTGCTGTTAGCACAGTGAACACTTGCTCCTGTGTTACTGGGGTTCAGTAATGTCAGCTGTTCCCCTGCTGTGTGAACGGCAAAAAGTCCTGCTGCCTCCACCATGTTCTCTTCTCATTCCTGGGCTACAACACCGCCAGTTGTTGCTCGGAAGTGCTGTTAGCACAGTGAACACTTGCTCCTGTGTTACTGGGGTTCAGTAATGTCAGCTGTTCCCCTGCTGTGTGAACGGCAAAAAGTCCTGCTGCCTCCACCATTTCTTCTCATCCCTGGGCTACAACACCGCCAGTTGTTGCTCGGAAGTGCTGTTAGCACAGTGAACACTTGCTCCTGTGTTACTGGGGTTCAGTAATGTCAGCTGTTCCCCTGCTGTGTGAACGGCAAAAAGTCCTGCTGCCTCCACTATGTTCTCTTCTCATCCCTGGGCTACAACACCGCCAGTTGTTGCTCGGAAGTGCTGTTAGCACAGTGAACACTTGCTCCTGTGTTACTGGGGTTCAGTAATGTCAGCTGTTCCCCTGCTGTGTGAACGGCAAAAAGTCCTGCTGCCTCCACCATTTCTCTTCTCATTCCTGGGCTACAACACCGCCAGTTGTTGCTCGGAAGTGCTGTTAGCACAGTGAACACTTGCTCCTGTGTTACTGGGGTTCAGTAATGTCAGCTGTTCCCCTGCTGTGTGAACGGCAAAAAGTCCTGCTGCCTCCACCATGTTCTCTTCTCATCCCTGGGCTACAACACCGCCAGTTGTTGCTCGGAAGTGCTGTTAGCACAGTGAACACTTGCTCCTGTGTTACTGGGGTTCATTTCAGTATGTCAGCTGTTCCCCTGCTGTGTGAACGGCAAAAAGTCCTGCTGCCTCCACCATGTTCTCTTCTCATCCCTGGGCTACAACACCGCCAGTTGTTTCTCGGAAGTGCTGTTAGCACAGTGAACACTTGCTCCTGTGTTACTGGGGTTCAGTAATGTCAGCTGTTCCCCTGCTGTGTGAACGGCAAAAAGTCCTGCTGCCTCCACCATGTTCTCTTCTCATCCCTGGGCTACAACACCGCCAGTTGTTTCTCGGAAGTGCTGTTAGCACAGTGAACACTTGCTCCTGTGTTACTGGGGTTCAGTAATGTCAGCTGTTCCCCTGCTGTGTGAACGGCAAAAAGTCCTGCTGCCTCCACCATGTTCTCTTCTCATCCCTGGGCTACAACACCGCCAGTTGTTTCTCGGAAGTGCTGTTAGCACAGTGAACACTTGCTCCTGTGTTACTGGGGTTCAGTAATGTCAGCTGTTCCCCTGCTGTGTGAACGGCAAAAAGTCCTGCTGCCTCCACCATGTTCTCTTCTCATCCCTGGGCTACAACACCGCCAGTTGTTGCTCGGAAGTGCTGTTAGCACAGTGAACACTTGCTCCTGTGTTACTGGGGTTCAGTAATGTCAGCTGTTCCCCTGCTGTGTGAACGGCAAAAAGTCCTGCTGCCTCCACTATGTTCTCTTCTCATCCCTGGGCTACAACACCGCCAGTTGTTGCTCGGAAGTGCTGTTAGCACAGTGAACACTTGCTCCTGTGTTACTGGGGTTCATAATGTCAGCTGTTCCCCTGCTGTGTGAACGGCAAAAAGTCCTGCTGCCTCCACCATGTTCTCTTCTCATCCCTGGGCTACAACACCGCCAGTTGTTGCTCGGAAGTGCTGTTAGCACAGTGAACACTTGCTCCTGTGTTACTGGGTTCATAATGTCAGCTGTTCCCCTGCTGTGTGAACGGCAAAAAGTCCTGCTGCCTCCACCATGTTCTCTTCTCATTCCTGGGCTACAACACCGCCAGTTGTTGCTCGGAAGTGCTGTTAGCACAGTGAACACTTGCTCCTGTGTTACTGGGGTTCAGTAATGTCAGCTGTTCCCCTGCTGTGTGAACGGCAAAAAGTCCTGCTGCCTCCACCATGTTCTCTTCTCATTCCTGGGCTACAACACCGCCAGTTGTTGCTCGGAAGTGCTGTTAGCACAGTGAACACTTGCTCCTGTGTTACTGGGGTTCAGTAATGTCAGCTGTTCCCCTGCTGTGTGAACGGCAAAAAGTCCTGCTGCCTCCACCATGTTCTCTTCTCATCCCTGGGCTACAACACTGCCAGTTGTTGCTCGGAAGTGCTGTTAGCACAGTCAACACTTGCTCCTGTGTTACTGGGGTTCAGTAATGTCAGCTGTTCCCCTGCTATGTGAACGGCAAAAAGTCATGCTGCCTCCACCCTGTTGTCTTCTCATCCCTGGGCTTCAACACCGCCAGTTGTTGCTCGGAAGTGTCATTGGCACGGGTACTCACTCCTGCCCAGACTGGTTACAGCACGCCATCTGTTTCCTGTCAGTGTAAACGTCACTTAGCCTCCAATAAGTTGTCCTGTCGTGTTGCGGTCGGTTAGCCGACTCTATGGTGCTTGGAGTTTAGGTGCTTCCTATGTGTGCTGCGGGATATGCAAATAAAGGCTGTTTCCGTTGTGACAATAGGACAATCACCCACTGTAGTACTGTGGGATTCGGTAACTGCGGCCGGCTCGCGGCCTGTCAACTTAAATTTCCATGGGTACCTTCTGCTACCCGTCCGGGTTCCAGTACCGTCAGCTGGTTCTCCGCAGTGCCTTTGGCCTAGGTGCCTCCATCTCGGTATCCGAGTTCCAGCAACGTCTGCTGGTCCTTGGTAGTGCTTTGGAGCACAGGTACCTCCTGCTTAGTAACCGTGTCCCAGTAACGTCAGCTGGTCCTCGGTTGTGCCATTGGCTCTTTTCCTTCTGCTGCCCCTCCGGGTTCCAGCACAGTCAGCTGGTCCTCGTTACTTGCATTGGCTCTTGTACCTTCTGCTACCCGTCCGGGTTCCAGTACCGTCAGCTGGTTCTCCGAAGTGCCTTTGGCCTAGGTGCCTCCATCTCGGTATCCGAGTTCCAGCACCGTCTGCTGGTCCTTGGTAGTGCTTTGGAGCACAGGTACCTCCTGCTTAGTAACCGTGTCCCAGTAACGTCAGCTGGTCCTCGGTTGTGCCATTGGCTCTCTTCCTTCTGCTGCCCCTCCGGGTTCCAGCACAGTCAGCTGGTCCTCGTTACTTGCATTGACTCTTGTACCTTCTGCTACATTTACAAATTGAAGATTTTTTCAATGCTTTTTTGGGTAATCACTCTGGATCTCCAACAATTAAGACGACGACCCTGATGACCACCCCGAAGAAGATGACGACCACAAGGACAACGAGCATCAAGCCAACCAGCCTAAACACCATCACAAAGAAGAAATAAAAGATTACCAAACAGGACTAAGAAGGTTAAGACAAACTACAAGATACAGAACAAGAGACTTAAGAACAATAAGCAGAAGATCAAAAAGCAGAAGAACATGAAGTATAAGACCAAAATGAAGAGCAAAATATATGCTCTAAATTATAAGCAGAAGAAGACTAAGCAGTGTATGGGGGTGAGTCCGTTCCTCCTCGTGGTGCCCCTGGAAAATGCCTGCTGCTGCAGGCTAAACTGAACACGGACAAATACTGTTGTAATTTAAATCTTTTGTGACAGCAAGAACGGAAGGATGAAAAATTCATACTTTGACAGATTACAAGTACAGGATTCTCTGTCACAAATAAGAATATGATGAAGAAGATGAAGTACAATATGAATAAGAATAATAGTTTAATAAGAAGAATATGAGTAATGTTAACAAAAAGATGAATAGCAAGAAGTTTAAGAAGAAGATAAAGAAGGTGAAGATGAAGAATAATTTGATGAAAAAGATGATGCTGCTGAAGATTATGAAGGAGAAAGTGTGTCAAAAGTTAAAAAGGTGAAGAGCATGGAAGTTGTGAAATATACATATTTGCCAAAATAGAAAAAACGTTAACAACATTGTCAATTTCTTCGTCAATCCGAACATCTTTAAAAAAAAAAAATATTTATGCTATTCCATTTGATTGGGTTAAACATCTATGCCTTTAATGTCTCCTCAACCTTCCCCAATACATTCTACATTACTCTTTGTTGTTTTCCTTCATGTACAATTAACCAACAAGGCAAGAATGGGTTTTTTTTAATTCCGATATTTTGTTCCCATAGACTTACATTGGATTTCCGGTATCGGTATCGGGTATCGCCGATATTTTTTGGGTATCGGCGATACCATTCCGATTCCGATACTTTTGGATATCGGAAAGTATCGCTCAACTCTAAATGCTGTGTCTCCACACTGTTCACACATGGTATTCCATGGGTATCGACAGTCTGCTCTGAAGAATCCCAGAATCCAGTGGAGGAAAGCACTGTACTCTGGTGTCAGGGCAAGAAGACGAGGAGAGTGACTCCCAGAGTGAGGAGTGTGAGAACAGAGAGGATGATGATGAGGTTGTAGATCTCACATGATGTGAACCCAGAGCTATGCAGTTGAATAGTTCAGCAGAGGAGGTGGAGCAGAAGGAAGATGAGGAGGTTATGGTGCGGCTTCCCACACAAACACAAAGTGATGCAACCGCGACAAGCACTGCAATCTCAGCCCCAACTCTGGCTTCGGCCAGCACCGGTTGTGAGTGTGCAGTTCGCAGGGGCGGCAAGGGTTGCCTAACCTGGGCCTTTGTTGAGACCACAAAGGATTACCCAACAGACATAATCTGTCAAATTTGCAAAAAAACAATCAGTAGAGGCAAAAATTGTAATAATTTGACAACTACAGATATGAACCGGCAACATGCCTTAGTGTGGGAATCACTGTGCACTAAAATGTGGACTAGCGAGCGTAAAACCACTCACCGTCCCTCAACCCCATATTCTGATTCTTCCTCTTCCCTCACTATGGCAAATGTGGTCACACAGGTCTCCGGCTGCAGACACCACAATTGCACCTCACTCACAGTCCAGTACTTTGTCCTGTTCTACGTACTCAGCACATCAGCTAGCCCTCAGTCCCAAAGTTGTGGTCACTTAAAAGAATGTTTCATCCTATACATGGTAAAGCATAAACTCCACCATCTCCAATCTGTTGGCCACGGAAAGGCTGCCTTCCTGCCTGGTGGATACAGACTGTTTCTGAAAGTTGATGGCTGTCGCATTCTCCAGGACCAGTTTCTCAATCACCATTACTTCTAAAAAAAATTTGTGCCTGCGCTACAGCATCATGTCGCCAACATCACCCACTCATTGAAAAAATCCATATCTGCCAGGGTGCATTTCACCACTGACTCCTGGATGAGCAAACATGGGCAGGGGTGTTACATCTCGTTGACTGGGAACTGGGTGACTCTGGTGGCTGTGGTGGCAGGCAGTCAATAGGTTGCTCCAAAAGTCTTTGAATCCTCAAAGCTTACTGGACAATTCTCTGTATCTAACAGTTCATCCACTGATTCTGCTTCCTCCACGTCCTCTAAGGCCTCCACCTGTGCCCTCAACCTCTCCTTAATCAAACATATGTTCCAACAGTGCAGATAGGATCTCCCTCACCTCCGTACTACACAGCCATGACTCCCAGCAGTCAGGCAGTGTTTAAATTAATATGACTTAGAGATCGCTGTCACACACCTCAGGAGTTGTAGACAAGTATCCAGGCCAAGTTAGAGCAATGGCTGTCTCAACTAAACCTGGAGCCAGGGAAGGCTATGTGTGAAAAATGGTACAAACCTGGTGGCAGCCCTGCGTTGTGGCAACCTCACACTTACCTTGCATGGCTCATGTCCTCAACCTGGTGGAACAGCAATTTCTCCATCAATATCCCGGCATGGAAACGCTGCTGCAGAAGGCACGGTCGCTGTGTGTTTACTTCCAAAGATTGCACCCCGGTTACAGAGGTCTTTTGGCCTACCAGTTAACCATTTGATTAGTGATGTTCCTACATGGTGTAATTCCACTCTGCACATGCTGAAGTGGCTGTGGCAGCAGCGACAAGCTTTGGTGCAGTATGTTCTTTTGCATATTCTGGGCCAGCACAGTCCGAACGTGGTGCAAATCACACTTGCAGAGTGGACACAGGTGAAGGACCTCTGCACACAGCTTTGAAATGGCTACTAAGATGGTTAGTGCTGACGATGCCATCATCAGCATCACTATTCCGGTCATCTACATGTTGGAGAACACTTTGAATAGTCTGTATGAGGAGGTGATTGTCCCACAGCAAGAGGTAGAAGCAGGGGAGGATGCAGAAGGGATAACAATATCTCAAATTTCCAGATTGTCGTTGCACAGGCGATGCCATGGGAGGGAGGCTTACAGCGATCAAGGGAGGCTCATGTTACCAGACAAACTGTAAGTGAAGATGCAGGAGCCGAGTAACAAATTGAGGAGGACAAGGTGATGGATGTGCAACAGTCAGGAGATAAATATCATAATTATACGCTCTCTGTTGACCATGGATGTCTGGAGGGGACGGAGAACACAACCTTGAGTATTACACTGTCATCAACACAACATGGACTTGGACCTCATGGAAGCGCCCGACACATGAGCGCCTTCTTGCTGCACTATCTTCAACACGATGCCTGTATCTTAGGTTTAGAAATAGTGCTGACTACCTGGTTATCTCTCTGTTAGATCCAAGATAAAAAAGTAAATTTAGCCAGATGCCCTTAACCCCCCTGGAAAGGGATGTGCATATGCTGGAGTATCGAAATACATTTGTAGACAATCTTAACCCCTTAACGACCAAGCCATTTTGTAGGTTAAAGACCAGGTGTCAAGATCCCGTCTGGGTTGGAGCCGATGTTACTGCAAACACTAGGGGAAGCAGAGGCAGGTAGCGTAGTCAGATGGCAGCCGGAGGTCGGTACACAGGAAAGCAGTGTTTGTAGCAATGGATCAGGCGGATAACGTAGTCAGGTGGCAGCCGGAGGTCGGTACACAGGAAAGGCAGTTCGGTAACAGAGGAGCAGGCAGATAACGTAGTCAGGTGGCAGCCGGAGGTCGGTACACAGGAGAGCAGTGTTTGTAGCAATGGATCAGGCGGAGAGCGTAGTCAGAAGGCAGGCCGAGGTCGGTTCACAGGAGAGCAGTGTTTGTAGCAATGGATCAGGCGGAGAGCGTAGTCAGAAGGCAGGCCGAGGTCGGTTCACAGGAGAGCAGTGTTTGTAGCAATGGATCAGCAGGAAACGCTTGACTAAAGGCTTGGAGCTCAATAATCTCGCAATGACACACCCACAGGGCCAGGTTTATATAGGGTGTGTAATTGGCAATCAGAGGCCCAATCAAAAGAGCACTAGGTGTAGCCAATCAGGAAGAACAGTCAATGGTATCTGGGTTCAGCAAGGAACTTTGCAGCCAGCAGAATAGCTCAGATGGTAGAGCTGCTGGCCAGTGGACAAGAGGTACTGGGTTCGACTCCTGACAGTACTCCCCTCCTTCCAGGATGGCCTCTGGACATCTCAGGAGCTGGCTTATCCGGGTACCTCTGATGAAAGGCTCTTGTTAGTCTAGGAGCATGGACATTGTCCCTTGGTTCCCATGAATTTTCCTCTGGTCCGTAACCCTTCCACTGCACCAGATACTGCAGTTTACCTCTGAATTTTCGGGAGTCCAGAATCTTATCCACAATGTATTCTTCTTCACCACGGATCCTTTCTGGTGGAGGAGGTGGCTGAATTCTTCCTGGAAACGGGTTTTCACAGAAGGGTTTGAGCAAGGATATGTGAAACACTGGATGAATCTTTAGATTGTTGGGAAGTTCCAAACGAAAAGCAACCTGGTTAATTTTTGCAGAAATTTGAAAAGGTCCAATGAATTTCTGACCCAATTTGGAGGATGGCACATGTGTCTTAAGGTTTTTAGTGGACAGCCAAACTTTGTCTCCAACCTGAAGAGCAGGGGCACTCTCCGATGTTTATCTGCTGCTTCCTTATATACTTCCTGGGTCTTGAGTAATATCTCTGATAATTCCTTCTGGGATTCCTGTAATTTTGCAAGCCTGTCATTTACAGCAGGAATGGGAGTGTTCACTGGCAGATTAGGGATAAATACTGGATGTACTCCATAATTAGCAAAAAATGGGGTTTGAGATGTAGCGCTATGTATGGAGTTGTTGTAGGAAAACTCTGCTGTTGGTAAATAGTCCACCCAGTCATCCTGAAGATAGGAAATGAAGCAACGGAGGAATTGCTCCAAAGTCTGGTTCGTTCTCTCCGTCTGGCCATTGGACTGAGGATGGAAAGCGGTAGAAAGATTCACACAGAATGTACAGAAACTCTTCCAAAATTTTGACGTAAACTGAACGCCTCTGTCAGACACCACGCTGTCAGGAATTCCATGTAACCTGAATACCTCTTTGATTATCAGTTCTGCAGTTTTTTTCAGCAGTAGGAATTCCTTCAGTTGGAATAAAGTGGGCCATTTTTGTGAGTCGGTCCACTATGACAAGGATGACGGTCATCTGTTTGGAAGGGGGTAGTTCCACAATAAAATCCATGGAAATAGATCCCCAAGGCCTGGATGGAACTGGAAGTGGTTGCAAGAGTCCTAGAGGAGACGATCGTGGGGTCTTGTTTCGTGCGCATGTTAAACAGGTTGAAACATATTTCCTCACGTCCTTCCTACAATTAGGCCACCAAAAGAAACGAAGTAGTAAGTCTTGTGTTTTTGCAACTCCAGGATGTCCTGCCAGTTTAGAATCATGGACACTTTTGAGGACTTCAAGGCGAGAAGATTCAGGTACATATATTTTGTGTTTCTGCATCCAAAACCCCTCTTTGAATGAAAGATCGACGTCTTCCGAAGGATGGTTAAGGAAAGAGTCCTCTTGATATCCATCTTTAATTCTATTACATAGTCCTCTAGAGTGCAATATTCCCAAAAAATTTTTAGGGCCTAGAATTGTATCGTCATTACTAGACCTCTCCTGAGGTTCCGAACACATCCTGGACAGGGCGTCAGCCTTGCCATTTCTTGAACCAGGCCGGTAAGAAATTATAAAATTGAATCTTGAGAAAAATAAGGCCCATCGTGCTTGTCTTGCAGACAATCTTTTTGCTGTACGGAGGAATTCAAGATTCTTGTGGTCCGTGAGGACAGTCACAGGGTGATTGGCACCTTCTAAAAGATGTCTCCATTCGGAGAAGGCAACTTTAATGGCTAACAGTTCTTTATTACCGATGTCGTAGTTCTTTTCTGCAGATGACATGGTGTGGGAAAGAAACGCACATGGGTGAAGTTGCATTTTGTCCCCAACTCGCTGAGACAGAATGGCTCCCACTGCAGAGTCCGAGGCGTCCACTTCGACAGTAAATGGCAATTCAGGATTTGGGTGTACTAACAATGGAGCAGACGTAAAAAGAGTTTTCAATTTGTCAAAAGCCTCCTGTGCCTCCGGAGACCAGAAAAATGCTTTGGTCTTTTTTGTTAGTGTAGTAATTGGTAGTATGATCCGTGAAAAGTTCTTTATAAATTTTCGGTAAAAATTTGCAAATCCTATGAAACGCTGGACGTCTTTTAAATTTCTTGGAACAGGCCAGTCCACTACAGCATTGATTTTGCCGGGATCCATGCTCAGACCTTCTGGGGAGATGATATATCCCAGAAATTGGATACTGGTTTGTTCAAACTCACATTTTTCAAGTTTAATGTAAAGATGGTTCTCCTGTAGTCGTTCCAAGACTAACTGGACGTGCCTGCGATGCTCTTCCAAGGTGTCTGAAAATATAAGAATGTCATCGAGATAAGCCACAACGAATTGGTCCAAGAAATCTCGAAATACATCATTAATAAAATGTTGAAAGGTGGCTGGGGCATTGCTAAGACCAAAGGTCATAACCAGAGATTCAAAATGTCCATATCTCGTTCTGAAGGCGGTCTTCCACTCATCTCCTGGGCGAATCCGTATGAGGTTGTAAGCCCCTCTAAGATCCAGCTTCGTAAAGATTTTCGCAGAACGGAGTCTCTCAAATAGTTCAGGAATCAAGGGTAGCGGGTAGCGATTCTTGACAGTGATATTATTCATCTCTCTGTAGTCAATACATGGCCGCAGAGTGGAGTCTTTCTTTTCAACAAAGAACAGGGGTGCCCCAGCTGGAGATGTGGAAGGTCGAATAAAGCCTTTCTCTAAATTTTCATCCAGGAACTTTCTTAATACCTTCAATTCAGGTTCGGAAAGATTGTAAATCCGTCCAAATGGAATGGTTGCTCCTGGCAGCAATTCAATGGGACAGTCGTAAGGACGGTGAGGAGGTAATTGATCTGCTTTCTTCTTACTGCAGACATCAGAGAACTGCTGATATTGAGGTGGTAGTTTCTCTTCCTTCTCATGCGAAATCTCAGAGATTTGGACTTGTTGGAGAACAGGGGGTTCCTTATGACAATTATTCTTACAGTAGTCAGATGGAAAGGTGATGGTCCTTGATGCCCAGTTGATAGAAGGGTTATGGACTGAAAACCAGGGGATCCCTAGAATAACCGGAAATTTCGGAGATGAGATAAGGTGGAAACTGACAGCTTCATGATGATCCGGTTCGATACAAATCTCCAGTTCGATTGTCTCATGCGTGACAGGTCCAGAAGACAAGGGTGATCCATCCACAGTTTCCATTTCAATTGGTGTGGATTTGGTCCTACTGGAAATATTATTATCACGTGTAAATTTTAAGTCCATAAAATTCCCTCCTGCTCCCGAATCCAACAGGGCAGAGCATTGTATTTTTTGGGTGCCCATTACAACCTGAATGGGGATTACAAAATGAGATGATGTAGTATGTATTTTGTCTATTTCTGGCGTTACTGATGAGATAGTCTGCAAGATGGAATCCGACTGCTGAGAAAGGTCCATATTGCTGGCAGACCTGTTGTTGGTAAAGGCTATAGTCCTTTTGTTAGGACAGTTGATGGCATAGTGTCCAGGGTCCCCACAATAGAGGCAGAGATGTTCTGCACGTCGCCTCTCCTTCTCCTGTGCAGAGAGTGGTCTTCGGATGACGTCGATCTGCATCGGTTCAGACACGCCTTGCGTCTTTTCTTGGTGGTCCGATGCTGAAAATGAGAAGCCAGGGCTATTCCCAAGTGCTCGCAGTCTCTCCTTTCTCCTTTCAGTAAGTCTCTGGTCAATCCGGATACATAGTTGAATAAAGTCCTCCAACTGGTCAGGGGTCTCAACCCTGGCAAGCTCGTCTTTCACTGGTTCTGATAACCCTCGTCGAAATTGACTTCTCTGGGCCGCTGGATTCCAGGTGGTGTCGGCCACCCAGCGACGGAACTCCGATGTGTATTCCGCAACAGAGCGACGTCCTTGGCGCAAATTATGTAATTTGGTTTCTGCTGTGGCACAGCGGTTTGGGTCATCAAAAACTTGATTCATACCTGCGGTGAAGGCTTCCAGGTCATTAAGGAGGTCATAGTCCTTTTCTACATAAGGTGAAGCCCAAGCAAGAGCTTCATCCGTCAGGAGATTTATCATGAAAAAAACTTTCTTCCTCTCACTGGTAAAGGGAGCAGGTTGCATCTGGAAGTATATGCGGCATTGATTGAGGAATCCTCGGTACTGCTTGCGATCCCCACTGAACCTTGCAGGCAGCGGCAGCCGCGCGTTTGATTCGGACCCTGAATTGCGCACGTCCAGAAGTTGTTTTTGTAGCTCAATTACTTCCTGTTGTATCGCCGTGAAATCAGTTTGTAACTTGGCATATTTTCCTTGAGAGTCCGTACAAAAACTTTGAAGCTCCGTAACTTGCCGTCTCAGGGTGTTCACAGCGGACTCCATTTTGGCGCGAGATTATTCTGTCAAGATCCCGTCTGGGTTGGAGCCGATGTTACTGCAAACACTAGGGGAAGCAGAGGCAGGTAGCGTAGTCAGATGGCAGCCGGAGGTCGGTACACAGGAAAGCAGTGTTTGTAGCAATGGATCAGGCGGATAACGTAGTCAGGTGGCAGCCGGAGGTCGGTACACAGGAAAGGCAGTTCGGTAACAGAGGAGCAGGCAGATAACGTAGTCAGGTGGCAGCCGGAGGTCGGTACACAGGAGAGCAGTGTTTGTAGCAATGGATCAGGCGGAGAGCGTAGTCAGAAGGCAGGCCGAGGTCGGTTCACAGGAGAGCAGTGTTTGTAGCAATGGATCAGGCGGAGAGCGTAGTCAGAAGGCAGGCCGAGGTCGGTTCACAGGAGAGCAGTGTTTGTAGCAATGGATCAGCAGGAAACGCTTGACTAAAGGCTTGGAGCTCAATAATCTCGCAATGACACACCCACAGGGCCAGGTTTATATAGGGTGTGTAATTGGCAATCAGAGGCCCAATCAAAAGAGCACTAGGTGTAGCCAATCAGGAAGAACAGTCAATGGTATCTGGGTTCAGCAAGGAACTTTGCAGCCAGCAGAATAGCTCAGATGGTAGAGCTGCTGGCCAGTGGACAAGAGGTACTGGGTTCGACTCCTGACACCAGGCCAATTTTTACAATTCTGACCACTGTCTCTTTATGAGGTTATAACTCTGCAACACTTCTACGGATCTTCCCGATTCTGAGATGTTTTCTCGTGACATATTGTACTTCATGATAGTGGTAAAATTTCTTCAATATAACTTGCGTTTATTTATGAAAAAAACGGCAATATGGCAAAAATTTTGAAAATTTTGCAATTTTCAAACTTTTAATTTTTATGCCATTAAATCAGAGAGATATGACACAAAAATTAGTTAATAAATAACATTTCCCACATGTCTACTTTACATCAGCACAATTTTGGAACCAAAATTTTTTTTTGTTAGGAAGTTATAAGTGTTAAAAGTTGACCAGCAATTTCTCATTTTTCCAACAAAATTTACAAAACCATTTTTTTTAGGGGCCACCTCACATTTGAAGTGAATTTGAGGGGTCAATATGACAGAAAATACACAAAAGTGACACCATTCTAAAAACTGCACCCCTCAACGTGTTCAAAGCCACATTCAAGAAGTTTATTAACCCTTTAGGTACTTCACAAGAATTGAAGCAATGTGGAAGGAAAAAATGAACATTTAACTTTTTTTCCCAAAATTTTTCTTTCGACACAATTTTTTTAAATTTTTTCAAGGGTATCAGTAGAAAATGAACCACAATATTTGTTTTACAATTTCTCCTGAGTACACCGATACCCCATGTGTGGGGGTAAACCACTATTTTGGCGCATGGCAGAGCTCGGAAGGGAAGCAGCGCCATTTGACTTTTTTGGCTGGAATTGAGATTGGATGCCATGTCGCATTTGGAGAGTCCCTGTGTGCCTAAACAGTGGAAACCCCCCACAAGTGACCCTATTTTGGAAACTGGACCCTCCAAGGAACTTATCTAAATGTGTTGTGAGAGCTTATAACCCCCAAGGGCTTCACAGAAGGTTATAACGTAGAGCCGCAAAATTAAAAAATCATATTTTTTCCACAAAAATGATCTTTTCATCCCAATTTTTATTTTCCAAAGGATAATAGGACCCCAAAAGTTATTGTGCATTAGTCCTGAGTACGCTGATACCCCATATGTGGGGGTAAACCACTATTTGGGCGCATGGCAGAGCTCGGAAGGGAAGCAGCGCCATTTGACTTTTTTGGCTGGAATTGAGATTGGATGCCATGTCGCATTTGGAGAGTCCCTGTGTGCCTAAACAGTGGAAACCCCCCACAAGTGACCCCATTTTGGAAACTAGACCCCCCAAGGAACTTATCTAAATGTGCTGTGAGAGCTTTTAACTCCCAAGAGCTTCACAGAAGGTTATAACGTAGAGCAGTAAAACTAAAAAATCATATCTTTTCCACAAAAATGATCTTTCCACCCCCAATTGTTATTTTCCAAAGGGTAACAGGACCCCAAAAGTTATTGTGCAATTTGTCCTGAGTACGCTGATACCCCATATGGGGGCAAACCACTATTTTGACGCATGGCAGAGCTTGAAAGGGAAGGAGCGCCTTTTTCAAATGCAGACTTTGATGGAATGGTCTGCGGGTGTCATGTCACGTTTGGAGAGCCCCTGATGTGCCTAAACAGTAGAAACCCCCCACAAGTGACTCCATTTTGGAAACTAGACCCCCCAAGGAACTTATCTAGATGTGTGGTGAGCACTTTGAACCCCCAAGTGCTTCACAGAAGTTTATAACGTAGAGCCGTGAAAATAAAAAAATCATATTTTTTTACACAAAAATAATCTTTTTGCCCCCAAATTTTTATTTTTATAAGGGTAATAGGAGAAATAGGACCCCAAAAGCTATTGTGCAATTTGTCCTCAGTACGCTGATATCCCATATGTGGGTGGGAACCACTATTTTGACGCATGGCAGAGATCGGAAGGGAAGGAGCACCGTTTTTAAATGCAGACTTTGATGGAATGGTCTGCGGGTGTCATGTCGCGCTTGGAAAGCCCCTGATGTGCCTAAACAGTAGAAACCCCCCACAAATGACCCCATTTTGCAAACTAGACCCCCAAAGGAACTTATCTAGATGTGTGGTCAGCACTTTGAACCCCAAGGGCTTCACAGAAGTTTATAACGTAGAGCCGTGAAAATAAAAAAATCATATTTTTTTCCACAAAAATAACCTTTTTGCCCCCAAATTTTTATTTTTATAAGGGTAACAGGAGAAATAGGGCCCCAAAAGTTGATGTGCATTTTGTCCTGAGTACGCTGATATCCCATATGTGGGGGGGAACCACTGTGATCGCCTTACTGCGATCTTTGGGAGGCACAATGAACAAATCCACAAAAGGTGAAGAATTGGTTTTCTTTTTTGCGCCGTTCCTCGTGCGGTATTAGTGATTAGGCGACTTTATTCCTCGGATCGGTGCGATTACAACGATACCAGATTTACATCCTTTTTTCATGTTTAGCTTCTGTCACACACTTAAAGATGCTTTTTTTGGAATCATTTTTTGTAAGAAATTTTTGCATCGCCGTATTTTGAGAGCTATAATTTTTCCATATTTCGTCCGACAGAGTTATCTGCGGGCTTATTTTTTGCGGGACGAGCTGACGTTTTTATTGGTACCATATTCGGGCACATAACGTTTTTTGATCGCTTCCAATCCGATTTTTGTGGAAGCAGAATGAACAAAAACCAGCAATTCAGGAATTGTTTTTTTTTTTTTTTTCCTCCGTTCCGCGTGTGGTAAAATTGATAAAGCAGCTTTATTCTTCGGGTTACTACGATTACAGCGATACCTCATTTATATATTTTTTTTAAGTTTTGGCGTTTTTTACACAATAAAAAATGTTATAGAAAAAATAATTATTTTTGCATCAGTTTATTCCGCGAGCTATAACTTTTTTATTTTTTCGCTGATGATACTGTATTGTGGCTTGTTTTTTGTGGGACAAGATGACGTTTTCAGCGGTACCATGGTTATTTATATCTGACTTTTTGATCGCGTGTTATTGCACTTTTTCCAAGCGGTATGATGATACCGCTTGGAAAAAGTATAATTTACTACTTTTTTGTGTTTTTTTTTTACGGCTTTCACTGAAGGGGTTAACTAGGGATACGCTTTTATAGATGGGATTTTTACGGACGTGGCGATACCAAACATGTGTATTTTTTTGTTTTTTATTTTTTTTATTACATAAAAATGTTTATTTTTTAGGGGATTTTTTTAAAATTATTTTTTAATATTTTTTTTACAATTTTTTTAAAAAAATGATTTTTTTAACTTGTCCCTTTATGGGACTTTCACTTTTTTTACTTTTTATTGCAGTTACAATGCATTGCAATGCTCCAGCATTGCAATGCATTGTACCTATGATGAAAGCTGCTGTGAGCATGATCACAGCAGCTTTCCGTAGCTAGATGACCCGGAGGTTGTCATGACAACCCCCGGGTCATCAAGGCAGAGATCGGGCCCTGCAAATACATTGCAGGGCGCCGATCTGAGGCAGAGGGAGCTCCCGACCCTCTGCCTCCCCCCTGAGCGCTGCGATCGCCGCAGTCAGGGGGTTAACAGCCAGGGGCGGTGGGGGCTCCGCTCCTGGCTGTCAGTGCAGGAAGCCTGGCCACTGCAGCGCCGGCTCCTGCACTGATCGCGCTGAAGAAGCTGAAATTTCAGCTTCTCCTGCGCGATCGCTGCTGTGTTTGGTCAGTCAGATTGACTGACCAATCACAGCGCTGTAGGTGCGGGGACCGACGGCAAAGGTCCCCGCACCGCTTGCCGTGCCTGTCAGCTGTCTATGACAGCTGTCGGCACTGATCTACCACTGCGTGTTTACGCAGTGGTAGATCAAAAGCATGACGTGCACAGTCCGTCCTGGTGCCGGAACTGACACCCGGCCATGACGGACTGTGCACGTCATTGGACATTAAGGGGTTAAGGCCGGCGTCACACACAACGACAAAAAATCTGTCCGTTTTAGACGGTCGATTGTCGGATCAAAATGCAAACATCACACATCCTTCTGGCATCCGATTTTCCTTCAAAGATGCGATTTAGTCGCATGTGTGTGTACCTTGTAACATCCGATTTTCATCCGACTTGCGAGATTTTCTCCCAGGCTTGCAAAACTGACATATAATGGATCCAAAAGAATAGTATTTCAATCACAAAAAAAAGAATAGATATATACACATAGAACACATATATATATATATATATATATATATATATATATATACATGTCATTGTGACATGTATATAACATATATTTATAGTTCCTAGACTTCTACATACTGTTATAGCCGCTAATTCAATTGCCGGCTTTTGTGAAATCACAGAAGCCGACATGAAATGATACATTGGTTCCACACAGTTAACCATGTCATTTCCTGTATTTTGATATTTGTTTAGAACTTACAATTACATGAGTGTATTTGTGCAAAATTTCAGACATGTAGGGGTTAATTAAAGGTGTAATTTCGTTGAAAAAAAATGCGTGGGCTCCCGCTGTATTTTCTCCACCAGACAGACAAAGCAAGCGAGTGGGGGCAGATAATAACAGCCTAGGGAGGGTACATTTTTTGTGCCCCCCTGGCTACTAACATCTGCCCCCAGACACCCCAGAAAGGGCAAATCTATAATTAGATTTCTGGCACTTTGCCCGTCTATTCCCATTGCCCTGTAGCGGTGGCGAATGGGTTAATAATCTCACCTTAATGTCACCTTAGTATTGAAAGGTGACCTTAAGGCAGGTTAATAATTGAGAGCTGTCAATTAGACAACTATCAATTATTAATCCTATTGTATGATAGAAAAATCAAACACACACAGTTTAATAAAAAAGAAGTTTAATGAAATAATCACACAGTTTTTGACAATATTTTATTTTCCTGCTAAAACCATTTCCTGTAATAAAAATAAAATAAAAAAGCAAAATGATTCTTACCAATCCGATGTACAGTCAGGTCCCACGGTGTAATCCATCAGAAAGGGTTAACAGGTTACAGGTCGCAGAGAGCTAATAATGCTGTCTCAGACCTGTATTCCCCTGAATGAATCAGTTAAGGGTATGCCACACTAAACAACATCGCTAACGGGATCGCTAAAAAACGTCACTATTTAGCGATCCCGTTAGCGATGTTGTTGTGTGCGGCATCTGCCAGCGACGAGCTTCCTGCTGTGATCTCGCTCGTCGCTGGAATCGTTCCGGACCCTATTTTCGTCGCTGGCGCCCCGCTGGGTAAGTATATATCGCTAAGTGTGGCACCTTTTTTAGCGATTTAGCGGTACTTTTGTACCGCTAAAGTCGTTAAGGAGATCGCTAACCGCGATAGCGTCCTTAACGACATTGCTAAAATAGGTAGCCACTAGCGATATAGAAACAATCCCGCTAGCGATCTCATTAGTATGCGACGCTAACGAGATCGCTAGCGGGATTGTGTAGTGTGGCAGTACCTTTACTCTCCCAGCGAAAGGAGAGGAATAGATTCATGAATGGAGCTTAATTGATTTATTGCCACTTTCACTTGAGTGACCTGACCTAAGGTGAAAGTGGATACAATCAATTAAGCTTCATTCATGAATCACATCCTCTCCTGTCAGCAGGAGATAAGCTCATTCATTCAGGAGCTATCAGATGAGCACGCAGGATTACTTGCGCTGCTTATCTGATTGCTAGTAGTTAACCCTTTGTGAAGGATTACATCGTGGGACGTGACAGATTGCCAGATAGGTAAGAATAATGTTGTTTTATTATTTTATATTTATTTTAGAAGAACAAGGGCTTCGAACGGATTAAGAGTGAAATAAAAGATGGTCAAAAATATGTGTTTTTATTTCATTAAAATTATTTATTCTTAAAGTGTGTGTGTGTTTTTTTATTTACTTCAATAGGATTAATAATTGATAGTTGTCTAATTGACAGCTCTCAATTATTAACCTGCCTTAAGGTCACCTTTCAATACTAAGGTGACATTAAGGTGAGATTATTAACCCATTCGCCACCGCTACAGGGCAATGGGAATAGACGGGCAAAGTGCCAGAAAGGGCGAATCTAATTATAGATTTGCCCTTTCTGGGGTGTCTGGGGGCAGATGTTAGTAGCCAGGGGGGGCACAAAAAAAAAGTACCCTCCCTAGGCTATTATTATCTGCCCCCACTCGCTTGCTTTGTCTGTCTAGTGGAGAAAATACAGCGGGAGCCCACGCATTTTTTTGTCAACGAATTTACACCTTTAATTAACCCCTACATGTCTGAAATTTTGCACAAATACACTCATGTAATTGTAAGTTCTAAACAAATATCAAAATACAGGAAATGACATGGTTAACTGTGTGGGAACAATGTATCATTTCATGTCGGCTTCTGTGATTTCACAGAAGCCGGCAATTGAATTTGCGGCTATTACAGTATGTAGAAGTCTAGGAAATATAAATATATATATATATACATGTCACAATTACATATATAATATATATATATATGTATTCTATGTGTGTATATCTATTCTTTCTAGTCTTTATTAAAGCTGTCAGTGTGATTTTACAGTATAGCCGGGGATGAATTGCCGGCTTTTCTAAAGGACACCGATGCGATTTCATCGCAAGTCACACATGCAGTCCGTTTGTAATCAGATTTTTCATCGCTCCCATAGACTTGCATTGGCGATAGTCGACCCACAATCGGTGACAATCGATTGCACACAGACGTTTAAAACGGACCACAAAAAATCTGATACTGGGAGCTGCTCCATAGATTAACATAGGGCAGACTGCAATGCGATTTTTCATCGCATTGCAGTCGTCCGATTCTGTCGCCAGTGTGACGCCGGCCTAAGAGTGGTTTTCCCAAGACAGCAGTGAGGCACACAGTGTGCATCCCAACTGTTGACGTCCAACCCCAGGAATATCATCGCTAGAGATGAGTGAATTTGTTTGAAAAACAATCGGCAAACTTAAATTTGGCATGAATATGTCACATTCAGATTCGTGATCGGAAACACAAGCAAATTTTTATAAAATCGCAAAAATCGATAACATTCTTTAAAAAGTGCAGAAAAATATTTACTTTGCCACTAAAGTATTTTGAGCACTTTGGCTAGGATAGGGTGGAGAGAGCTCAGAGGACCAGCGTGTAACATTTTCTTTCTAACTTTATGTGTGCACATTGCGGCTAGCCAATCAATGTGCAGGAAACATCTACAATGTCCTGACACAATGGCCTGTGTCATTAGTTGCTGAAATCACATGTCACTCTCTATATAAAGAGCAGACATCTTGTTTTAGTGCCATTTTGTCACTAGCACAGCGCAGAGTCTGCTCCTGATGCTGGGCCTGGGTGCTGATAGAAACAACCGCCTATCTAACCTAGTTAAAATCTAAGTCAGATAGTTTAGATATCTAGTGTCCTGTGTGTCTGAGAAATCAACCTTCCAGCAGAATTTTTTTTGTGCCATTACTGAGGTACACAGACAAAGAAAGCAGGGCACATTTCATAGAAGTGTGTTGTGCACTGCTTCTATTGTGCTCCATGCATGAGTAGACCTTTCTAAATCGTATTTTTCAGTTGCTAAATGTGATGCAGTACTCCATATCCCACCTTGTCATTTAAAGGTGGTGAAATTAAGCTTTGTGCAGAGCAGTTTTACAGTAAAAAATATATTTTTTACAGTTGCTAATGTGAATCAGGACACCATATGTAACCTTGTCATATAGTGGTGGTAAAATTGTTCTGTGTGCAGAGCTGTTGCACAGTAAAAAAAAAAATATTTTTTTCTTTGACAAACATGATACAGCAGGCTAGATCAGAGTTTGAAATAGTTTGGACCATATCCTCTAGTTTATACAGCCCTCATTCACATTACAAAAATACTTTCTTCTGTTACTAACGTGATACAGTAGGGGAGATCTAAGTTTGAAATTGTTTGTAGCTTCTATTTGTCCATGTTTTACAGGTCTCATCTACACTGAAACTTTTCTTTCTTCTGTGACTAACACGATTCAGCACGCCATTTTTCACATCATCATGTAGTGCCGCTGAAATTCAGCTGTTTGCAGAGCTGGTGCAGAGTAAAAAAATCTATTTTTTTGTTGCTAAGACTGTTCTTCTACCACACTATCTGAGCAACATGAAAGGGAGGTGTTGGTGGAAGGGGGATTAGGCTTTGTGTTCAAGGTGTACGTGGAGTAGATGGTAATGTTAGTGAAAGCACTAGTGAACTAGCAATGTCACATCCTTTACAAACACAACTGACAACTTCTGTTACTGGACGGGCTACTCCACTACCTTTCTTTGGCAGACGCAAAGCGGTACGTCTTGTTGATGAGGCCCAGAAAGAGCATGTGCTTGAGTGGATGGCAAGCGTAGCTTCAAGTGGACTCTCCTCCTCTTCCTCCACCTCAACATCTGTAGCATCGGCGTCCCGGCCCTCTGCCAGGCAGGGACGCCGTTCCCCTTACCAGCGCTCTGCGTCCTCAGCGCCCCCAGCGTCCTCAGCACCCCCAGCATCCTCGGCGTCCTCATTCCGCCCTGCTGGGCCCGCGCGCTCCTTCCCTGCTGCTGGACTTAGCGCGCGCGCCCGCGCCCTCCCCCGCTCTTAAAGGAGCCGCGCGCATTTTCCAAATTAGTCTCCGGCCGATGCCGGAGGACTCCACCCTATATTAAGGGCTTCCTCCTTAATGGAGGTGCCCGAGCAATGTTGTTGTTGCACTGTATAACTCTGCTTCAGCCCTCAGCTCCTGTTTCCAGTTGCCTGCCTGTTACCCGTCTGTTTGCTGTCTGCCATCTGACTGCAGCCCTCCCCGGAGGTTCGGACATCACCTGCAGTGATCCCCGGCGATTACAGAGACTCTTGCCTGCTCACTTGGGAGCGATCATCTGCCATCCGACTGCAGCTCTATCCGAAGGTTCGGACTTCATCAGCAGTGATCACCGACTACTTCAGAGACTCTTGCCTGCTCACTTGGGAGCGATCATCTGCCATCCGACTGCAGCTTTATCCGAAGGTTCGGACATCTCCAGCAGTGATCACCGGCTACTCCAGAGACTCCTGCCTGCTCGCTTGGGAGCGATCATCTGCCATCAGACTGCAGCCTACCAGGAGGCTCCAACATCTCAGGTCGTATAAGCCTGTCTATTCAGAAACTGTCCTGGTCACTTACTGTGACAACCTGCCTGTCCAGAGACTGCCCTGGTCACTTGCTGTGACAACCTGCCTGTCCAGAGACTGCCCCGGTCACTTGCTGTGACAACCTGCCTGTCCAGAGACTGCCCTGGTCACTTGCTGTGACAACCTGCCTGTCCAGAGACTGCCCCGGTCACTTGCTGTGACAACCTGCCTACCCAGAGACTGCCCTGGTCACTTGCCGTGACAACCTGCCTACCCAGAGACTGCCCTGGTCACTTGCCGTGACAACCTGCCTACCCAGAGACTGCCCTGGTCACTTCCCGTGAATTCCTGTCCGTATTCCCCGGGCGCCACCTGCTCTCTTACAAGTATACTGTCTTGTATAATAAAGCTCAGTGGTTTCACCTACCAGACCCGTTACAACATCTCACCCAGTAGAGTTCACAGAGTTGGCACCCTAATTACCCTTACTTCACCCCGCTTCACAACTCTCCAACCGCCCAACTGACTGTAGGGAACCTCAGATGGGTGAGTCTGCAGAGCTGTTCACACATTCTATGCCTTGGGTATCAGAAGTGTACTCCAAAGATTCACAGAGTCAAGAGGAGGAAATCATCTGCACTGATGTCCAAATGTTTTTTTAGCTTGTATCCAGGGCAGGATAAAGTAAAATCCCAGCAGTATCCTGACCCTTGTCACCAGACTTTAATTGTGGAGGGGGATGTGATCCTGATGAGACTCAGATGTCTGAGGCTGACGTGGACTGTCCTGTGCTATCAGGGCAGGAAGAGGAGAAGGGTGACTCTCAGGGCAAGGAATGTGATAACACAGAGGAAGATAATGAGGTTGTAGCTCCCTGTTATGATTTGGTAGCCGAGGAGGACAGTAGCAAAAATAGCCAAGACAACCAGACACCCAGAGAGGTTGGTAACTAGCGGATTGCAGACACCTAAACTGACCGCACAACTAGAAGTAGCCGTGGGACGTACCTACGATGACCTAGATGCCTCGACACAGCCAGATAGTTAACTAAGCCTAAAGAGAGAAAGGGGAAAGCTAACTGCACTGGAGTAGCGCCCCAAATGAATAGGTAGCCCTCACACATATATTGGCGGTGATACAAGATGAAATATGAACACAGGCAGAAAATAGAACAAGCAACTGGGGGGCCCAAAACTGTCTAGATAGAATAGGACAGGAAAGAATACTGTCTGCTGTTATGAATGTTTTAGAAATGAATTCTGAGCAGAAGCTCCCTCTGGTGGTTACAAACAGTACTGAACCATTCAATGAGGATTGGCAATCAGGAATTACAGACTGGCTGGATATAAGGGAGGTTTCCCCCATCATGGTTGCCGGTGATCAATTGTTCCTGTCTTAACGTTGTTTCCTGGTTCACTTGGAAACTTGCTGAGTCTTGCCTCTTCTCCTGCTCTCAGATAAGATATTTTCTGTTTTTTGTTTTTGTGCTTGCCATTTGCATTTTTCTCTGCATTCCTGTGAGGTTGGCCAGGTTCCCCTCCCCGGGGGGCTTGGGCCCCTCTCGGTTCCTCTGGAGCCACTGTTGTTTGTTCATTTGCCTTTTCCAATTTTTTCAGTGGCTGCGGCTGAGTTTTGTTACACCAGAGAACTAATTTAGATGGTAAAGGTCGTTTGATCTCAGGTGTTTTTGCAATTAGTAGCGTTGACTTTTTTTTTAGGGTTTTTTGGATTGCAGTAAGTATCCTTCCTATCCGTTTCTGTCTAGGCAGATTGGGCCCCAACGTTTGCTCTTACTATTTTCTGTCTGTGTCTGTATTTCCTCTTGTCTAACCGCCATTACATGTTTGGGGGCTTCCTATGTTCTTTGGGATCTGCTCCGGGGCAGATAGCTTTACTCTTTCTATCTTTAGGTGTAGTTATCCTCTCAGGCTGTGATGAGGCGTCTAGGACCAACGTAGGAACGCTCCACGGCTGCCTTTAGTTGTGGTGGTTAGTCAGGGTACTGCAGTCCAGTAGATTCCAACCTCTCTGGTGTATTGC
This sequence comes from Oophaga sylvatica, assembly GCA_033576555.1. NCBI lineage: Eukaryota > Metazoa > Chordata > Amphibia > Anura > Dendrobatidae > Oophaga > Oophaga sylvatica. The sequence goes on from JARQOD010000002.1 coordinate 144,426,477, forward strand.
CGTTTTTGCCTGCTCTCCTCAGCTACCAAAACATAACAGTATCACGGGCCCAACTGAAAATTTTATGGTACTCACAGAAGGGAAAAATAGTGTGGAAACAAAAAAGGTTGTCAGAGTTGTCAGAGATTTTTTTTTTTCTGTTTTTTGCATTTTTTCCCTCTTTTTCTCTGGGTGCTGAGGAGGATTTTTTTTTTTCTCAATGGAGTTTGCACAGTTGTCTGGCCGTGTGGATTAGCTTGCCACTGAGGTTCGGAGTATTGCTACCTTTCTTGCTAGGTTGCCAGTTGTGGAACCCAGGATCCCCATGCCAGATTTGTTTTTGGGGGATCGAGCTAAATTTCTGAATTTCAAAAATAACTGTAAGTTGTTTTTTGCCTTAAAACCTAAGTCCTCAGGGAACGCAGCACAGCAGGTTCAAATTGTCATCTCTCTCCTGCGCGGCGATCCTCAGGATTGGGCTTTTTCCCTGACACCTGGGGACCCTGTTTTGAGTAATGTTGATGCATTTTTTCTGGCTCTGGGGTTATTGTACGATGAACCTAATGTCACTGATCAAGCTGAAAAAACCTTGTTGGCATTAAATCAGGGTCTTGAAGACGCTGAATTGTACTGTCAGAAATTCCGAAAGTGGGCAGTCCTGACCAAATGGAATGATGATGCTTTGGCATCCCTTTTTCGGAAGGGTCTGTCAGAGAATGTAAAAGACGTTATGGTGGGTTTCTCTGCTCCCTCTGGTCTCAATGATTCTATGTCATTAGCGATTCAAATTGACAGACGTTTGCGTGAGCGTAGAAGTATGCGTGGAATAGTGTTGCCTTGTGAACCAGCTTCTGAACCCATGCAGTGTGATAGAGTGGCTTCTGGGGCACAGCGTCATGAGTTTCGAAAACGCAATGGGTTATGTTTCTACTGTGGTGATGCCTCTCATGCTATTTCAGTCTGCCCTAAGCGGGGAAGACATTTTGCACGCTCAGTTGTCTTGGGTAGTGTTCAGACTAAATTTCTGTTGACTGTTACCCTGATTTGCTCCCTGTCCACATTTTCTGCTCAGGATTTTGTTGATTCAGGAGCAGCTATTAACCTGATGGATTTTGATTTTGCTAAACGTTGTGGGTTTCCCTTGATGCCCCTACGGAAGTCTATTCCCCTACTGGGGATTGATTCTACCCCTTTGGCGGAGAATAAATCCCAGTTTTCTACTCAGGTGATAATGAGGGTTGAACCTGATCATCAGGAGAGTTGCAAATTTTTGGTGTTGTATAATCTGCATGACATTATTGTACTAGGTTTCCCTTGGTTACAGTCTCATAATCTTGTTTTGGATTGGAAATCTGTGTCTGTAACCAGTTGGGGCTGCCAATGTGTTAATGCCAACACTCCTGTTTCTTCTGCCTCTCCCCAGGCTCAAGATGTTCCTGACATTTTGACTGATTTTTCTGATGTGTTTAGCAAAAGTAAATCTGCATCCTTGCCTCCCCATAGGAGCTATGTCTGCGCTATTGAATTATTGCCTAGTAGTAAATTCCCTAAAGGTCGCCTTTTTAACTTGTCTGTACCTGAACATGACGCTATGCGGTCTTATATCAAGGAGTCATTGGAGAAGGGTCATATCAGACCATCCTCTTCACCCTTGGGTGCCGGTTTTTTCTTTGTGGCCAAAAAGGATGGTTCATTAAGGCCGTGTATTGATTATCGTCTCTTGAACAATATCACTGTGAAATATCAATATCCGTTACCCTTGATTTCTGACCTGTTTTCCAGGGTGAAAAGTGCTACTTGGTTTACCAAGCTTGACCTCAGGGGGGCGTATAACCTTATTCGCATTAAGCACGGGGATGAATGGAAGACGGCGTTTAATACCCCAGAGGGGCATTTTGAGTACCTAGTGATGCCCTTTGGGCTCACTAATGCTCCTTCCGTCTTCCAGTCCTTCATGAATGACATTTTCAGGGATTTTGTGGATAAATTTCTGATTGTTTATTTGGATGATATCTTGATTTTTTCCAATGACTGGGACTCTCATGTGAAACATGTTCGGACTGTGTTCCAGATTTTGAGAGAGAATGCTCTGTATGTGAAGGGATCAAAGTGTCTTTTTGGCATACAGAGGATCTCATTTCTGGGATTCATTTTGTCTCCATCTGTTATTGAAATGGACCCGGTCAAGGTTCAGGCCATCTGTGATTGGGTCCAACCTACTTCTTTAAAGGGTCTTCAGAGATTCTTGGGTTTTGCCAATTTTTATCGTAAATTTATTGGTATTTTCTCTGTTATTGTTAAACCATTGACTGATTTGACCAAAAAGGGTTCTGATGTGGTGAATTGGCCTCCTGAGGCAGTCTCTGCGTTTCAGGAACTTAAACAGAGATTCACTTCTGCTCCTGTTCTACGGCAGCCTGATGTTTCTCTGCCATTTCAGGTGGAGGTTGATGCCTCTGAAATTGGGGCAGGTGCCGTTTTGTCCCAAAGAGATCCTGAGACCTCTAAAAGTAACCCTTGTGCTTTTTTCTCTCGAAAATTTTCTCCAACTGAACGTAATTATGACGTGGGTAATCGGGAGTTATTGGCCATGAAGTGGGCTTTTGAAGAGTGGAGACATTGGCTGGAGGGAGCCAAACATCAGGTGATGGTCCTCACGGACCATAAGAATCTGGTTTATCTGGAATCAGCCAAGCGACTTAATCCTAGACAGGCCAGGTGGGCCTTGTTTTTCACACGTTTTAATTTTGTGGTTTCCTTTCTTCCTGGCACTAAGAATGTTAAGGCGGATGCCCTCTCGAGGAGTTTCCTTGCGGACTCTCCTGAGTTATCTGATCCTGCTGTTATTTTGAAAGAGGGTGTAGTTCTTTCCGCCATCTCGCCCAATTTAAGACTGGCTCTGGAAGGGTGTCAGGAGGATAAACCCGAGCGCTGCCCTGTTGGGAAATTGTTTGTCCCAGACCAGTGGAAGAAGAGTGTGATGTCTGAGATTCACTGTTCCGCGTTGGCCGGTCATCTCGGAATTTTTGGTACCAGAGACTTGGTGAGTCGGTCCTTTTGGTGGCCTACTTTGTCTCGTGACGTCAGGGAGTTTATGCAGTCCTGTGGGACTTGCTCTCGCTCCAAGCCTTGCTCTCGCTCTAGTGGTTTGTTGATGCCATTGCCTGTGCCCAAGAGACCATGGACCCATATCTCTATGGATTTTATTTCCGACCTCCCTGTTTCTCAGAGAATGACCATTATCTGGGTGATTTGTGATAGGTTTTCCAAGATGATACATCTTGTGCCATTACCTAAGTTGCCTTCCTCCTCCGAATTGGTGCCTTTGTTCCTTCAGCACGTGGTTCGGTTACACGGCATTCCTGAGAACATTGTGTCTGACAGAGGAGTCCAGTTTGTTTCCAGATTTTGGAGGACTTTTTGTTCTAAACTTGGTGTTCAATTGTCCTTCTCCTCTGCTTTTCATCCTCAGACCAATGGACAAACTGAGAGAACAAACCAGACATTGGAGACTTATCTGAGATGCTTTGTGTCTGCTGATCAAGATGACTGGGTCTCTTTTTTGCCTTTGGCTGAGTTTGCTCTTAATAATAGGGCAAGCTCTACCACTTTGATGTCTCCATTTTTCTGTAATTTTGAGTTTCACCCTTGATTTTCTTCGGGACAGACGGAGGCTTCTGTCTGTCCGGGTGTTGACTCTGTTGTGGAGCGTATGCAGCAGATTTGGGACCAGGTAGTGGAGAGGTTGTCCCTCTCTCAGGAGAAGGCCCAGCGGTTTGCCAACCGGCATAGGACTGATGGTCCTTGGTTTAAAGTGGGGGACTTGGTCTGGTTGTCTTCAAGAAATATCCCTATGAGAGTTGCATCTCCTAAGTTTAAGCCTAGGTTCATTGGACCTTATAAGATCATGGAGATTCTTAATCCTGTTTCCTTTCGTTTACTTCTTCCAGGGACATTTAAGATCCATAACGTGTTCCACAAGTCCTTATTGAAGAGGTTTATCGAGCCAGTGGTTCCTATGGCTGCGCCTCCTGACCCTGTTTTGGTTGAGGGCAATCTGGAGTATGTGGTTGAGAAAATATTGGATTCTCGTTTTTCTAGACGGAAACTCCAGTATTTGGTTAAGTGGAGAGGTTATGGTCAGGAGGACAATTCTTGGGTGTTTGCTTCGGACATCCATGCTATGAGACTGATCCGTGCGTATCACAGAGCTCATCCTGACCGACCTGGTTGCACAAATGAGGGTTCGGTGACCCCTCCTCAATGAGGGGTACTGTTATGAATGTTTTAGAAATTAATTCTGAGCAGAAGCTCTCTCTGGTGGTTACAAACAGTACTGAACCATTCAATGAGGATTGGCAATCAGGAATTACAGACTGGCTGGATATAAGGGAGGTTTCCCCCTATCATGGTTGCCGGTGATCAATTGTTCCTGTCTTAACGTTGTTTCCTGGTTCACTTGGAAGCTTGCTGAGTCTTGCCTCTTCTAATGCTCTCAGATAAGATATTTTCTGTTTTTTGTTTTTGTGCTTGCCATTTGCATTTTTCTCTGCATTCCTGTGAGGTTGGCCAGGTTCCCCTCCCCGGGGAGCTTGGGCCCCTCTCGGTTCCTCTGGAGCCACTGTTGTTTGTTCATTTGCCTTTTCCAATTTTTTCAGTGGCTGCGGCTGAGTTTGTTACACCAGAGAACTAATTTAGGTGGTAGAGGTCGTGTGATCTCAGGTGTTTTTGCAATTAGTAGCGTTGGCTTTTTTTAGGGTTTTTTGGATTGCAGTAAGTATCCTTCCTATCCGTTTCTGTCTAGGCAGATTGGGCCCCAACGTTTGCTCTTACTATTTTCTGTCTGTGTCTGTATTTCCTCTTGTCTAACCGCCATTACATGTTTGGGGGCTTCCTATGTTCTTTGGGATCTGCTCCGGGGCAGATAGCTTTCCTCTTTCTATCTTTAGGTGTAGTTATCCTCTCAAGCTGTGATGAGGCGTCTAGGACCCACGTAGGAACGCTCCACAGCTGCGTTTACTTGTGGTGGTTAGTCAGGGTACTGCAATCCAGTAGATTCCAACCTCTCTGGTGTATTGCCGTTTTTGCCTGCTCTCCTCAGCTACCAAAACATAACAGTCTGCAATCCGGCAAAACCCTATGAAAAATTCCAACACTTCTGATTTCCAAAAAATACTGAGACCACATGATCTCTCCCCCGCTAGATCAGAACTCTGGTGTGAGCTGGTAATCAACCAGAAGATACTGAAATAACAGGGACTGAACCAAAACAGTGGTAAATGAGAAACAGAGACTAGCGCAGGCCCCAGCTGGGGAACCTGGCTGTCACCACACCAAAAGGGCAGAAAACAAAAGGAAAACAAATGCCAAAGAAACAAGCAGCAAATTACTTATCTGAATGTTGCAGGAAACAGCAGGAAGCAAGCTGACTTCCAAATGGAACCAGGAAGAGCAACAGATCACCGGCGAGGATCATGGGAAGGTTACTCCCTTATATATCCCCAGTCATTGCTACCTGATTGCCACTCATTGCCCTAAGCAGATGGACTTGTGTTAGCCGAAGCAGCATCATTACTATCAGCAGCCACCAGAGGGAGCCCAAACTCCGAAGTCAGATCCAGAGAGTTCACAACAGTACCCCCCCTTGAGGAGGGTCACCGAACCCTTACCTGTGCCACCGGGCCGATCAGGATGAGCCTGGTGAAAGGCGCAAACCAATCTCTCAGCATGAATGTCAGAAGCAAACACCCAAGAATTGTCCTCCTGACTGTAACCTTTCCACTTGATCAAGTACTGGAGTCTGCGTCTAGCCAGACGAGAATCCAATATCTTCTCCACCTCATACTCCAGATTGCCCTCAACCAGGGTGGATTTGATTTAAATCAAACTGATTTAAATCACGATTTAAATCACTAGTCAGTAAGGCTTGATTTAAATCAGTGATTTAAATCAAAGTTTCTACCTAAACTAGTTCTTGCTACTTTAACATGCAGGTAGATGAAGATTTTTAGAATCACTTTTTATATTACTTTTTTCTCCCCAGTTTAATGGGTTAATCATTCATATTTGGACACCACTGTTCTGTTGTACTTAGGAAGGAGAAAAATAATCCTGACCTTAATAACAATTTAAATAGATTTATTCAACTGAAACAATAACAACATTACAGCATATATTATTTGCTTAAACAAACATCCATGTTTGTTAACTAATTTGGCTAAACAAAATATATATATATTTTAAGAAACTTAGACTGTCAGCCCAGCCGACACATGAAAAACTTAAATACTACTGTCCCTGCTGTCCTCTGTAGCTCACTCGTCGTCATCTTCATCATCATCTTCTTCTTTGTTCCTATTCATAATCTGGAAAAGATAAACAAGCTTTCCTGCTTTATTGGGTCCCAACCGATTTCTCAATTTAGAATGAATGAGTCCAAAGGAAGAGAATATTCTTTCAACGCCTGCAGAAGAAGCTACTGCTGTTAAAAGTGAAATCATTACTTGAACAGTCTCTAAATCCAAGCGCTTAAGTGACTTCCACCAGTTTACTGGTGTGACCTTCCTTAAAATATCTTCAGCAAACATATATTTCTTGAATGGTTCCCCCTTAGCTCTGAAGTTTATTATAGTTGGCATTAAAGATGGATGATTGCTGGATACCCATGTCATAGCTAACTCCTCTTCCTCTGCACTTAGGTTTTGACCCTGATATTGGATATTGACAATATTTGCCAAAAAATGAGCTGGAGTCAGTGCTTGTCCCATTCGTTTGTTTACTGCTTGTAATTTAATTCTGTCCATGTGTAGTTCTGTTTTTAAGTGTTCACTCAGTTCCTTCCAAATTTCAACAGCATCCGCAATAAAACAGCTATTTTTCTGTATTTTGTTTAAAGCTTGAGAGATGGGTTTCAGGAAGCTCAGCATATGTTCAACATTTCTCTTAAGCCCAATGTTGAGGATTTTGGCCGTGACAGTGCCATCTATTTTATCTCGATTTTCTTCACAAAGTGTCATCAGAATAGGCCAGTTTTTGATATACTGCTCAAAACAGTCCACCACAGAGTTCCATCTAACATCTTGTGGGAGCGTTAGCTTGGTTCCACCCATCCTTTTCAGAGCTGCTGCAGCAAAATGATTATTACGGAAGTATTTAGCAATTTCAACAACATTAGCCTTTATTTCTGGAACACTTTCACTTAAGTCTTTGGCTAAGAGGTGCAGCAAATGAGCACTGCAACCATATGTTATTAGCTTTGTATTCCCTCCCTGCTCTTCTAAATTTCTTCTCATCTTGGATACATTTGCAGCATTGTCAGTGACCAAACTGCGTACTAGACATTTGAATTTTTGTTCACATGTTGTTATAGCTTTTACTGCCACTTCTTGTAAGTATTCTGCTGTGTGTGCATTTCCTGACGTATCAGTTGTTTGTGCAAGGAAGACTTTACCTTCTTCTGTTGTTATACAAGCACATACAATAGGATCATTGTGGACATTACTCCACCCATCAATACTTAGGTTAACGATTTTACCCTCCAGAGCTGTTGCACATTGCTCCATTTCTCTGTCATACACTTGATCCAGCAGTTTCCCTGCAACATCAGCTCTGCTGGGTGGACTGTATCCTGGTCTCAGTGACTGAACCATATTAATGAAATGTGGGTTCTCAGTCAGACGGAAAGAAAGTTCATTGCATAAATAAACTGGGCAATTTTTTCATCAATCAACTCTTTTTCTAATCTGCTAGTTCTTATCACAAACCTATCTATGGTGGTTCCAGGAGGTAAAGGTTTTTTTCTTCCTTTTGGGTGATGGTGATATGTGGCTGTGGGTGTCTGATGATGATGCTGCTGCTAATGAAGCACTATCCTGGATGGATAACTCTGAAACTGTAGAACAGGATGATGGTGATCTTGGAGGTGGATAGTTTCCAGAATCCATGAATTCCCCTAAACAAAAAAAGTCAATGCTGTTATTTTATTGTTTATACAATTTCTGCTTATTGTACACAACACAGCACTGCCCCAAAAGGAATATTTGTTTTTCTTCATAACTAGTGTTGAGCGTTACGATACTGCAAATATCGGATATCGGCCGATATTAGCTGTATCGGCCTTTCAATTCCGAATACCGATATTTTCGTCATATCGAATACCGGAATCGGGATTGTCACTGTCATTGTCAGTGTCCGTCGGTCGGGTCTGTCACTGTCAATGTCCGTCGGTCGGGTCTGTCAGGAGTCAGCGGCACTTACCTGGCAGAAGATCTCCGGCGGTCACGGCCTGGACTGCTTCATGGCCGCCATCCTCTTCTCCCCGGCGGTCACATGCAGTTTCTCGCGATAACTGCAGTGACTGCTGGGTAATCCCGGCCGTAAAGCAGTCAGTCCGATGACGTCACCGCCGGGGAAGCAGGTAATCAGCTGTGCTGCGCCGGGATGACAGGCTCTGCCTGTCATTCTGATGTAGCAGAGCTGGATCGTCGTGGGACACTCGTTACTATGGACTGCGTCGGACAGGTGGTATACTGCTGTTTTTTTTTTTCATGTTTTTACAGGAGATCGATGGCGTCGCAAGATGAGACTGTAATAAAAGTAATGAAAACTGTGTTGTGTTTTTTATTAAATTAAAAAAATTTTTATGAACATTCACCCGTCCGGGTACATCAACAATTTAACTATTTACATATTAACTATTTACATACAGGGACCCTGTCCGGGTTATTTATAATTCTTTGGCAGGGGTGTTCCAGGTACCACCTGGTACTCTTCTGATGCTTGCCAAACATCCGAGACACCAAGGACCACCAGGACCTGATGACGTCGCGTGGCCTGTACAGTCAAGTCATGACCCGCTATCTGGGTCTGTGTGGCCACCTCTTTCATCTCCCTCCGGGGTCTGGACCCTATGTCCCGGACTGAACGAACCCCAGGGGGCCTAACAGGCGCCGGGTACGGGCCAGCTATAGTTATCATGTCCATAGCTGGGGCTGCTGAGGAGACCACTGAGGGAGGCTGGGGAGATTTACGGCGTGGGGTGGGCACTTGTGCAGAGGCCTGGTTGGGGGAGGCTGAAGGCTCGGAGGGTCTGTCAGTTTCCTGACACTCTGGGGAGTAGGGGTCGCACCTGGTAGCATTTAGGGCGTACCATCCATTGTAACCCCAGTGTCGGGTGTAAGTCACCAAGTCTCCTGGCAACAGGTCCCTCCCCGGGTGTCCTTCTGGGAGGTGAGTCTCCACGTCCCGCCGGGTCACAAAGACTTCTAAATAAAGTCCAGGCTCCTGGATGAAGCCCCAACCACCTTTCAATTTAAAGCTCCGTACTGCACCCTTACGCCGCTGCTCCCTCAGGGTACCTTTATCTTTTCTCATCCGGTCCTTATCTGCCCGGTCCTTCTCGATGTGACGTTGGCGAAGTTTCTGGATTCGCGCTGCTCCCTTTGTCGCTCTGCTTCCTTCTCCCAACGTCTCCACTCTTCCTCCTGACGCCGGTTGTAATTCTCCTCCAGCATCTCCACGTCTCCACCATCAAACTGCAGCTTATGATGTCCGGTTTGCGGCAGCTCTCCTGGCGCCCCCCAGTCCTGGCGGCGCTCACCTGCGGAGGAAGCAGCCGGCTCTGGAACAGATGACAGTCGGGGCTCCGGTACAGACTGGTAGACCTCTGGTGCCTGCGCGGCCTCCTCCATGAGGACGGGTGTCGCTTCTTCTGTCTCAGCGACGGGGGCAGACAGCGGGATCTGGGGTGCTGCCGGTGAAGAGGTTTTTGCAGGAACGGGTGCCTCCACTGCGACAACGTCAACCGGATCACATTGCAAGGGCTGGGATGCCCGCCCCGACTCCTCTACTAGAACGGGTGCCTCACCTTCCGGTACAGACACTTCAGGTAAGAGGGATTGGCGCCGCTCCAAGTTTAGTTTTAGGGCACGCCAGCTGGCTTCCATCCTGGTGACCTCCTCCCGGTGCCGGGCCAGGTCTCTCAGGGTATCCTCCGCTTCTTGCAGTGTAGGAGGGTTTCCAGGCCGGGTGCCCAACGGTGGTTCCGTGGCGATCGGGTCGCTTCCATGGGGGAGAGCTCTGACTGCTCCATCCCTTCACACTTCTGCTCGTGTCCATTAGCCATCTCTGCCAAGTCACATGTGTCATTAGCATCTGGAGAGGGCCCCTCTTTTGTAGTGAGGCGGGACCTTCGTGTTAGTCTCCGCACACTGAGGAGGATGAGGAGGCGGAACTCAAGAGCTGTGGGGCACGATCTTACATTGCAGTACCATTTAGAGTGGTCGGCCACTGAGTGAGTGTACACCCACGAAGAGCACGCCCTTCTTCTTCACCAGTGCCTTGTCGTGACGCAGATATGGCGGAAAAATGGCAAATACATTCTCTGATGATTTTAGCAATTCTCAAGCACAAAACCAGTTCAATTCAGGCACACAGGAATCGCTTATAGCGAGCTACAGAATCCTGTTCGTGACGCCCAAGTTGAGTCGCACAGAGCAAGAGGTTTTGGGGGTACTCGGCACCGAGTCCGTCGACTTCTATGGGGTATGTCACGGCTTTACCCGGCAATTGAATCAGAGTCTATTTTACTATGTAGAAGTGTATAAACTATAATATATGTATATATATATGTCACAATGACATGTATATATATATATGTATTCTATGTGTGTATATTTTGTGTTTACAACGAAAGAAAGGTTTTTTTTGGTTGCGATTTTTTGTTCCCATAGACTTACATTGGACTTCCGGTATCGGAATCGGATATCGACGATATTTAGTGATATCGGCGATACCATTTCGATACGATATTTTTAGATATCGAGCAGTATCTGTCACGCTGTATAGCAGATATATATATGTGATGTCAGTAATCTATATCAAAAGGGCAACATACTATATAACATGCGCATAGATATATGATAACATAGATTTACCTGACAGAATGTCCAGTGGGTCAAAACGGAATCCGTTATACGCTGTCTCCGGCTAGAGGGTGACCGGGGTCTAAGCTGACCCTGAACTGGGGTCCTAACTAATCCCTCTACCTGGAGGTACTGTTAAAGGTACAGAGGTCCAGGCCACCAGCGTAAACCCTGTCTCCTATCAATCCCTGCCAACTGTATTCTAGTCCTAAGAAGGACCCTGAATACCACCAAAGGGAATGAACAGGTAACGGTTAATGAACAGAAAGACATACAAGAAAGACAAGAAATAAAGTAAATAAAGTCTTACATACAACACTCACACACAGTAGGAACACCTAAGGTCTCAGAGATAAACTATAAGCTATAAGAGTAAAAACAACTAAGGAGCTCTTAGCTTAAATATTCTCAGAACCGATCCAGTCTGCTAGACTACATGAATGCTTTCACAGGCGTTTAACACCCAGACTGGCAGAAATATAAAGGAAACTAATTAGAACATAATCAAAAGCAGCCGGGCGAGGCTGCACCTAGTCTTAGCAAAGAGCTAGGTAAAATTAACTCTCTCATTACCTAACACAAAGTAACAGCAACTCAGCTGTGAGAAGTCAGAGTGTGTAATCGCGACGATCCTCGTGGCGATACACCCATGACAGTACCCCCCCTTCTACGAGGGGCCTCCGGACCCTCAAAGCCAGGTCTGCCCGGGTGAGTTGTGTGAAAGGTCCGAACCAATCGATCTGCGTTAACATCAGACGCAGGGACCCACGTCCCCTCCTCAGGACCATACCCCCTCCAATGAACCAAGCACTGAAGGGATCGGCGACTGAGACGTGAGTCAATGATTTTCGACCCATGAATTTCCACGTTATCATTGACCACCACTGAAGGAAGTAGAGGTGACGGTATAACTGGTGCCACATACTTTTTAAGTAATGACCTGTGAAACACATTATGATTTTTAAACGTAGGAGGGAGGTCCAGACGAAATGCCACAGGATTAACTATGGAACTGATCCTGTACGGCCCGATGAATCTGGGACCCAACCTCCAGGAGGGAACTTCAAGTTTTATATTCCTGGTAGACAACCACACCAGATCGTTCACCTTCAGATCTCGACCAGAAACTCTCCCCCTATCAGCCATCCGTTTGTAACGGTTCCCCGTAACCTTCAGTCTTAACCGATCTGGAACTATCAGTCTCCCTGGAAGTCCCACAGGGGCGTCCCCCTGAGCCCCCAATACCTCCCCCTCAAGCTCAGAGCATACAGCTGACACTACAACTCCCTCCTGAGGAATAGGAACCGGATCATCCATCCTCCCGGTCCCTGGGAAAGTACGAGATAAGGCATCAGGAAGCAACTTTATTGAGCAGTCATATGCGCGATGAGGAGGTAACTCTTTACACCCCTCCTCTGAGAACATCTCCCCAAAGTCCTCCAGAAAAGGAGGCAAAGTCCTAGGCACAACCGCACCGATGACCGTGCTCATGCAGTTATTCTTGCAAAATTCACCCCACTGGCTTATCTTTCTGGATTGCCAATCAATCACTGGGTTATGTTTAGCCAACCAAGGAAGTCCCAACACAATAGGAGTAGGTAGACCCTCCAACACATAACAAGACAATTGCTCTTTATGTATTGCCCCTACTCGAAGATCTATGTTATGAACAGCTTGTACCAAGCTACCTTGACCAAGAGGTCTAGAATCAATAGAGAGTATAGGGACCGGTTTGGCCAATACACTCAGTTGCATACCATGCACCTGGGCAAACCGAGCGTCCACCAGATTAGCCCCGGACCCACTATCAAGAAAAACAGAAATCCTCTCAGTTCTAGTACCAATCACCACCTCCGCAGGCACGAGAAACTGAGAGGGATTTGGGGACGAAATACACACTCCCAGGTTAACTCCTTGGCTCAAAGAGGTCCGGGATGGACACCCCCCAACAAAATGTCCCTCTCTCACGCAAAAGAAACACCTTCTAGTCTTGCGGCGCACCGCCGATTCCCTCCTACAAAATGATGTCCCTCCTAACTGCATGGGTTCCTCAGAACAGACCAGGGGAACCTCAGTATAAGGGACCTTAGTAGTAGGCGGAGTCATCACGGGAGGCGGAGTTACCTCGCGTCTTCCCCGAAGTCGTCTATCAATGCGAATAGCGAGGGCCATAGCAGCCTCCAGTGATGGAGGAGAATCATACTGAGCCAACACATCTTTTAATTTGTCAGACAACCCTTGACAAAACTGGCTCCTAAGAGCTGGGTCATTCCACTGAGTATCTGTTGCCCATCTACGGAACTCAGAAGAATATTCCTCCGCTGGACGATTTCCTTGCCGTATTTTACGTAACCTTGTTTCAGCAAGGGAGACTCGATCCAGATCATCATATACCAGACCCAGGGCAGTAAAAAATCGATCCACTGACTGGAGATCTGGGGAGCCTGGAGGAATAGAGAACGCCCAAGATTGAGGGTCCCCTTGTAAGAGCGAGATAACAATTCCCACCCTCTGCTCTTCACTCCCAGATGACCGAGGCCGCAGCCGAAAGTACAATTTACATGCCTCCCGGAAAGTAAAAAATTTGTCCCGCCCACCAGTGAACCTGTCCGGGAGAGCAACCTTAGGTTCAGATCTGGTTTGCTCCGGGGGGACAAAACCTTGGACTTAATGTCTGCAAATTCCATGGACAACCCCTGCAACTGCCGGGCCAGCTGGGCTACTGGATCCATGACAGCTGGGGAGAATCTTTAGTTGGGCCGGTGAAAATGTCACGCTGTATAGCAGATATATATATGTGATGTCAGTAATCTATATCAAAAGGGCAACATACTATATAACATGCGCATAGATATATGATAACATAGATTTACCTGACAGAATGTCCAGTGGGTCAAAACGGAATCCGTTATACGCTGTCTCCGGCTAGAGGGTGACCGGGGTCTAAGCTGACCCTGAACTGGGGTCCTAACTAATCCCTCTACCTGGAGGTACTGTTAAAGGTACAGAGGTCCAGGCCACCAGCGTAAACCCTGTCTCCTATCAATCCCTGCCAACTGTATTCTAGTCCTAAGAAGGACCCTGAATACCACCAAAGGGAATGAACAGGTAACGGTTAATGAACAGAAAGACATACAAGAAAGACAAGAAATAAAGTAAATAAAGTCTTACATACAACACTCACACACAGTAGGAACACCTAAGGTCTCAGAGATAAACTATAAGCTATAAGAGTAAAAACAACTAAGGAGCTCTTAGCTTAAATATTCTCAGAACCGATCCAGTCTGCTAGACTACATGAATGCTTTCACCGGCGTCTAACACCCAGACTGGCAGGAATATAAAGGAAACTAATTAGAACATAATCAAAAGCAGCCGGGCGAGGCTGCACCTAGTCTTAGCAAAGAGCTAGGTAAAATTAACTCTCTCATTACCTAACACAAAGTAACAGCAACTCAGCTGTGAGAAGTCAGAGTGTGTAATCGCGACGATCCTCGTGGCGATACACCCATGACAGTATCGCTCAACACTATTCATAACTGTACCAAATGACAGTAACATGCAGTAATAGTAAGAAATATAATTTTTCTCACACATGACAGTTCAGTCTTTAGAAATAGGATTCAATAAAAATGTTTACCAACCTGAAGATCCTGCCTGTTCAGAAGTGTTAATTTGGTCATCTTCATCACCGCACTTCTCATGATGTTGCCTCATTCGCGCCACCAGGCCTTGCATCTCTTTGTTGCATCGTTTGCATTTTGCACGCATGCCTGCCTTACCGATAGGCGAAGGAGCTTCATTAAAATATTCCCAAACTGGGGCTCTTTTACGGCCTGCTGCCATTATAAGGAAAGAATGTAATAAACCTCAGATCGTACACACAAACAGATCCACACTTGTCTGTCAGTGGCTATGCTGCAGTATTGTGCTCAAAGTTTCACTTTCATTTTCTTGTCTGCTTGCCCTTCCTCCTCCTCACACTTAGATTCACATTCTTCTTGTGTTGTGCAGATCTATTCCACTCCAAACAATCAGAAACATATTGTCTAACTTCTTGGACTTGGCACTGAAGGGTTGATTCTGTATTCATATAGGTTTGTAGAACAATAGGATTAAGGTCTTTTTCTCAACTCTGTTCATGTTGTAACATTTTTGCCGTGAAGAAGAGGCTGGGACCTCTGCGGAGTCAAATTCAGTTTTGAGAACTGCGTAAGTAAAGCGAGCGTCTGTGATAATATAGGAGAGAAACTGTCCACTAATCCTACAGAAACCTCTGGAAGAGCATGGCATTGTGAATGTTACACATATACAGCCTTTATTCTACTGAGTTAAACAACTCAGCTTTGTCTCATGATGGAAGAACCTTTGGATGGTAAAATATTTTCCTCAAAAAGCAGTTTATTGAAAAAAATCCGATTTAAATCAAAAAAATCCGATTTAAATAAAAAAAAAATCCCATTTTTTTGATTTTTTTAAAAAAAATCATTGATTTTTATCCACCCTGCCCTCAACCAAAACAGGCTCAGGGGGCATGGCAATAGGAACTACTGGCTCAACAAAACTTTTCAATAAAAATTTATGGAAGACGTGAATCTTAAACGTCCCTGGAAAAGCCAAATGGATAGAAACGGGATTAAGGATTTCCAAGATCTTATAAGGTCCATTGAACCTTGGCTTAAATTTTGGAGATGCAACCTTCATAGGGATATTTTTTGAGGACAACCAAACCATGTCACCTGCTTTAAACCGGGGACCATCAATCCTATGCTGGTGGGCAAACAGTTGGGCCCTCTCCTGAGAGAGACACATTATCCACTACTTGATCCCAAATCTGCTGCATTCTCTCCACCATAGAGTCAACACCCGGACAGACAGAAGCCTCCACTGGCCCCGAAGAAAACCGAGGATGAAACCCGAAATTGCAGAAAAAAGGGGACATCAAAGTGGCAGAACTAGCCCTATTATTTAGAGCGAATTCAGCCAAGGGCAAAAAAGAGACCCAGTCATCTTGATCAGTAGACACAAAATATCTCAAATAAGTTTCCAAAGTCTGGTTTGTTCTCTCAGTCTGCCCATTGGTCTGAGGGTGAAACGCAGAGGAGAACAACAACTGAATTCCCAGGTTAGAACAAAAGGCTCTCCAAAATCTGGAAACAAATTGAACTTCTCTGTCAGACAAAATGTTCTCCGGAATGCCGTGTAAACGAACCACCTGCTGAAAAAACAAGGGCACCAACTCGGAAGAGGATGGCAGCTTCGGCAGTGGCACAAGAAAGACCATCTTGGAAAATCTATCACAGATCACCCAAAAAACAGTCATTTTCTGAGAGACAGGGAGGTCGGAAATAAAATTCATAGTGATATGGGTCCATGGCCTCCTGGGCACAGACAGTGGCATTAACAATCCACTAGAGCGAGAGCAGGGCTTGGACCGAGAACAAGTCCCACAGGACAACACAAAATTCCTGACATCACGAGATAAAGTAGGCCACCTAAAGGACCGACTCTCCAAATCCCTGGTACCAAAAATACCGGTATGACCAGCCAACGCGGAGCAATGAATTTCAGACATTACTTTCCTCCTCCATTGGTCTGGGACAAACAATTTCCCCACAGGGCAACGTTCAGGTGTATCCCCCTGAAATTCCTCCAGGGCTTGTCTCAAATTGGGTGAGATAGCAGAAAAAACCACACCCTCCTTCAGAATGGCAGTAGGCTCAGTCACATCAGAAAAATCTGCAAAGAAACTCCTAGAGAGGGCATCCACCTTAACATTCTTAGTGCCCGGGAGAAAGGAGACCACAAAATTAAAACGCGTGAAAAACAAGGCACACCTGGCCTGTCTAGGATTTAGTCGCTTAGCTGATTCGAGATAGATCAGGTTCTTGTGGTCAGTGAGGACCACAACTTGATGTTTGGCTCCCTCCAACCAATGTCTCCACTCTTCAGCTACCAAAACATAACATTGTTGGCATTGAACCAGGGTCAGGAAGCGGCAGATTTATATTGTCAGAAATTTCGAAAGTGGGCAGTCCTTACTAAATGGAACGATGATGCCCTAGCGGCTCTTTTTCGGAAAGGTCTGGCAGAGACTGTAAAGGATGTTATGGTGGGATTTTCTGTCCCCTCCGGTGTCAATGACTCTATGTCATTGGCCATTCAAATTGACAAACGTTTACGTGAACGTAGAAACATGCGAGAGGTAGTGATACCTTGCGAACATACCTCTGAGCCAATGCAGTGTGATGGGGTTGATCCTGGGGCTCAGCATCGAGAATTTCGAAAGTGTAATAAGTTGTGCTTGTATTGTGGGGACGCTTCTCATACTATGAATCCCAAAAACGAAACCTTCTGTACGCCAAAGAGACATTTTGATCCCTTAACATACAAAGCATTCTCTCTCAAAATCTGGAACACAGTCCGAACATGTTTCACATGAGAGTCCCAGTCATTGGAAAAAATCAAGATATCATCCAAATAAACAATCAGAAATGTATCCACAAAATCCCTGAAAATGTCATTCATGAAGGACTGGAAGACGGAAGGAGCATTAGTGAGCCCAAAGGGCATCACTAGGTACTCAAAATGCCCCTCTGGGGTATTAAACGCCGTCTTCCATTCATCCCCGTGCTTAATTCGAATAAGGTTATACGCCCCCTGAGGTCAAGCTTGGTAAACCAACTAGCACTTTTCACCCTGGAAAACAGGTCAGAAATCAAGGGTAACGGATATTGATACTTCACAGTGATCTTATTCAAGAGACGATAATCAATACACAGCCTCAATGAACCATCCTTTTTGGCCACAAAGAAAAAACCGGCACCCAAGGGTGAAGAGGATGGTCTGATATGACCCTTCTCCAATTACTCCTTGATATAAGATCGCATAGCATCGTGTTCAGGTACAGACAAGTTAAAAAGGCGACCTCTAGGAAATTTACCACAAGGCACTAATTCAATAGCGCAATCATAGCTCCTGTGAGGGGGCAAGGATGCAGATTTACTTTCACTAAATACATCAGAAAAATCAGTCAAAAAGTCAGGAACATCCTGAGACTGGGGAGAGGTAGAAAAAACAGGAGTGTCGGCATTAACACATTGTCAGCCCCAACTGGTCACGGACACAGATTTCCAATCCAAAACAGGATTATGAGACTGTAACCAAGGGAAACCTAGTACAATAATGTCATGCAGATTATACAGCACCAGAAATTTGAAACTCTCCTGATGATCTGGTTCAACCCTCATTATCACCTGAGTAGAAAACTGGCGTTTATTCTCCACCAAAGGGGTAGAATCAATGCCCAGTAGGGGAATAGACTTCTGCAGGGGTATCATGGGAAACCCACAACGTTTGGCAAAGTCAAAATCCATCAGGTTAATAGCTGCTCCTGAATTACCAAAAACCTGAGCAGAAAATGTGGACAGGGAGCAAATCAGGGTAACAGTCAACAGAAATTTAGTCTGAAGACTATCCAAGACAACTGAGCGTGCAAAACGTCTTCCCCGCTTAGGGCAGACTGAAATAGCATGAGAGGCGTCACCACAGTAGAAACATAACCCATTGCACTTTCGAAACTCATGACGCTGTGCCCCAGAAGTCACTCTATCACACAGCATGGACTCAGAAGCTGGCTCACAAGGCAACACTATCTCACGCATACCTCTGCGCTCACGCAAACATCTGTCAATTTGAATAGCCAATGACATAGAATCATTGAGACCAGAGGGAACAGGGAATCCCACCATAACGTCCTTTACATTCTCTGACAGTCCCTTCCGAAAAAGGGCTGTCAAAGCATCATCATTCCATTTGGTCAGGACTGCCCACTTTCGAAATTTCTGACAGTACAATTCAGCTTCTTCAAGACCCTGATTTAATGCCAACAAGGTTTTTTCAGCTTGATCAGTGACATTAGGTTCATCGTACAATAACCCCAGAGCCAGAAAAAATACATCAACATCATTCAAAACAGGATCCCCAGGTGTCAGGGAAAAATCCCAATCCTGAGGGTCGCCACGCAGGAGAGAGATGACAATTTGAACCTGCTGTGCTGCGTTCCCTGAGGACTTAGGCTTTAAGGCAAAAAACAACTTACAGTTATTTTTGAAATTCAGAAATTTAGCCCGATCCCCCAAAAACAAATCTGTCATGGGAATCCTAGGCTCCACAACCGGCAACCCAGCAAGATAGGTAGCAATACTCCGAACCTCAGTGGCAAGCTGATCCACACGGCCAAACAACTGTGCAAGCTCCATTGAAGGAAAAAAAAAATCCTCCTCAGCACCCAGAGAAAGAGGGAAAAAAATGCAACAAACAGGGAAAAAAAAAAATCTCTGACAACTCTGACAACTTTTTTTTTCTCTTTCCACACTGTTTTTCCCTTCTGTGAGTACCATACAATTTTCAGTTTGGGCCGGTGATACTGTTATGTTTTGGTAGCTGAGGAGAATAAGCAAAAACGGCAATACACCAGAGAGGCTGGAACCTATTGGATTGCAGTAACCTGAACTAACCACACAACTAGAGGTAGCCGTGGAGCGTTCCTACGTTGATCCTAGACGCCTCGTCACAGCCTGAGAGATAACTACACCTAAAGGCAGAAAGATGAAAGCTATCTGCCCCGGAGCAGATCCCCAAAGAAAATAGGAAGCGCCAAAACATGTAATGGCGGTGTAGACAAGAAGAAGCACGGACACAGAAAGAAAATAGAATGAGCAAACGCTGGGGCCCAAT
The DNA here is from genome assembly GCA_033576555.1 of Oophaga sylvatica. NCBI lineage: Eukaryota > Metazoa > Chordata > Amphibia > Anura > Dendrobatidae > Oophaga > Oophaga sylvatica. The sequence goes on from JARQOD010000002.1 coordinate 144,446,117, forward strand.
CTGTCTAGACAGAAAAGTACAGGAAAGGATACTCACTGCAATCCAAAAAAACCCCTAAAAAATACCAACTCTACTGATTGCAAAAACACCTGAGATCACACGATCTCTGCCACCTAATCAGATCTCTGGTGTAACAAAACTAAGCCGCAGCCACTGAAAAAACAGGAAAAAGCAAATGAACAAACAACAGTGGCTCCAGATAAAGTGAGAGGAGCACAAGCCCCCGGAGGGGACCTGGCTGACCACCACAGAAGTGCAGGGAACAATGCAAAAAGCAAGCACAAAAATAAAAGCAGAAAATATCTTATCTGATAGCAGAAGATGCAGGCAAGACTCAGCAAACTTCCAAATGAACCAGGAACCACCACTGAGACAAGAACAATTGATCACCGGCAACCATCATGGGAGGGAACCTCCCTTATATCAGACCAGTCCGTGATCCCAGATTGCCATTCCTCACTGAAAGGTTCAGTACTGTCTGTAACCACCAGAGGGAGCCTCTGCTCAGAAACCATCTCTAGCACATTCATAACACAACAAGGTTTTCTCAGCTTGATCACTAACATTAGGTTCATCATACAACAACGCCAGAGCCTGAAAAAACACATCAACATTAGCCAAAACAGGATCCCCAGGTGTCATGGAAAAGGCCCAGTCCTGAGGGTCTCCGCGCAACAGCGAGATGACAATTTGAACCTGCTGCACTGCGTTCCACAAGGAGTTAGGTTTCAACGCAAAAAACAATTTACAATTATTCTTAAAGTTCAAAAATTTAGACCGATCCCCAGAAAATAAATCAGGAATCATAGAATCATAGAATCATAGAATAGTAGAGTTGGAAGGGACCTCCTGGGCCATCTGGTCCAACCCCCTGCTCAAAGCAGGATTCTCTAAATCATCCCAGACAGATGTCTGTCCAGCCTCTGTTTGAAGACTTCCATTGAAGGAGAACTCACCACCTCTCGTGGCAGCCTGTTCCACTCATTGATCACCCTAACTGTCAAAAAGTTTTTTCTAATATCTAATCTGTGTCTCCTCCCATTCAGTTTCATCCCATTGCTTCTAGTCTTTACTTGTGCAAATGAGAATAAAGATGATCCTTCTACAATGTGACAGCCCTTGAGATATTTGTAGACAGCTATTAAGTCTCCTCTCAGTCTTCTTTTTTGCAAGCTAAACATTCCCAAATCCTGCAACCGTTCCTCATAGGACATGGTTTGCAGACCGGTCACCATTCTGGTGGCTCTTCTTTGAACTTGCTCCAGTTTGTTGATGTCTTTTTTAAAATGTGGTGCCCAATACTGCACACAGTATTCCAAATGAGGTCTGACCAAAGAGGAGTAGAGGGCAATAATGACCTCACGTGATCTAGACTGTATGCTTCTGTTGATACATCCTAGAATTGCATTTTTTGCTGCTGCATAAAACTGTTGACTCATGTTCAGTCTGTGATCAATTAGTATACCCAAGTCTTTTTCACATGTGCTGTTACTTAGCCCTATTCCTCCCATTTTGTATATGCTTTTTTCATTTTTATTGCCCAGATGTAGTACTTTGCATTTTTCCCTGTTAAAATCCATTCTGTTAGTTGCTGCCCACTGCTCCAGTTTATTTATATCTTTTTGAATCCTCTCTCTCTCTTCTCTAGTATTAGCTACCCCTCCTAGCTTTGTGTCATCAGCAAATTTGATCAGTTTACCCTCAATTCCTTCATCTAAATCATTGATAAAGATGTTGAACAATACAGTGCCCAAAACAGAGCCTTGTGGTACCCCACTTGATACATTCATCCAACTGGATGTGCAGCCATTTACGACCACTCTTTGGGTCCAATCACTAAGCCAGTTATGAATCCACCTAACAGTTGCCTTGTCCATTCCATACTTAGGAAGAGGGATCCTAGATTCCACAGCAGAAAACTGAGTGAGAAAGGCAGAAATTCCTTGAACTTCCGCAGCGAGCCGCTCAACATGACCAGACAACTGCACAATCTCCATTGAGAAAAAAAAAAAACTCCTTCGGCCCCCCAGAGAAAAAGAGGAAAAAATATATAAAAAATTCTGACAACTTTTTTTATTTTTTACTATTCTTTCCTTCTTTTGAGTACCCTAGGATCACGGTTAGGCCGGTGATTCTGTTATGATTTGGTAGCCGAGGACAGTAGCAAAAATAGCCAAAGCAACCAGATACCCAGAGAGGTTGGTAACTAGCGGATTACAGACCCCTAAACTGGCCGCACAACTAAAAGTAGCCGTGGGACGTACCTACGATGACCTAGACGCCTCGACATAGCCGAAGAGTTAAATAAGCCTAAAGAGAGAAAGGGGAAAGCTAACTGCCCTGGAGTAGCACCCCAAAGGAATAGGTAGCCCCCACACATATATTGGCGGTGAGACAAGATGAAATACGAACACAGGCAGAAAATAGAACAAGCAAACGCTGGGGCCCAAAACTGTCTAGATAGAATAGGACAGGAAAGAATACTGTCTGCAATCTGGCAAAACCCTAAGAAAAACTCCAACACTTCTGATTTCCAAAAAAATACTGAGACCACACGATCTTTCCCCCGCTAGATCAGGACTCTGGTGTGAGCTGGTAGCCAACCAGCAGATACTGAAATAACAGGGACTGAACAAAACAGTGGTAAATGAGAAACAGAGACCAGCGCAGGCCCCAGCCGGGGAACCTGGTTGTCCCCACACCAAAAGGGCAGAAAGCTAATGGAAAACAAATGCCAAAGAAACAAGCAGCAAATTACTTATTTGAATGTTGCAGGAAGCAATCTGACTTCCAAATGGAACCAGGAAGAACAACAAATCACCGGTGAGGATCATGGGAAGGTTACTCCCTTATATCTCCCCAGTCAGTGCTACCTGATTGCCTCTCATTGCCCCCAGCTGATAGACTTGTGTTAGCCGAAGCAGCTTCATTACTATCAGCAGCACCAGAGAGAGCCCAAACTCCGATGTCAGATCCAGAGCATTCACAACAGATCCCACTTGGTGTGAACACAGAGTCATGCAGCAGAGTAGGGCATCTGAAGAGGTGGAGAAGGTGGAAGATGAGGAGGTTACATTGTGCTGTATGGTACAGACACTGAGTGATGCCACCACGACGAGCACTGCATCCTCAGCCACAACTGTGGCAGTGGCCTGCAGCATTCACGGTTCTGCAGCTCGCAAGGGCGGCAAAGGTTGCCTAGCCTGGGCCTTTTTTGACACCGCAAAGGATGAGCCAACTCACGTTATCTGCAGCTTTGCAAAAAAAAAAACTGAGTAGAGGAAAAAAGTGCAATAATTTGACTACTACATGAATGAACCTTCGCATGCGCAATCAACATGCATTACTCTGGCTATCCCCACTGCAATAAAATGTGGACCAGCGGACCTCAGCAACCATCAGCCGCCCCATCAACCCCATTTGTTACTTCTTCCTCTTCCTCTGTTACCATGCCAAGTATTGTCTCTGACTGTAGAACCTCCGTTTCTTTACCCACTCCAGTAAAGCTGAGTAACAGCCTGCCATCAGCTATAATGGATGTGGACATGCCTGCTTTTTTGACCGATCTCAGAGAATGAGCACACCACAACTTTAACAATCCACCATAACATCTCTTCCTGCACCTCACGGTCCAGCAGTTTGTCTTTTTCACCATACTCTACCCTCTCACAGCATTGCAGCCAGCTGTCAATCCAGCAGTTGTGGTCACGTAAAAGATTGTTTCCTCCTACACATAGTTATTAAGGTTGAAGGAAAACTTTAAGTCCATCTAGTTCAACCCATATTCTATCCTAACCTGCCCTAACATGTTGATCCAGAGTAAGGCAAAAAAAAAAACCCATGCATGTGGCAAACCGTAAGCTTCACATTGGGGAAAACAATTTCCTACCCGACTGCACATACGGAAATCAGACTAGCTCCCTGGATCAACGCAATGTCTAGGAAACTAGTGTATATAACCTGTAATTAGAGATGAGAGACTTTGCCTTTTTTAGGGTCGAGTCGAACTAAGTAGGCCAACTAACGGAAATGGTTGGGTCGGAGTCGAAAATCCGACCCCAATGCAAGTCAATGGGGAATAAAAGTTGGCAGGGAGTGGAGGACAGTAAACACACCTACAGTGTCCATTTCAATGTCAACGACATCAATTCTTATTACTTAAGCTTGTCAACCTTAATTAACTTTATAATAATAGTTATGCATTGAAAACTGGGGGTTATTTGGCTAAAGTTGTGGGGGGGCAGTGCTAGCTCCAGGTTTCCGTGGGCCCCGGGCCAAAGAGTCTCAGTGGGCCCCTTTATCACATACTACAATTCATGATGCTCCGATACGGCAGAGAAATATAGGTATAGTACAATGCCAAATACTTCACTTCTTACATTACATGAGTGATATCTATTTTAAATTCTACAATAGCTCAAAAAACAGACAGTATAGTCCTCCATACAGTATTATGGGCACCACATAGTGCGCCATACAGAATAATGAGCCCCATATATTGCTCTATACAGAATAATGAGCCCCATATATTGCTCAATACAGAATGGGCTCCATATAATGCTCCATACAGAATAGGCCCCATATGTGCTCCATATGATGCTCCATATATAAAGGGCCCTATATGATGCCCCATAAATAATGAACCCCATATCATGCTCTAGTATATGATGGGCCCCATATATGATGCTCCAGTGTATGATGAACCCCATATAATGCTCCATATATAATGGTCCCCATATATAATGCTCCATATATAATGGTCTCCATGTGATGCTCCATATATAATGTGCCCCATATGATGAGCCATATATAATGGGCCCCATATAATGCTCCAGTATATGATGTGCCCCATGGATGATGCTCCAGTGTATAATGGGCTCTATCTATGATGCTCAAGTGTATGATGGGCCCCATATATAATTCTCAAGTGTATAATGCTCCCCATATATTGCTCCAACCATTAAAATAAATGAAATACCTCTCCTCGCTGGGCACTGCTCTATTCTGGACTCCTCAGCGTCGCCATCTTCCAGCTCTCTGCACTGTGACTGTTCAGGCAGAGGGCGCACAGACGTGACATCTTTGCGCTCTCTGACCTGAATGTCACTGTCAGGAAATGTGGAAGACGTCACAGCAATGTAGCAGGGAGAGGTAAGTATTGCAATTGCTGGGGCCCTGAGCAAGCAGGGGGGCACACTCATGGGCGCCAGGTACTGGCACAGGGCCCCTCCTAGTACGCCGGAGTCTCTGATGGCGAGCGGGCCCCCCAACCTGCACAGGGCCCCGGCACTTGCCCAGGTGCGCCACGTGCTGACGCCGGCCCTGGGGGGGCACAGCCCAGTTGTTGAGGTGGAAAAAGTGGCATATGTTGAGGTGTAGGCTGGACTTTCAGCAGCTGCAAATGGAGGAATTGGAGAAGTCGGAGGAAGAGGAGGACAAAGCGAGCCATTTTGCTGGCAAACTATGTGTCATCAGGGGAAGGTGGTACAAAATCCTTTGAAACCCAGGCATGGTTCATTTTAATGAAGGTGAGATCACCTACATTTTGGGTCGACAGCCGGGTCCTTCTTTCTTTCAGGATTGATCCAGCAGCACTGAAGACACTTTCTGATAGCACACTCCCAGCAGGGCAAGCGAGCTCCTGTAAGGCATATTGTGCCAATTCAGGCCAGGTGTCCAGTTTACAGGCCCAGTAGTCAAAGGGGAATGAACTGTGAGGGAGAACATCGATAGGAGAGGAGAGGTAATTTTGAACCATAGTTGACAACTGTTGTCGATTCAGTATTACCAGTTGTGTGAGCGTTACTCTAGAAATCAAACCACAACATGGTCATGAAACCCCTGTCTCCAACGCCACTTCGGCTGTGTGCACCACGAACACCTCTTCCATTTGGCCCAGTATGGCTCGTGGTAGAACCTGCACCACTGCTGTGTACTGGGAATGCCTCTAACAAACGGTTTACCAGAGTTGCTTGTTTGCTCGCCAATATTAGCTCTAGGTTCTCCAGTAGCATGATGTTCTGTAATTTGCCTTTATAGCGTGGATCGAGGATGCTGGCCAACCAGTAGTCATCATTCTACATAATTTTGGCAATCCGGGGGTCCCTTTTTAGGATCCGCAAGACATAATCACACATGTGGGCCAATGTTCCAGGTGTCAATGATGCACTGCCAGTGGTGGGTGGAGGAGCACTTTCTGCCAAATCCACATCCCTCCAGTCACGCACAAACCCTGTACCTAACCTTGGCAAGCCAACATTTTCTCTTGCCCCCTGAGAAGCATCATCCTCCCCAAAATAATCATCCCCCCCATCGTCATCCTCCTCCTCCTCTTCCTCTTCTTCCTCCACCTCATCCAGGACAGTTCCCTGAGCAGACAATGCCTGACTGTCATGAAGGCTTCCCTCCTCCTCCTCTTCCTCCTCCGCTGCAGACGCCTGATCCTTAATGTGTGTCAAAGTTTGCATGAGCAGACGCATAAGTTGGATGCTCATGCTTATGATGGCGTCGTATGCGCTTACCAGCCTTGTGCATTCCTCAAAACACTGAAGGACTTTACAGAGGTCTTTCAGCTTTGACCACTCCATGTCCGCACTCAAACTGCCTGCCCGTGTATCCTCCCACAAGTGCATTACAGCCTGCCTCTGTTCACACAGCCTTTCAACCATGTGCATGGTGGATTTCCACCTTGTTGCAACGTCTATGATTAGGCAGTGCTTGAGGAGGTGGAGCGATCGCTGCAGCCTCTGCATATGACTGGAGTCTACGGGCGAGTGACGGATGTGCGAGCACAGTCTTTGCACCTTATGGAGCAGGACTGGTAACTCCAAGTAATTATTTATGAAGCACTGCACCACCAGGTTCAAGGTGTGAGCCAGGCAAGGTATGTGTCTGAGTTTTGCCAGGGCTATGGCCACCACAAAATTACTGCCGTTATCACTGACTACCTTGCCTGGCTCAAGATGTAGACTGCCCAGTACCTCCGCGGTGTGTCTGTTGTGTGTCTGTTGTCGCCCAAAGACATCATCTTTAAAACAGCCTGCTGACGCTTACCACTAGCTGATCGATAGTGGGACACCTCATGTGCAACACTGGCAGCTGCGGATGGAGTGCTCATGCGACTGCACTCTGTCGACGAGCTTTTGCTTCTGGAGGAGGAGGAGGAGGGTGGAACGCCTACAGCCAACTGTTGCCTATACAATGGGCTAGGCAGCACTGTCCCATCGCCGCTGTCCCCTGTGAACCCTGCATCCACCACATTAACCCAGTGCGCAGTGATGGACACATAACGGCCCTGGCCATGCCTAGGGCCCATGCATCTGTTGTGAGGTGCACCTTTCCACTCACTGATTGTTTGAGTGCATGGACAATGCGGTCTTTCACATGCAGGCGGAGGGCAGGGATGGCTTTTCTAGAAAAGAAGTGCCAACTGGGTAGGTCATAGTGTGGGACAGCGTAGGCCATGAGGTCTCTGAACGCTGCGCTTTCAACCAAACGGAACGGCATCAGCTCTAATGAGATCAGTTTGGCAATGTAGGCATTCAAAGCCAGTGAGGTTTTGTAGTCCGCCCACGCTTGCAAGTGCATGGTGTTTAAATGTCTAAGCATGCAACTGGTATTCAATTTTCTGAGATTTTTCCCTCGGCTAAATGTCCTTCCGCACTTCTTACAGATAATCTTTGCCTCATCACTAGGATTTTGGTAAAAAAAGTGCCACACTGCACTCTTCCTATTGTGGGATAAATTTTCAGGGCTTGCACGCTGTGCTAATTTGACTGTCTGGCCAAGCTGTCCTGCAACTTTTTTTGTTTTTTTAACACGTTTTTGGACCGCTACGCGCCTGCCAAATAACTGCACCTGCGATGTCGATGCCTGCCGCGGATCCTCCTCCTCTTCTGAGATATTGCCAGCGGCACCCTCTTCCCCAATGGTTGCCAATCCGGGTCAACAACTGGGTCATCCATCACCTCCTCTTCAATTTCATCTTCACCTTCCTCTGTCACCGTGTAAGGTGGTATCGTATGCAGGAAGGGGCACCTGAGTTTCATCAGGGTCAGATTCTGGCTCAGTAGACTGCGAGGGCAATGCAGTGCTCTGGGTGAATGTACCAGCAGAATCAGATAGCAGTGGCTGTGCATCAGTGCAGTCCATGTCATATTCATCTTGGACTGTGGAATTCAGGATTTGACTTGATAACCCAGGCATGGTAAGTGAAAAGAGCTCCAGGGAGTAATCTGAAGTGTGGCCTGCCACATCCTTCACTTTTGGTGGGGGTGAAGGACACAAGGAAAGGTGTTGTTCCTGACCAGGAGCCTGCACTGATGACTCAGTGCTTGCATTTTTTGAAACTTCAGAAGAGGAGGCGATAGAGCTGGAGGCTGTTTCGGCAATGTAAGCCAAAACCTGTTCCTGATGCTCCAGCTTTAAAAGCGGTTTACTTACTCCCAGAAAAGGGAGCCTTCCAGGCCTTCTGGAGCCAGACAGTGACACAGGCTCAACACCTCCTGCCTTAGGTGCTATTGGTGCTTTTGGCACTGCCAGCAGATGCACCACCACCACCACCATCATTCCCAGCTGCCCCCCCCGCCCACATCCGCGGCCTCTTCCATCATACTTCCTCTTGTTTGGGAAAATGTACCAAAAATACCAGCAGATATACGGTACTGTATCAGAAGCGGACAGCTGTATACGGTTTGGGGGAAAATTTAAATCTCCGTATATATTTCCGGAGTCACACACAGACGCTCACTCAGTATGGATTTGACCGTAATACAAAGAGCAGATATACGGTACTATATCAGAAGCATACAGCTGTATACAGTGTAGGGGAAAATTGCAATCTCCGTATATATTTCCGGAGTCACACACAGACGATCACTCAGTATGGATTTGACCGTAATACAAAGAGCAGATATACGGTACTGTCTCAGAAGCGTACAGCTGTATACGGTGTAGGGGAAACTTGCAATCTCCGTATATATTTCCGGAGTCACACACAGACGCTCACTCAGTATGGATTTGACCATAATACAAAGAGCAGATATACGGTACTGTCTTAGAAGCGTACAGCTGTATACGGTGTAGGGTAAAATTGCAATCTCCGTATATATTTCAGTCACACACAGATAGTCAGCATGTATTTGTCTGTGATACCAGCCGGTACACGGTAGTGTGTGAGGAGCGTACAGCTCTATACGATGTGGGAAAAAATGAACGCTCGGTAAGTGTGCAGAAAAAAAAGAATAAAAGTATTAGTGCTGTGTAGAAAGCAGTCTGCACAGCAGTGTACACACAGCAATACAGCTGTCAGGCAGCTTAATAACCAGCGCTGCTGCACGCAAGAAAATCCTTCCCTGTCACTGCACACTAACTGTACAGCACAATTGCTATCAGCACAAGCACAGAAGAACTTCTCTTTCCTGCCTAACTCTCTCCCTACTGATAAACAGCATCAGTAACCTCTCCCTGCTGTTAATATCGGCAGAAGTAAAATGGAGGTTGTCGCTCAGGGCTTTTATAGACACTATGACGCCCCCCAAAGCAAGCCAATCACTGCAATGCCCTTCTCTAAGATGGTGGTGGACGCTGCACATGTCATCTCGTTGCCCACAGTGTACGTCCTTGCTCATTGGCTGAAAAAAGGCGCCTGCAAGCATTATGGGAAAACCGACTTGGGGGCTGGGGTTGACGACCACATGGCCGACTGCACGCTATGGTCGGGTTTCGGCCAACGAAACCCGACTTTGGCGAAAGTCGGCAACTTTTGAATCTGACCGACCTGTTTTGCTCAACTCTACCTGTAATATTATACTTTTCAAGAAAGGCATCCAGTCCCTTCTTAAATTTTAGTAGGGAATCACTCATTACAACATTATACGACAGAGAGTTCAATAGTCTCACTGCTCTTACAGTAAAGAATCTGCATCTGTGATTATGCTTTAACCTTTTTTCCTACAGACGTAGAGGATGCCCCTTTGTCCCTGTCACAGGTCTAAGAGTAAAAAGATCATTAGAAAGGTCTTTGTACTGTCCCCTCATCTATTTATACATTGTAATAAGATCACTACTAAGCCTTCGCTTTTCCAAACTAAATAACCCCAAGTGTAATAACCTGTCTTGGTATTGCAGACCCCCCAGTTCTCTAATAACCTTGGTCGCTCTTCTCTGCACCTGCTCCAGTTCAGTTATGTCTTTCTTATACACGGAGACCAGAACTGTACACAGTATTCTAAGTGTGGTCGCACTACTGACTTGTATAGAGGTAAAATTATGTTCTCCTCATGAGCATCTATGCCTCTTTTAATGCATCCCATTATTTTATTTGCCTTTGCAGCAGCTGCCTGACACTGGCCACTAAATGTGAGTTTGTCGTCATCTGCAAATCTTGAAATACTACTCTGTATGCCCCCTACAAGGTCATTAATAAATATGTTAAAAAGAAGCGGACCAATACTGACCCCTGTGGTACCCCACTGCTAACTGTGTCCAGGGGCGCCGCTATAATGAGGCGAGTTGAGCCTATTGTCTCAGGCGGCGGCAGCCAGGGGGCGGCAGAGCGGAACTCATAACACGTGGTGTAGTGCCGGCTGGCTCTCCTTAATCCCTCACACAGTCACATCTGACCCTCCCTCCAGCTGTCCCACTCTGGACACTATATATCCCGCAGGGAGACGAGCCGCCACACCCCCCATGCACCCATTCCTTGCCTTTACAGCTCAGCCTGTCACAGCTGTCAATGACGCTGCTATGCTGAACTCTTCTGTGCCCACAGGACCTGTGATGAGGTCACAGGAGAGGAGGAGTCAGGGGTCACATGATTGTGTGCAGGACTGCTGTGATGGTTGTCATGGTGCTGGATGACTGTGGGTAAGTTTGCATGTGGGGTTGGGACGGGTTTACAGTGTGGATGTAGCAGAGCTGTAGTGTGTACAAGTTGGATGTAGCAGAGCCGTGTGTAAAAAGTGTATGGAGCGTAGCTGTGTGTGTACGAGGTGTGCAGAACGGAGCCGTGTGTGTACGAGGTGTACGGAGCGGAGCCGTGTGTGTATGAGGTGTACGGAGCGGAGCCGTGTGTGTACGAGGTGGATGTAGCAGTGCTGTACTGTTTACGAGGTGTACGGAGCGGAGCCGTGTATGTACGAGGTGTACGGAGCCATGTGTGTACGAGGTATATGGAGCGGAGCCGTGTGTGTACGAGGTGTACGGAGCGGAGCCGTGTGTGTACGAGGTGGATGTAGCAGTGTTGTACTGTGTACGAGGTGTACGGAGAAGAGCCGTGTGTGTACGAGTTGTACATAGCAGAGCCCTGTGTGTACAAGGTGGATGTAGCAGTGCTGTACTGTGTACGAGGTGTACGGAGCGGAGCCATGTGTGTACGAGGTGTACGGAGCGGAGCCGTGTGAGTACGAGGTGTACGGAGTGGAGCCGTGTGTGTAAGAGGTGGATGTAGCAGTGCTGTACTGTGTGCGAGGTGTATGGAGCAGAGCCGTGTGTGTACGAGGTGTACGTAGCGGAGCCGTGTGTGTACGAGGTGTATGGAGCGGAGCCTTGTGTGTACGAGTTGGATGGAGCGGAGCCGTGTGTCTGTACGAGGATTACGGAGCCAAGCCGCTCGTGTACGATGTTTACGGAGCTGAGCCGCGCGTGTACGAATTTTACGGAGTGGAGCCGTGTGTACGAGGTGGATATAGCAGTGCTGTGTGTGTACGAAACGGAGCCCTGTGTGTGCGAAGTGTACGGAGTTGAGCCGCTCAGCTCCGTACACACAGGGCTCCGTGCTTGAGCTGTGTGTGTACAGAGCGGAGCAGAGCCGTGTGTGTAGGGAGTGGAGCCTTGTGTGTATGTAGCGGAGCTGCGTGTGTACAAGGTGTACGGAGCAGAACCACGAGTGTATGAGGTGTATGCTGCAAAGCCGCATGTGTACATGGTTTACGGAGTGGAGTCGTGTGTGTACAAGGTGTACAAAGCGTGGCTGCGTGTGTATAAGGTGTACGGAGTGGAGCCATGTGTATACTGAGTGGAGCCTTGTGTGTGTGAGGTGGACGGAGCGGAGCCGTTTGTGTACGAGGCATACAAAGCGGAACCATGTGTGTATGAGGTGTGCAGAGCCGTGCGTGTACAAGGTGTATGGTGGGGAGCATTCATACCTCCCAAGCATCCTGAATTCAGCGGGACACTACCGATTTTGAGAGTCTGCCCCGCTGTCCCGGCCGGGAGCTTTTCCCGTGGACACAGGAGTACATGCCGGAGCCCCGAGGAGCACTTTAAAACTCGCACGTGATGTTCCACCAGAAGTGATGTGCTGGAAGATGACCGGAAATTAGGTAATTCCAGGAGGAGATTGTGACGGAACCATGGAGGCACTTCAGGGAATGCTTCAGATCCATTACCGTGTCCTCGCCTTGGAATCGGGGATGTCGGCCATGTGAGCGGATCATGATATGTCCTGCACCAGGAGGCTCAGGTGGGCACTACAATGGGAGCCGGGCTGGTATAGTATCTTTATAGAATCTTTGTATCTTTCTCTCTGTTCTTTCTTTCTCTCTGTTCTTTCTTTCCCATCTTTCTTTCTCTCTGTTCTTTTTCTTTCTTTCTCTCTGTTCTTTCTTTCCTCTCTTTCTTTCCATCTCTCTGTTTCTTTCTTTTTCTCTATCTCTCTGTTCTTTCCCCTTTCTTTTTCTCTCTCTGTTCTTTCCCCTCTTTCTTTTTCTCTCTCTCTGTTCTTTCCCCTCTTTCTTTCTTTCTCTCTGTTCTTTTTTTCTTTCTCTCTCTCTGTTCTTTCTTTCCCCTCTTTCTTTCTCTTTCTCTCTGTTCTTTCTTTCTTTCCCTCTTTCTTTCTCTCTGTTCTTTTTTTCTTTCCCATCTTTTTCTCTCTGTTCTTTTTCTTTCTCTCTGTTCTTTCTTTCCCCTCTTTCTTCTATCCCTGTTCTTTCTTTCTCTTTCTTTCTCTCTCTGTTCTTTCTTTCTCTCTGTTCTTTCTTTCTTTCTCTTTCTTTCCCCTCTTTCTTTCTTTCTGTTCTTTTTCTCTCTCTCTCTGTTCTTTCTATCTGTTTTCCTTATTTCTCTTTCTCTCTCTCTGTTCTTTCTTTCCCTTCTTTCTTTCTTTCTCTCTATCTCTCTGTTCTTTCTTTCTCTCTTTGTTCTTTCTTTCCCGTCTTTTTTTCTTTCTCTCTCTGTTCTTTCTTTCTCTCTCTGTTCTTTCTTTCCCCTCTTTGTTTTTTTTCTCTCTCTCTGTTCTTTCTTTTCCCTTTCTTTGTTTATTTATTTCTCTCTCTACTTTCTCTCTGTTCTTTTTTGCTTTCCCCTCTTTCTCTCTCTCCTTTCTCTCTGTTTTCTTTCTTCTCTCTCTGTTTTTTCTTTTACTCAGTACAAGTGTGCCCATAGTACCAGTCACTGTGTCCTCAGTACCAGTCAGTGTGATCACCAGTGCTAAATGGGTGTGGTCGGGGCGTGGACATGGGTGTGACTAGTTGTGAAATGGGTGCGGTCGGGGCGCCGTTTTGCAGCTCGCCTCAGGCAGCACAGAGGCTAGGTTCACCCCTGACTGTGACCCAGTCCGAGTGTGCTCCATTAATAACCACCCTTTGTTTCCTATCCCTGAGCCAGTTCTTAACCAACTTACACATATTTTCCCCTATCCCCATTGTTCTCATTTTATGCATCAACCTTTTGTGTGGCACCGTATCAATAGCTTTTAAAAAGTCCATGTACACCACGTCCACTGCATTTCCTTGGTCCAGTCCTGAACTTACCTCTTCATAAAAGCTTATCAGATTAGTCTGACAGGAATGGTCTCTCGTAAACCCATGTTGATACTGTGTCATGAGGTTATTCTTCTTCAGATACTCCAGTATAGTATCTCTTAGAAAACCCTCCAGGATTTTACCCACAGTAGAGGCTAAGCTTACTGGCCTGTAATTTCTAAGTTCAGTTTTTGTCCCCTTTTTGAATATTGGCACCACATTTGCTATACGCCAGTCCTGTGGTACAGACCCTGTTATTATGAAATCTTTAAAGATTAAAAAATAATGGTCTATTAATGACTGTACTTAATTCCTGTAGTACTCGGGGGTGTATCCCATCCGGGCCGGGGATTTGTCAATTTTTGCGATTTTTAGACGCCGCCGTACTTCCTGCTGGGTTAAGCAGGTGACATTTAATGAAGAAATTTTTTTTATCACTGATCATGTTATCTGTCATGGGATTTTCTTGTGTAAATACTGTTAAAAAAAAGTCATTTAGCATATTGGCTTTTTCCTCATCCTCATCCACCATTTCACTCAGACTATTTTTAGTTTCTTACTATTTTTGTAGTTAAAGAATATTTTGGGATTATTTTTACTTTCTATGACAATGAGTCTCTCTGTCTCAATCTTTGCTGTCTTGATTTGCTTTTTACAGAATTTATTTACCGTATATACTCATGTATAAGCCGAGATTTTCAGCACCTTTTTTTGTGCTGAAAATGCCCCCTCGGCTTATACACGAGTCATTGTGCAGAAACCAGCGGGCGAGGGGGAGGGGCGGCAGGAGCCGGTGGCTGGGACATCATACTCACCCTCCCCGTGCCATCGCTGAACATCCCCTGCAATCCTCCACTGTCCCGGCTTCCTGCAGCTCTCCTGTGCTGAGCGGTCTCATTAAGATCATGAAATATAGACGCAACTCAAATCCCATAGGCGTGGCATCCATAATCATGGCCTTAATGCGCGGTTCCATGTGACCGCTCAGCACAGGAGAGCTGCAGGAAGCCGGGACAACGAAGGATTGCAGGGGACGCTCAGTGATGGCACGGGGAGGGTGAGTATGATGGGGGAGAACGGAGGAGGACGGGGGAAGCACGGAGCAGGATGGGGAGGACGGGGGAAGCACTGAGCAGGACGGGCGAGTACAGAGGAGGATGGGGAGCACAGAGGAGCACAGAGCAGGACGGGGGAAGCACAGAGGAGGATGTGGAGCACTAGCAAGGATGGTGGAAGCACAAAGGAGGATGTAGAGCACTGAGCTGGACAAGGGAAGCACAGAGGAGCACGGAGCCGGACGGTGGAGCACAGAGGAGGACTTGGAGCACGGAGCAGGACGGGGGAGCACAGAGGAGGACGTGGAGCACAGAGGAGGACGCGGAGCACGGAGCAGGATGGAGGGAGCACAGAGGAGGATGCTGAGCACAGAGGAGCACGGAGCAGGACGGGGGAAGCACAGAGTAGGACATGGAGCACAGAGGAGCACGGAGCCGGACGGGGGGAGCACAGAGGAGGACGCGGAGCACAGAGGAGGATGTGGAGCACAGAGGAACATGGAGCAGGACAGGGGGAGTAGAGAGGAGGATGCGGAGCACAGAGGAGCACGGAGCAGGACGGGGGAGCACAGAGGAGGACGCAGAGCGCAGAGGAGCACGGAGCAGGACAGGGGGAGAACAGAGGAGCCACACAGAGCAGGACAGGGATGAGGGGACAATGTACACCCGGCTTATACTCGAGTCAATAAGCTTACCCAGTTTTCAGTGGCAAAATTAGGGGCCTCGGCTTATACTCGGGTCAGCTTATACTCGAGTATATACGGTAATCTTCTGCATTTATTTAATGCCTCATCACTACCTACTTGCTTTAATTCCCTAAATCCATTCTTTTTGCCACCTATTGTGCCCCTTACAGTTCTATTTAGCTATAGTTGTTTTCTCCTATTTCTAGCATGTTTATTCCCATAGGGTATATATTGTGCACAGATTCTATTCAGGATGCTAATAAAGGTCTCCCATTTTCTTTGTGTATTTTTATGTCTCAGGATATCGTCCCAGTTAATTGCACCAAGATCATCTCTCATCCGTTGGAAATTTGCCTTCCTGAAGTTTAGTATCCTTGTAACCCCTCTACTACACATCTTACTAAAAGATACATGAAAACTAGTGTTGAGCGATACGATAATGCAAATATCGGCTATCGGCCGATATTAGCTCTATCGGCCTTTCGATAATTCGTTTCGATATTTTCGTCTTATCGAATACCGGAATCGGATTTGTCACTGTCACTGTGAGTGTCCGTCGGTCGGGTCTGTCAGGAGTCAGCGGCACTTACCTGGCAGAAGATCTCCGGCGGTCACGTCCTGGACTGCTTGATGGCCGCCATTATCTTCTCCCTGGCGGTCACATGCAGTTTTTCGCGATAACTGCAGTGACTGCAGGGTAATCCCGGCCGTAAACCAGTCCGATGACGTCACCGCCGGGGAAGCAGGTAATCAGCTGTGCTGCGCCGGGATTCTGATGTAGCAGAGCTGGATCGTCGTGGGACACTCGTTACTATGGACTGCGTCGGTCAGGTGGTATACTTTTTTTTTTTTTTCATTTTTTTACAGGAGATCGATGGCGTCGCAGGATGAGACTGTAATAAAAGTAATGAAAACTGTGTTTTTTTTTTTTTTATTAAATTAAAAAACTTTTTTATAAACATTCACCCGTCCGGGTACATAAACAATTTAACTATTTATCAACAATTTAACTATTTACATACAGGGACCCTGTCCGGGTTATTTATACTTCTTTGGCAGGGGTGTTCCAGGTACCACCTGGTACTCTTCTGATGCTTGCCAAACATCCGAGGCACCAAGGACCACCAGGACCTGATGACGTCGTGTGGCCTGTACAGTCAAGTCGTGACCCGCTATCTGGGTCTGTGTGGCCACCTCTTTCATCTCCCTCGGGGTCTGGAACCCTATGTCCCGGACTGAACGAACCCCAGGGGGCCTAACAGGTGCCGGGTACGGGCCAGCTATACTTATCATGTCCATAGCTGGGGCTGCTGAGGAGACCACTGAGGGAGGCTTGGGAGATTTACGGCGTGGGGTGGGCACTTTTGCAGAGGCCTGGATGTGGGAGGCTGAAGGCTCCGAGGGTCTCACAGGTTCCTGACACACTGGGGAGTAGGGGTCGCACCTGGTAACATTTAGGGCGTACCATCCATTGTAACCCCAGTGTCGGGTGTAAGTCACCAAGTCTCCTGGCAACAGGTCCCTCCCCGGGTGTCCTTCTGGGAGGTGAGCCTCCACGTCCCGCCGGTTCACAAAGACTTCTAAATAAAGTCCAGGCTCCTTGATGAAGCCCCAACCACCTTTCAATTTAAAGCTCCGTACTGCACCCTTACGCCGCGGCTCACACAGGGTTCCTTTTTCCTTTCTCATCCGGTCCTTATCTGCCCGGTCCTTCTCCAGGTTACGTTGCCGAAGTTTTTGGGATTCTCGCTGCTCCCTTTGTCGCTCTGCTTCCCGCTCCCAACGTCTCCACTCTTCCTCCTGACGCCGGTTGAAATTCTCCTCCACCAGCTGCTCCATGTCTCCACCATCAAACTGCAGCTTACAGTGTCCGGTTTGCGGCAGCTCTCCTGGCGCCCCCAGTCCTGGCGGCGCTCCCCTGCGGAGGAAGCAGACGGCTCTAAATCAGATGACAGTCGGGGCTCCGGTACAGGCAGGTAGTGCTCTGGTGCCTGCGCGGCCTCCTCCATGAGGACGGGTGTCGCTTCTTCTGTCTCAGCGACGGGGGCAGACAGCGGGATCTGTCGTGCTGACGGTGCTGCGGTTTTTGCAGGAACGGGTGCCTCCACTGCGACAACGTCAACCGGATCACATTGCAAGGACTCCTCTACTAGAACGGGTGCCTCACCTTCCGGTACAGACACTTCAGGTAAGAGGGATTGGCGCCGCTCCAAGTTTAGTTTTAGGGCACGCCAGCTGGCTTCCATCCTGGCGACCTCCTCCCGGTGCCGGGCCAGGCCTCTTAGGGTATCCTCCGCTTCTTGCAGCGTAGGAGGGTTTCCAGGCCGGGTGCCCAATGGTGGTTCCGTGGCGATCGGGTCGCTTCCGTGGGGGGAGAGCTCTGACTGCTCCATCCCTTCACACTTCTGCTCGTGTCCATTAGCCATCTCTGCCAAGTCACATGTGTCATCATTAGCATCTGGAGAGGGCCCCTCTTTTGTAGGGAGGCGGGACCTTCGTGTTA
Source organism: Oophaga sylvatica (assembly GCA_033576555.1). NCBI lineage: Eukaryota > Metazoa > Chordata > Amphibia > Anura > Dendrobatidae > Oophaga > Oophaga sylvatica. The sequence continues at coordinate 144,464,103 of JARQOD010000002.1, forward strand.
GTTTCCACACACTGAGGAGGATGAGGAGGCGGAACTGAAGAGCTGTGGGGCACGATCTTACATTGCAGTACCATTTAGAGCCATCGTTTTCGCGTCACTGAGTGAGTGTACAGTACACCCATGAAGAGCACGCCCTTCTTCTTCACCAGTGCCTCGTCGTGACGCAGATATGGCGGAAAAATGGCAAATACATTCTCTGATGATTTTAGCAATTCTCAAGCACAAAACCAGTTCAATTCAGGCACACAGGACTCGCTTATAGTGAGCTACAGAATCCTGTTCGTGACGCCCAAGTTGAGTCGCACAGAGCCAGAGGTTTTGGGGGTACTCGGCACCGAGCCCGTCGACTTCTATGGGGTATGTCACGGCTTTACCCGGCAATTGAATCAGAGTCTATTTTACTATGTAGAAGTGTATAAACTATAAATATATGTATATATATGTCACAATGACATGTATATATATATATATATATATTGTATTCTATGTGTGTATATTTTGTGTTTACAACGTAAGAAAGGTTTTTTTTTTGTTTCGATATTTTGTTCCCATAGACTTACATTGGACTTCCGCAATCGGAATCGGATATCGACGATATTTAGTGCTATCGGCGATACAATTTCGATACGATATTTTTAGATATCGAGCAATATCGCTCAACACTAATGAAAACTTATTATTTTGTGATCACTATTACCCAAGTGACCCCAACCCTTATATTTGATATGTGGTCTGGCCTGTTGGTTAATATTAGGTCTAGCAGTGCCCCCCTTCTTGTTGGGTCCTGAACTAATTGTGAAAGGTAATTGTCTCTTATAGTTGTCAAAAACCTATTACCTTTGCTGGAACTGCAGGTTTCTGTTCCCCAATGTATTTCAGGGTAGTTGAAGTCCCCCCATAATAATGACTTCTCCTTGAGTCGCTGCTTCATCTATTTGCTTTACGAGGATATTCACCATTGCTTCCATTATTTTTGGAGACTTATAAGAAACCCCTATCAGTAATTTATTATTCTTTCCCCCTCCCCTTATCTCCACTCACAGGGACTCTACATCTTCATTAGATTCACATATATTATCACACAGGATGGGTTTTAAGGATGATTTTACATATAAACACACACCCCCCTCGCTTATTTGTATGGTCATTTCTAAACAGACTATAGCCCTGTAAATTAACCGCCCAGTCATGGCTCTTGTCCAGCCATGTATCAGATATCCCCACCATGTCATAATTATTTTCCAACAAAATTAATTCTAATTCCTCCATTTTGTTGGTGAGGCTTCTGGCATTAGTATACATGTACTTTATGTATCTCTCTGTACCTCTATTCTTTCTTAAATTATTAACTGTTCTAACCCCAGCCCCCATGCCACCCCCATCCCCAATTTCATTATTTGTGCCCAGGTCTCTATCTGCACTGTCTTCCCCTCCTATAAAATGAATACCCTCCCCCCAGTCCCTAGTTTAAACACTCCTCCAACCTTCTAGCCATTTTCTCCCCTAGCACAGCTGCACCCTCCCCATTGAGGTGCATCCTGTCTCTAGCATAGAACCTGTAGCCAACTGAGAAATCGGCCCAGTTCTCAGGGAACCCAAACCCCTCCTTCCTACACTAATTCTTGAGCCACTTATTAACCTCCCTAATCTCCCGTTGCCTCTCTGGTGTGGCACGTGGTACAGGCAGTATTTCAGAAAATACCACATTGGAGGTCCTTGCTTTAAGCTTGCAGCCTAATTCCCTGAAATCATCTTTAAGGACCTTCCACCTACCTCTAACTTTGTCATTTGTGGTAATGTGCACCATGACTGCTGGGTCCTCACCCGCCCCTCCCAGTAATCTGTCAACTCGTTCAGCGATGTGTCGGACTCGAGCGCCAGGTAGACAGCACACTGTTCAACGATCCCTGCCTTTGTGACTGATTGCCCTATCTGTTCCCCTAATAATTGAGTCCCCCACTACTAGCACCTGTCTGGCCTGCCCTGCTCTCCTATTTCCCCCCTTACTGGAGCAGACACTCCTCTGGCTTTCAGAGGACATGCCTTACTGCAGCAGGCTACCCTGTACTGACACGCCCCTCATCTGTCAACTTAGCAAACTTATTGGTGTGTGCCAGATCAGGACTAGCCTCCCTGGTGCTTTTCTCTCTACCCCGCCTTCTAACTGTCACCCAGCTTGCTGCTTCACTGTCCTGCAACCCCATCCTAGCATCCCCCCTCATCTATCCCATTGAGCGTCTGCTCAGTGAGCAGAAGACTCCTTTCCATATTGTCTATGGCTCTCAGTGTTGCCAGCTGCACATTTAGATCCAGTATCTGGGCTTCCAAATGCACAACATACTCACATCTCGCACAGCAGTATGCACCCTCGACCGGCTGTTCAAGGATTGCATACATGTGGCAAGATGTACACTGGATGGCATTGGCAATAGTGGAGCACATTCCTAATGGGGATTTCAGCAGACAGAAAAGATAAGTAAAAATAAATAAAAAGTATTAATAAAATATAACAGCTATAACAGCAATTCAGTAATTCCTCCCTTGGAAACTCCCTGAATCCAAAGTCACTGAATCACAAGTCACACACTTACCACAGCTCGCACTTATGCTCCTGTCACACTCAGCTCACTCACACTCACTGAAGTAGAAGATTTAAAGAGATTTTTTTTTCTTCAACAGCAAACCACCCTGCTGCTCAATGCACTTCTAAAACATGACAAAGCTAAGAGATTGAGCTCCACCATCTTCAATCTGTTGTCCATGGAAATGCTGCCTTTCCGCCTGGTATATACAGACAGTTTCCAAAAGCTGATGGCTGTTGCAATCCACAAGTAACAGTTGCCCGGTAGTCATTATTTCTCTAAGAAAGCTGTTCCTGCACTATACCAGCATTTCCTAGACAACATGACCTGTTCCTTGACTAAATCTATGTCTGCCAGGGTGCATTTCACTACAGACACTTGGACAAATAAATATGGCCAAGGGCCTTACATCTCGTTGACTGGGCACAGGGTGACTCTGGTAACTGTGGGGGCTGCTCCACAAGTCTTTGAATCCCCAAGTCTTGCAGGACAAACCTGTATTTCACACTTCCTCTACTGCTTCTGCCTCCTCCTCTACCTCGTCTAGGTCCTCCACCTGCACCCTAAACCTCTGTCTTAATGAGGCACACGTTTCAAACGTGCAGAGCGAATCACCACCACCTCCGTACTGCGCAGCCAGGCCTCACCGCAATCAGGCAGTATTAAAATTGATATGCCTTGGAGATCACAGTGATACTGCTGAAGAGTTTTGAACACCTCTACAGGCCGAGTTTGAGGAATGGCTGTCTCTTCTGAACCTGGATCCAGCAAAGGCCCTGTCCGATAACACTGAGAACCTGATGTCAGCCCTAAGCTCACATACATGCCTTGCATGGCTCACGTCCTCAACCTGGTGGTACAGCAATTTTTCAGCCACTATCCTGGCCTGGTTGAGCTGCTAAAGAAAGGAAGGAAGCTGTGTGCTCACTTCCGACGTTTGGTGGAATTCCACTCTGTACATATTGCAGCGACTGTGGCAGCAGCAACATACCCTGACCCAGTATGTCATGTGGCATAGCCTGGGCCAACACAGTACAGATGTGGCGCATATCACATTTACAGAATGAGCACAGATTAAGGACCTCTGCACCCTTCTGCACACTTTCGAAATGGCTACTAACATGGTTAGCGCTGACATGCCATTGTCAAGGTAAATATTCATATACTGTTATGCTTTCATACATATGTATGCTTATGTATGCTTCGCTTCCATTTTGTTTCATCGCCGCCATTTTAAACAATAAGCTTTTCCCTTCTCGAATATTATGTCAGATATATCAGAACAGAAGCTTGAGCTAAAGAAGACACCAGCATCGGCCAAACGCCTACACCTGTTTCCTCTGAGGAAATGTCAGACGGCTGGACAAGACCACAACAAGGAAATGTTACAATGATTGAACTTTACATGAAATGTCACATATATAGACATAGAAATGAGCCCACTACATTTTCCTGTTCTTACATTTCACAGTCTGCTTGAACAAAGACCTAACCAATCAGAGATGGAAGATGCTAGACATATATCGTTTGCCCACGCTTGCAGACGTTAGCAATATACTGTTTTACCCTTTACCCCACCCTGTCATTCTGTTTGCTACGTATGACATTGTATGACGTGTTTTGTGCATATAGTCTCGTGTATGCAGAAATAAAGATCAGATCATTGCTGAGACCGGTGCCAGCTAGTACCCTTCGGAGCATGGTCTAAGTCTGAACCAGAAACTTTGTCTGACTCTTTCTTATACTGGTACCACATGCTCATAGCCAAATTTGGAGTGACTGGAGGACGAGTGTTTGACGAGACGACCCCGTCAATTGGCGCGTGAACATGGGGCGTGGCCAGCGGCTCGCTACTTGCCAGACCCGTCTCATAGATTTCCCGGGGGTACCCACGGTGACTGAATTTGAGGACTGATCACCCTCCGTCGAGCACGGTAAGTTGGGAGCATATATTTATATGTCCCACTTGCCTGTGTGTCAGTCACTGTAGGTCCTGTCGTGTTTTCTGTCTGGGTCTGGGTGAGTGACCAGTCGAGTGGTGAGACTGGGGGCGACCCCGCGCCACGTCCCGAACCAGCACTGTCAGACCGAGTGACGTTGCGTGCCTGCGCGTACTCGTGTGCACCACTTCCTCCTCCTCCGGTCACTGTACTCTGTTCTAGATAGCTGTCTCCCGTGACTGTAGATGTATAGTGTTGATGTGGGTATAGCTGCCTCACGTGACAATTTGAAGGTGTCCAAATTTCTAGTATCTTGTAGAGAATTGTGGTAGGGGTGCGCATAATCAAATTCCTCCAAGGGAAAAGGACGAATTGAGTAGGGCTCTTCATCTGGGAGGTGACAAATAGAGCGGGGACTCTTTGTCTGACAAATTGAGCAGGGACTCTTTGTCTAACCCGGGAAGTCTCATTAGGGGAAGCCCAGGTGTCAGCACAGAGAGCCGGGACTCTGTGCTGTGGAGAGTGTCACGGCGAACTGTGCTGTAAAGTCACCATCCATAGTTAGGGAAGGGATAGATTGAGGAGGACTCTCTGTCTTGTCAGTGCATAGAGCGGGGACTCGGTATTGACGGGTGGTGACCTGCAAGTGACGCCGGTGGTCTGATTCGCGACAGATCATTGCACTCTGTTAACATCATGATGCGCATGTTTAAATCAGAAAAACCCCACAAGTTAGAGGGTGGTGCTTTGGGAGTTGGTGAGATTGTGGAGTCACGGGCAGGCAAGAAGGCTGTTAAAAATGTGAGGAGTTTGTATAAGATGATGGGTCTTCCTAGTACGGGCAGACTTCAGCCTTCAGTGTGGAAAAGATTATGTAGGACAGAAGAAAGGAAAGTTATGTGATGAGGGACTCCTGCATCAGGCTCAGGCACATCTCAGAGTAGCAAATGATTTGAAAGTTGAGGGCTGGAAGGAAGTAGACGGTGCAGGAGTATCAGAAGGTGCTAAGCCTTTGTTTGGATATGTGAAATGCTCAGAATGTGATCTTGTTGATGTAACTAAAATGGCTGTCAGACCCCTCATGCCTGTCACTGTGCCCAGTGCGCCCCAGCCACCGCCCTATAATGGTGCCGACACCAAATCACCGGAAGGGTGGGTGTGTCGTGTGTGTGGAGAACAGAACCCGCCCTGGGCGGAGTCCTGTCATGTTTGTGGGGCTCCCCGCCCCTGGCCCCCACCGGAAATGCCCATCTTGGGACACCCAGCAGCCATCTTGGGACACCCACTTACACCCACTTCCTCTGGCAGCTATCTTGGCACACCCGTAAATGGTCCCTCCCCTTCCTCCAGCGGCCATCTTGCTACACCACACGGCCATAATGGGACACCCGGAAGCAGCCAACACCCCACTTCCTCTGGCAGCCATCTTGGTACACCCGGAACCACCCAGTCAGGCCTATATCCCCTCCTGACGCCTTCCGGCACCTACTACCAACCACCCGGACGGCCAGAAAAGGTTCTAGTCCCCGTCGCTGAGGCCCCTGTCCCAGGGCTCGGTCCTTCAGCCCCTGCCTCTGTTCCTAATCCGGAAGCTACTGCACTACCTCTGTTCCCAGTTGGTGCCCCTCCCAAGATAGGAGAAATTAGGCACCAGGAGCTATCTGAAATTAATAATAAAGTGGTAAAATTTGTGATTGCTTTGTCTAAAGAGTTAACTAACACCCACTCTGCAGTGTCTGCTTCTCTCCCAGAATCCACAGATGACACAGTGCACAACTTCTCGCCTGGTGACCTTGTGTACGTGAAAAAGTTTGTGAGAAGAGACTGTCTCCAGCCCAGATTCGAGGGACCCTACACCGTGGTCCTGACCACCCCTACTGCCCTGAAACTCGAGGGCAAGAACACCTGGATTCACGCCTCCCACTGTAAAAAGGATAAGACTAGTCAGCAGTCATGAAGTTTCTGATATACATATCCTTTTGGGCTGCATCCTGATCTCCAGTAGTGCCATCATGCCCACCTTCGGGGTTAACTTCTGGGTTAATACTACAACCCTGTGGTTATCTTTAAGTTCAATTTCTGCCAAATATTTAACTGTGATAGAAATGATTTCAAGGGGCACAAATGATTTAGTGCAGGCAAAGAGAGGAGCAAGGATATATGCTGTAGGTACTCGTCCTGCGGCAGGGGGAGGGGGAGATGTGTGCCAGGAGGTGGACAGAGGTTGTGCCGCGGGTGCAGGAGAGCAGGATATTTCAGGAGAGATTGCAGAAACTGATAACAAGGGGTGTTTTAGTTAAAACCTAGCCCCCACCTTCAGCATCTCTGCAGCTAAGGTTCCTTATCAGTAGCCTTGACAGTAAAAATTCCAACTTCAGCTTCCCCCTTCGGCTACCCGGATTTAACCCTCTATGTATTGGCTGGTACAATATATATATATACACTTTTGTTCCAGATATCTCAGGATGCTGCTTGGTTTACAGTTATTGATTTTGCCAATGTTATTTTTATAATATGTTGATGACTTACTGATTTGTGCCCCCTCCAGGAAACAGTGTCGTATTGCAACAATATTACTCGTGTTGTTTCAGTGCCAAGCTGGTTGTAGAGCGTCAAGGGATAAACTGCAGTTTTGTAGATCTTCAGTTATCTTTTTGGGACATTGCATTACACCGGAGGGCTTGACATCTGACCAGCGCTCGCAAAGAAGCTGTACAGAATTTTCCTATTCCTGTTAATGTTGCCGCTCTTAGGACATTTCTTGGACTGGTTTCTACTGCAGACAGTGGTGACATGCTGTGTCAATCCTCATGCAGCCTCTCTATGACTGTATCACCATTGTGCTTTTTTTGAACTAACTCCTGAAGGTATAGACTGTTTTTATTCCCTCAAAAACAGGATTGTGGCAGCTCCAGCGCTAGGAACCCCCAACTATGAACTACCATTCACCCTGTATCTCCATGAACAGCAGGGACGCGCGGCAGGAGTATTGACTCAATTACATGGTGATAATCAAAGGCCAGTGGCCTGTTTCAGTGGAAGACTAGATGCAGTGGCTAGAGGTGCCCCGTGCTGTGTACGGGCAGTACATGCTGTAGGACTATTGCTCCACAAATCGTCAGACATCGTGCTTGATCATCCACTGACAGTACTTACACCTCATGATGTACCGTATACACCATACTGAACCAGGTGCAACCGGCACATCTTTCAGCTGCACGTCACCTTCGATTGCAATGTGCACTTTTAATGCCTCCAAATGTTTCTTTGCAGAGATGTACCACACTTAATCCTGCCACATTGTTGCCTCTCTCGGATCTAGAGGGAAGGTCAGGTACGGTATTGTACAAAGAAGATCCAAGAGAGGAGATTCCTTATGATTGTGTTCAGCTTATGGCACAGGAAACAGCAGGCCTACCCACAGTGTTTGAAACTGAAAGACTTAATGCTGATTTTGAATCTTTTGTAGATGGATCTCGCCACCAAGATGACTCAGGTACCTTCCACACCAGGTATGCCATCGTCTCCCTGAATGCAGTAATCAAAGCAGAACCAATGCTCCCACATCAGTTGGCCCAGGAGGCTGAACTTAAGGCTCTGACCGAGGCCTGTAAGATAGCTGAAGGTAGAATTGTTAACACCTACACAGATTCTAGATATGCATTCGGTATAGCTCATGATTTTGGTCCAATTTGGAAATCTAGAGGATTCCTGACGGCAGCAGGACATCCCATTAAAAATGCTGACGCAGTCCAGCAGTTAATTGATGCATTACAATTACCAAAAGAAGTAGCTGTCATAAAAGTTAAAGCACATACCAGATGCACTGATCAGGTGAGTAAAGGATACAAAATGGCCAATGCAGCAGCAAAAACAGCAGCCAGTGGACCACTCCAAGGGGTAACGATGCACCAGGTAAGTGCTCCCAAAAATCCCTTTGTGTCAGAGGATGCCTTAGCCCAGATGCAAAAGACAAAAAACCTGACTGGCACTTCCAGACTAATGTGAACTAGGTGCAAACCAAAGGGAGCTACCTTCATGTAAAACATCCAAAAAAAGGCTGCACTCAAGCATACTAAAGCATGACAACATAGAATACATGAAATTTTGAATAGCAATATGGCTTTGGAATATAAGGAAAAATTTGAGACGCTTAGTATAAACATTTGGCCAAACATTTTAAAGCCCAACAACCATCGTCAAGGTGGTCTCAATTCTGTTGAGTCCCTAACCTAATGTGAACATACCTCTATTAGGCTGATATCTGAATTTCTGGGTGAATATGCACCTCTGTCAGTAATGCCTGCATTTATGGGTTAAGTAGGGAGCTGGTGTAATTAAAATCACCACCTGGTGGGGGCGGAGTGCTCGGTCAGCAAGCTAACATTCAAAAGACAAAAAACCTGACTGGCACTTCCAGACTAATGTGAACTAGGTGCAAACCAAAGGGAGCTACCCTCATGTAAAACATCCAAAAAAAGGCTGCACTCAAGCATACTAAAGCATGACAACATAGAATACATGAAATTTTGAATAGCAATATGGCTTTGGAATATAAGGAAAAATTTGAGACGCTTAGTATAAACATTTGGCCAAACATTTTAAAGCCCAACAACCATCGTCAAGGTGGTCTCAATTCTGTTGAGTCCCTAACCTAATGTGAACATACCTCTATTAGGCTGATATCTGAATTTCTGGGTGAATATGCACCTCTGTCAGTAATGCCTGCATTTATGGGTAAAGTAGGGAGCTGGTGTAATTAAAATCACCACCTGGTGGGGGCGGAGTGCTCGGTCAGCAAGCTAACATTCAAAAGACAAAAAACCTGACTGGCACTTCCAGACTAATGTGAACTAGGTGCAAACCAAAGGGAGCTACCCTCATGTAAAACATCCAAAAAAAGGCTGCACTCAAGCATACTAAAGCATGACAACATAGAATACATGAAATTTTGAATAGCAATATGGCTTTGGAATATAAGGAAAAATTTGAGACGCTTAGTATAAACATTTGGCCAAACATTTTAAAGCCCAACAACCATCGTCAAGGTGGTCTCAATTCTGTTGAGTCCCTAACCTAATGTGAACATACCTCTATTAGGCTGATATCTGAATTTCTGGGTGAATATGCACCTCTGTCAGTAATGCCTGCATTTATGGGTAAAGTAGGGAGCTGGTGTAATTAAAATCACCACCTGGTGGGGGCGGAGTGCCAAATGTTTATACTAAGCGTCTCAAATTTTTCCTTATATTCCAAAGCCATATTGCTATTCAAAATTTCATGTATTCTATGTTGTCATGCTTTAGTATGCTTGAGTGCAGCCTTTTTTTGGATGTTTTACATGAGGGTAGCTCCCTTTGGTTTGCACCTAGTTCACATTAGTCTGGAAGTGCCAGTCAGGTTTTTTAGTCTTTTGAATGTTAGCTTGCTGACCGAGCACTCCGCCCCACCAGGTGGTGATTTTAATTACACCAGCTCCCTACTTTACCCATAAATGCAGGCATTACTGACAGAGGTGCATATTCACCCAGAAATTCAGATATCAGCCTAATAGAGGTATGTTCACATTAGGTTAGGGACTCAACAGAATTGAGACCACCTTGACGATGGTTGTTGGGCTTTAAAATGTTTGGCCAAATGTTTATAGTAAGCGTCTCAAATTTTTCCCTATATTCCAAAGCCATATTGCTATTCAAAATTTCATGTATTCTATGTTGTCATGCTTTAGTATGCTTGAGTGCAGCCTTTTTTTGGATGTTTTACATGAGGGTAGCTCCCTTTAGTTTGCACCTAGTTCACATTAGTCTGGAAGTGCCAGTCAGGTTTTTTGTCTTTTGAATGTTAGCTTGCTGACCGAGCACTCCGCCCCACCAGGTGGTGATTTTAATTACACCAGCTCCCTACTTTACCCATAAATGCAGGCATTACTGACAGAGGTGCATATTCACCCAGAAATTCAGATATCAGCCTAATAGAGGTATGTTCACATTAGGTTAGGGACTCAACAGAATTGAGACCACCTTGACGATGGTTGTTGGGCTTTAAAATGTTTGGCCAAATGTTTATACTAAGCGTCTCAAATTTTTCCTTATATTCCAAAGCCATATTGCTATTCAAAATTTCATGTATTCTATGTTGTCATGCTTTAGTATGCTTGAGTGCAGCCTTTTTTTGGATGTTTAACATGAGGGTAGCTCCCTTTGGTTTGCACCTAGTTCACATTAGTCTGGAAGTGCCAGTCAGGTTTTTTGTCTTTTGAATGTTAGCTTGCTGACCGAGCACTCCGCCCCCACCAGGTGGTGATTTTAATTACACCAGCTCCCTACTTTACCCATAAATGCAGGCATTACTGACAGAGGTGCATATTCACCCAGAAATTCAGATATCAGCCTAATAGAGGTATGTTCACATTAGGTTAGGGACTCAACAGAATTGAGACCACCTTGACGATGGTTGTTGGGCTTTAAAATGTTTGGCCAAATGTTTATACTAAGCGTCTCAAATTTTTCCTTATATTCCAAAGCCATATTGCTATTCAAAATTTCATGTATTCTATGTTGTCATGCTTTAGTGCAGCCTTTTTTTGGATGTTTTACATGAGGGTAGCTCCCTTTGGTTTGCACCTAGTTCACATTAGTCTGGAAGTGCCAGTCAGGTTTTTTGTCTTTTGAATGTTAGCTTGCTGACCGAGCACTCCGCCCCCACCAGGTGGTGATTTTAATTACACCAGCTCCCTACTTTACCCATAAATGCAGGCATTACTGACAGAGGTGCATATTCACCCAGAAATTCAGATATCAGCCTAATAGAGGTATGTTCACATTAGGTTAGGGACTCAACAGAATTGAAACCACCTTGACGATGGTTGTTGGGCTTTAAAATGTTTGGCCAAATGTTTATACTAAGCGTCTCAAATTTTTCCTTATATTCCAAAGCCATATTGCTATTCAAAATTTCATGTATTCTATGTTGTCATGCTTTAGTATGCTTGAGTGCAGCCTTTTTTTGGATGTTAGCCCAGATGCAGACTCAGGTGCGCCAGGAGGAAGTAGAAAAGTGGAAAAAAGAAGGTGCATGTCTGAATGAAGCAAATGGGGTATGGGGAAGAGGGATGCGTCGATGCCTTCCAAGGGCGTTGTACCCTGCGGTCGCCCAGATGTTACATGGGCCAACCCACCAGTCCAAAACTGCTGTAATGAGCGTGATGCAGAAGCAGTGGGTGGCACCAGGCTTTTCCACCTGTATGGAAGGTTTGATCCAGGGATGCATGGTATGTGCTACACATAATCAGGGAAGGGTAGTCAAGACACCATCCAAACACGCCCCTCGGCCCCTCTATCCTTTCCAGAGACTGCAGATTGATTATATTCAGCTGCCAAAATCAGGGTCATGGGAGTACGTGTTGGTGTGTTTTGATTTATTCTCAGGTTGGCCGGAGGCTTTCCCGATTGCCAAGGCTACGGCTGCGGCAACCGCAAAGAAGCTGCTTGCGGAGGTGGTGTGCAGTATGGAGTACCAGAGGTGATCGAAAGTGACAGAGGTACACATTTCCCAGGTGAAATAATGAATGAAGTTTTGACAGCTCTGGGAATTCAACAAGCTTTCCACACCCCATATCATCCACAAAGCAGTGGAAAAGTAGAAAGACTAAATGGGACATTGAAGTTAAAAATCCAAAAGGCCATGGCTGAAACAGGGAAATCTTGGCCTGAATGTTTACCATTAGCCCTATATTCAGTAAGGTACACTCCAAATAGGAAAACTGGACTTTCTCCGTATGAAATACTATTTGGCAAAGTGCCTAGTTTAGGATGTTTCTTTCCCAAGCACTGGAAATGAGTAACCATGTATTAAGCTCATATGTAAGGGATTTGCATAAAAGACTCAAGAAAGTACATGATAATGTCTTCAGTTCTCTTTCAGATCCAAACCAGGATCCTGGGAGTCACAGCCTGCAGCCCGGAGACTGGGTAGTCATTAAAAGACACGTGAGAGAGAGTCTGGATCCGAGATTTGATGGACCTTTTCAAGTTCTACTGACGACAAGTACCACAGTCAAGCTACAAGACAAGGAAACTTGGATCCACGCATCGCATTGTAAGAAGATCCTTGGAGAGCCTCCAGAAGAGGAATGATGCTACCTACTAATGACATTTGCTTGCATCCTTGCAGTAACGGATGCTTGGAACAGACTTAGCCGTGTAGATGGTGATGATAACAGGTTCATTAGACACCACTTAGCTTTAGTGGATGGTGCATGATGAGTAATATTTCAAAGTTTATAGATTTGGCACACCGATTAGTATTACAGTATTCAGCTATATGGAACCTTCCACCATCAATGTATTGGGTATGTGGGGATGGGCGACTTAGGTCCAAACTCCCCATGACTTGGACTGGGCAATGCACCCTGGTAAAATTGGCAATGCAGTTCAGAATCATGCCCTGGGATGACCCTAGTAGCCACAACCCTGAAATGTCCACTCCATTAACATCCAGAAGCAAAAGGAGCCTAGATCAACTACACCTTGGTTATACTGAGGATCCCAAAATTTATATAGACTCCATAGGAGTTCCAAGGGGGGTCCCAGACGAATACAAAGCCCAAAATCAGATTTATGCAGGTTTCCGCTCTATTTTCCCACAAGTACAAATCAATATCAATGTAGACTGGATAAACTACGTATACTACACCGAGCAAAGGTTCATCAATTTTAGTCAAGATGCTTTCCAGGGCATAGTTGAGGAACTAGGCCCCAACACAAGAATGACTCTCCAAAATAGACTGGCCATTGACATGATCCTAGCTGAGAAAAGTGGGGTCTGTGGGATGATAGGAGAAGAATGTTGTACTTATATCCCTCAGAACTCTGGGGATAATGGAAAAACTATGATAGCCCTTACAAAAATTAAGAAGCTGGCTCGGGAGGTGAAAGAGAATGCAGGAGTTGACACCTCTTTCTTCTCAGAATGGTTGGGAGGCTTCAAAGGATTTCTCCAACAGGCCTGTTTGGTGGTAGCAGGGCTTCTAGTCATAGGATTGATAATTCTGTGTTGTGTGGTACCCATATACAGGAAAGCTGTAACCAATGCAACAGACCCCACAGGTACCTTCCTCTATCAAGAGGATATGTATATGAACGAAGGGGATATGGAAAATTATACCCCACTGAACAAACCTGACAAAACCCTCTATGACAAGATACAAATAAGAGAGTTAGTTTAGGGACAGATGGGATAACTCCATGTGTTAACCAACGTAGGGACTCAGTTGTCTGGAGGCGTCTCGCAAGGGGACAGTCTCTGAGATAGCTGGGTGAAGAAATCCACCTCCCCTCTCCCCACACATGGACAGTCTCAAAGGTCACCTCGCCAAGGGAAAAACTTAGTGTTTAGGGGGATTGTCAAGGTAAATATTCATATACTGTTATGCTTTCATACATATGTATGCTTATGTATGCTTCGCTTCCATTTTGTTTCATCGCCGCCATTTTAAACAATAAGCTTTTCCCTTGTCGAATATTATGTCAGATATATCAGAACAGAAGCTTGAGCTAAAGAAGACACCAGCATCGGCCAAACGCCTACACCTGTTTCCTCTGAGGAAATGTCAGACGGCTGGACAAGACCACAACAAGGAAATGTTACAATGATTGAACTTTACATGAAATGTCACATATATAGACATAGAAATGAGCCCACTACATTTTCCTGTTCTTACATTTCACAGTCTGCTTGAACAAAGACCTAACCAATCAGAGATGGAAGATGCTAGACATATATCATTTGCCCACGCTTGCAGACGTTAGCAATATACTGTTTTACCCTTTACCCCACCCTGTCATCCTGTTTGCTACGTATGACATTGTATGACGTGTTTTGTGCATATAGTCTCGTGTATGCAGAAATAAAGATCAGATCATTGCTGAGACCGGTGCCAGCTAGTACCCTTCGGAGCATGGTCTAAGTCTGAACCAGAAACTTTGTCTGACTCTTTCTTATACTGGTACCACATGCTCATAGCCAAATTTGGAGTGACTGGAGGACGAGTGTTTGACGAGACGACCCCGTCACCATCATCAGCATTACTAGACTTTGAATAGCCAGCAATACAGCATGGGCTTGGACCTCATGGAAGAGCCTGACATATGAGTGCCTTCTTGCTGCATTATCTGCAACATGATCCCCATATAGTTATGATTCAAATTAGTGCTGGGTTTGCCACTTTGTTAGATGCACGCTATAAGACAAAATTTTGCCAGATGGTTCTGTTCTTGCTCTGAAAAGGGATCCGTGAATGCTGGAGTATGGAAACACATTTTTACAAAACCTTTAGAGAGGTTTTCAACCAAAACAGCATTGAGGCACACAGTGTGCATCGCAGCTCTAGACTTCCAACCTCCAGCATGTCAATTTATCAATGCCAAAACATTAACAGCAGCACCAGCAGCAGCAGAAGTGTAAGTGGCAGAAGCAAGGCCTCTGAGACCGGCAGGCCTTGAGTTAACTACCTTTGTTACCAGGGCCGGCTCCAGGTTTTTATGGGCCCCGGGCGAAAGAGCCTCAGTGGGCCCCTTTAACACAGACCACGATTCATGATGCACAGATACTGCAGAGAAATATGGGTATAGCACAACGTCAAACACTTCACTTCTTCCATTACATGACTGATATCTATTGTAAATTGTACAATAGCTTAAAAACCGCCAAATCCTCGCAGCACACAGTACAGACTGGACAGTACAATCCTCCATACAATATTATGGGCACCATATAGTCTCCCCCTCATCACCCATATAATACCCCATGCAGGATGTCACCCCCTATCCCCCATATAATGCTCCATACAGAATACTGATCCCCATATAATGCTCCATACAGGATACTAGTCCCCATATAAAGCTCCATACAAAATATGGAGCTCTCCTCTGCGCTGTGCTGCGTTCTGCACTGTTACGGCTCAGGAAAGGGCGCCATGGAAAGACTCCCATCATCATCATTGCCTGCCCATTATCATCATCATTGCCTGCCCATTATCATCATCGCCTCCCCATCATCATCATTGCCTGCCCATTATCATCAATGCCTGCCCATCATCATCATTGCCTCCCCATCATCATCATTGCCTCCCCATCATCATCATCCCCTCCCTATAATCATCATTGCCTCCCCATCAATATCATTGCCTGCCCATCATCAATGCCTGCCCATCATCATCAATGCCTGCCATAATCATCATTGCCTGCCATAATCATCAATGCCTGCCATAATCATCATTGCCTGCCATAATCATCATTGCCTCCTCATCATCATCACTGCCTGCCCATCATCATCACTGCCTGCCCATCATCATCATCAATGCCTGCCCATAATCATCATTGCCTCCCCATCAATATCATTGCCTGCCCATCATCATCAATGCCTGTCCATCATCATCAATCATCATTGCTTCCCATCATCATCATCACTGCCCTCCCCACCACCATCACACATACAGCAGACACACACACACACAAAGCACCGCACTACATACACACACAGTGATACACACAGAGACACACACACAAACATCTCACCTGTCCGGCGTCCGCGCGCTCACTGCCACAGCCGGCCGCTGAATGATGACGTCATTCAGCGGCACTGCTGTGAGAAGAAGCGCCGGCGTCCTGCAGGCGCCCCCTGGAGTCCGGAGCTGCGGCAGCGGAGGCACGGGAGAGGTGAGTATTGGGCCCTAAGCAAGCGGGGGGGCCAGTGGCGGCGCTGACACCGCTAATGGGCGCCGGGGTGCCCGACGGCGAGTGGGCCACCCCGCCTGCTCAGGGCCCCGGCACTTGCCCGGGTGTGCCGGGTGCTGACGCCGGCCCTGTTTGTTACTAACCTTACATTTTTCTGACAATAGTATTCTACGAAACTGATATTTGTGTCACCTGAGTGTGGCTGAGCATCAAAACAGGTTGATCTGTTGCATGTGATATCAGGGCTTAATTTTAAGTTCAATTCAAAGTTGTAAATGCTGGCCCAGACCTTGATACCTCATGCATGGCTGATTGCTGCCGTGACATTCTAAAATTTGTACTGTGGGTGAATTGAGGCCACTTTCCTGGTGACTGCCCCTAATTTAATGTGTTTTGGCATCTTTTGGGAATGTTTGAAGGTGTTGTGTATGCATTTGTTTTTGTCCCCCTTTGCCTTCAATGGCGTTTAGCTATGTTCGGTGAATATTCAATGAATAAATCGGCGAATATTGCAAATTCGGCGATCGTAATCGGAACCGAACATTTTAATATTCGCTCATCTCTAGCCATCGATAAAATGTTATTATTATTATTTATTTATATAGCGCCATTAATTCCATGGTGCTGTACATGAGAAGGGGTTACATACAAAGTTATAGATATCGTTTACAGTAAACAAATTTACAATGACAGATTGGTACATAGGGGAGAGGACCCTGTCCTTGCGGATTCTACGGGATCTTAGCGGCAGCATCAGTGTAAGTGGCATAAGCAATTTCTGTGAGTCGTTTTTTGCACCAGCCCGAAACCAGTAGAACAGAGTACACGTCTATCACGTTGTGAACGACTGGAGAGGATGGTTCAGGTGTATCTGGAGCTCAATATCAATGCCATCAGGGGGGTTGGACCCTTTTCCATTTTGGTCTTCAAAAATGGAAGAGTGGCCTTAGCTCGCCTGTCATGCCTTGGAGGTTTTGTCATGCTCGGCAGCCAGCGTTCTCTCTGAACATGTCTTCAGCGCTGCTGGTGGTGTCCTGATGGATAATCGCATCCGACTGTCCCCTCAAAGTGTAGACCGCCTAACTTTCATTGAAATTAACAAGTCATGGATCTCCGATGACTTTTGCACCCCAGTTGCAGATTGGGCAGACTAGGCGATGGTGTCATTTTTAGTGTCATGTATCAATCTCTCGTTATTGCATTCTGTGCCATCTTTGTGGTGTCTTCTGAGTCTGCTGTTGCTACTGCTGCTGATGTTACAAACAGTTTTTTTTAAATGTGGAGACTCAAAGTTGGGTCTCCATCTGGTGGGTTAAATTCAGATCAATACCGTCACTTAAGGTATATCAAGTATAAATTGAAATTTTATCATAATTAATCAAACAATAATCTTTATTACAAAAATATCACACAGCAAAAAGAGAGGACAATACAAACAAGCACCTAAAAAATCCTTAAAAACAGTTGGGGCAACGTGGTTCACACAAAGTGCAACTGGCATGCACACATTATAAATTACAATTTGATGCAGACAATGCATCAAGTATACAGGTACATAGCCATGTTAAAAATACAAGGCAATGGAATCAGTGTAGAAAACAAAAGACAGTTGATGCTACTTGGTGTGGGTAATCTACCCTGACAGTGCCCCTGTGGAGCAGCAGAATATTTACCCATTCATAGGTCAGTAATACAGACCATGTGCCATTGTTGTTAGTAGAACCACATTGCCCAACACTGCCTGCGTCCTGCGTCTTTCACAAAGTGTTCCAAATTGCGCTCCTGTGCAGGCATATTTCTCTCTGTCTTGCTGAGGGCAGAGAGAAGTACCCCTGAGTGTCTGAGTGTCTGAGTGTGCTGGGGACAGCTATCGCAAGCAGAGAGGAGGCGCTGGATCAAGACCAGCGAGACAGATTGGAACTTACTGCCCTGTAGGTGAGTATAATGAAAGGTCTTTTTTTTATTTGCAGGGTGGCTTGGAAACTTATATACAGCATTCCAGAATGCTGCTGAAAGGTGGTGGCCATAGGTTATAGGGGTGACAGGTTTCCTTTAATATGCTACCCAAAAAATTTTAATCTGTATGGACAGTTAATCTTAGAAAGCTGAACAACTCATTTTTGCCAGATTCTTATTTCTTGCGCAAAGCCACAAAGTAAAACATAGACAAAACCCCCACTGAGCAGCATTTCTGCTTTAATGACAAAATGTCTTAAAACAGTGGGGTGATTGCACATGCTGATGAAAATCATGAGTTTGTTGAGCAGGTGGTTGTATAATTGATGGGAATGCATGTCATTATTGTATTAATTATCTGGTGGAGTGTGAAGAAAATAATTTACTGTATTAAGTCTTCACGCCATGCAATTTTCTGGTAAGAAGTGTTATAACTAAATGACACTAGAATTACAATACTGTTGCTTAAAGAAGCATATTTAATTCAACCTTTAACCTTTATTTTATTTGAGCTTCATTCAAATAAGTGCAATGGTAGCGAGTGGAAATGAGCCATGTAAATGCTGGTTAATTTTGACCATGTTTTCATCTCATAGTCAAAGGTTATTTTGCTACATTGCAACATAATATAAATGAACCTGGTTGCATTGTGACCATCAAGGTGATGTGGCTGGTGATGTTTATTGCGATGTAGGATTGGAAACAACTTGCTGGAGAATCAGGCAGGAAAGGCGATAGTGAAAGAAAAAAAGAAGAAAAAATTTGGTGAGACCATGGTGGCAAAACATTTTTCTGAAGCAGGTTATACAGTTTGTGATCTTAGGCAGTGGTTGTATCTAGAGTATGATGGGCCCCGGTGCAAAATTTGGACCTGGGCCCCCACTTGCATGTTGGTCAGATGTATGGGCTCTTGTAGCATTTTTGATCACTTAAAGACATGTGTGTTCAACACCCATACAATAATGTCTCACATTCTGGCTCCCTTCTCTAATAATCTCCCCCATCCTGAACCCTTCCTATAAGAATCTCCTGCATCCTGTGCACCTACCAGGAATAATGTCCCCCATCATGGCTTTCTTCCTGTAATAATATCCCCCATCATGGGCCCCTTCCAGTCACATTGGTGCTATCCTGGCCCCTTCTAGTAATAATGACCGCTTTCCTGGTCCCTTCAAGTAATAATGTCCACCCGTCCGGGGCCCTTCCAGTAGTAATGTCCACCCATCCTGGGCCCTTATAGTAATTCTTCCCCCCATTCTGTGCACAATGCCATAACAATATATCCCACCTTAAACCCCTTCCTGGTATAATATTCTCATTAAACAAAATAATGTCTTCCATCCTGGGCACTTTATTTAATAATGGTTCACATCCTGGGTTTCTTCCTATAATAATGTCCTGCATCCTGGGCAACTTCCCGTAATAATGTCCCATTCTGGCCCCTTTAAGTAATAATGTCCTCTGTCCTGAGCCCTTCTAGTAATACCCCCATCCTGGGTTCCATCCTATAACAATGTCACCCATCCTCGACCCATTCTTTGCATAATATCTCCCATCCTGGGCTCCATGATGGTATATTGTTCTCCATCCTGGGCATCTTCTATTCTCTTCAGCATATTTTAAAAAGAAGTCAGCAGATGACTTCGATGTGTTAGTATGGGCAGAGCATGATATCACTGCTGTGCACTGCCTGTGAAGGGTAAGTCTATATCTGCTGCCGGGTTATGATTGGCCAGCAGCGTGTTTTGCTGCGCAGTGATCTGGAGGGTTTATGCACCACAATACATTTCAGCTGGATATGCACCCGAGGAGATATATCCTGGTGAAATTGGTGCTGGCCCCGGTCGTGATGGCACCCTCTGCGACCACGATCGTTATGGCCCTTATTTTAGGTGGATGATAGTAGAAAAAGCATGTGGTAGAGATGCATACAGATTGGAACCCATTTATTACAATGTGAATCGTATTGGATTTTTAAACTGAATACTCTGAATTCAAAAGTCTAAATCAAACCAACGATTTGGATGCGGTTTTGTAAAATAATATACAGTATAATGTGGTGCTTGAAAATGTGTGCAGCTTTTTGAATTTTCCTTATTTTTGCATAACTTTTATCTAAAGCTACATCAGATTTTCACACAAGTCCTATTTTTATTGAGAGAAATGATCCAATAGGGCCTGTGAGAAAATCTAATGTAGTTTTAGGTAAAATTTATGGAGAAACATGTAAAATTCTGAAGGGTTCAAAAACTTTCAAGCACCACTTTGCATTGTTTGCAAATCACAGGGGGCTACATATACTGTAGCTTTCTAAAACTTTACATTCAGCGGTTGGTATAGGAGATATAGTAAAAATATTAGTAAGTGAAAAGTCTACTTTTCAGACTAATATTTCCTGAAAAATAGTGTAATTTTTCAAGGCAATAAAAGTAAGACATTATACCACTTTAATCAATTCAGTACCTTAATTGAAATGAAAACTGTGGGTATTGTGCAGTGGTGACCTACCAGTAATGTCGGAACCACTGTTCCATGAAAGACTTGACGTGTCATGTGCAAGTTTCAGCCAATGAACGGCTGCAAACTTTACTAATTCGCTATAGCAGACTTCCGACCTAACGGAATATTGATGAGCTACTCATTGGCTGCAACCTGCATGTGACACAAAAGTCAAATCACTGCAAGGAACAGCAGCGCCGACATTGCTTGAAGAGTATCACTGCAGGAGGTGAGTATATACTGTTTTTTATTTTTTCATTAGGGTCCTGAATTGATTAAGCTGGGGTTGTCCAGTAGTGAACACCCCTTTTAAGAAAAATATATTAAGTTTTGCTTAATTGAATAACTGGTTTTTGAAAAATTTTCTTAAATTGGTTATTTGTGACTCACATATTGATGACCAATTCAAAACATAGGCCATAAATATGAGAATAGCTTTGATCAGCTGATATGTGTCCTGGCAGCATTGTTTAGTAGCCACTCTTGAGTTCTGCATTTTATTAATATCCAGGACTCAGTGACCTGTCCATTTGATGACCTAGTGACAGAGCCTCTCTGATCTCATATTGAAGCCCTATCCATAGTCATAAAGGAAGTTACCGTATTTTTCGGACTATAAGACGCACCGGACTATAAGACGCACCCAGGTTTTAGAGGTGGAAAATAGGGAAAAATATATTTGAAGCAAAAAATGTGGTAAAATATTTAATAACATAAATAACATACTATTATATGTGATGTTATTATATATAATAGCATGTTATTAGGTAGGAAGCTACGGGTAGAAGATGGTGCTGCGGGACCAGTGTGGTGTCTGTAAACTACTATGTGAAGACGCTGGAGGGTGAGTATAAGGCCGGGGTCACACATGCGAGAAATTTGCACGATTTTTGTGCAAATCACTCTCGTGAACACCCGGCACTGCCGCTGGCACTCAGACTGGAGCGTGCAGCTGCATAGAAATACATGCAGCCGCATGCTACTGAGTGCCGGTGGCAGTGCCGGGTGTTCATGCTAGAGACTCGCCCGAAAATCATGCAAATTTCTCGCATGTGTGACCAAGGCCTAAGAATGGGGGCATAGGGCTTATATTTAAAGCCACACTCCAGCACTGATAACACTGGAGTGCTGCTTTAAGATCCCATGGGAGAACTATAACTCCCAGCATGTCCTGCAGATCCTATGGCATGCTAGGAGTTATAGTCCACCACAGGATGGCAGTGATTTTTTATGTGCTGTATTTACTAACCTTTTAATTATTTTTTTCTTGTACAGTGTGTCTACAGGACCTGTGATGACATCATGAAGAGGCAGGGCTTTGTGTGGTCATGTGATGCTCCAGCCCGCCCTCTTCATGACCTCATCACAGGTCCTCCACAGGAGCATTCAGCATCGCATCAGCACAGCCCCTGTGCTGTCAGGTATGCGATGCCTCCTGCTGCACTCTGCCTCCTGCCGCCTCCTTCTCCTTCCA
Organism: Oophaga sylvatica; assembly: GCA_033576555.1. NCBI lineage: Eukaryota > Metazoa > Chordata > Amphibia > Anura > Dendrobatidae > Oophaga > Oophaga sylvatica. The sequence goes on from JARQOD010000002.1 coordinate 144,486,289, forward strand.
ACACACATCTCCCGGCTGCTGCAGGAATCAGGCGCTGGGGAACCGTGTGGCTCTGTCATTTGCTGCTCCCCGCGCACTGCTCAGCTGATAGGTGGGCGGGAAGCGGCTAATGAATATTCACTGCACTTAAGTATCGGGACCAGTGGTTTCCCCAGGGCTGGTTTCAAGCAGCAGAGTGGATATTTTCCTGCCTCCTGCGATCTCACTCCACCGCTGCCCACTGCCCCCCTCCCCACATGTTACATTCCGACCATAAGACGCACCCACACTTTCCTCCCAAATTTGGAGGAAAAAAAGTGCGTCTTATGGTCCGAAAAATACGGTAGGTCCTTAAAATGAGATCAGTGGGAGTGCTGGGTGTCAGATCCCTGCTGATCTCATATTGATGACCTCTCCTCCTGTAAACACTAGCTCTGTAGCTGAAATTAAATAGGTCTTGCACTTTATTTTTTTTTTATATAGAAATAACAAAGTCAACTTACCTACCACTTGCTACTGAATCATTGGTTCTCCTCTACTATCCCAGTCATTGATATAGCTTTAGTAGTGATGTTATAATGAAATAATGTCACCACTAGTTGGTGATGCCAATGTAGACAGCACAATACCACTGAGACCAATGATTGGTTGTACTGGTCACGTCATTTTGTTATGACAGCAGTGGAGGGCCGACTCTGAGGCATCAGGAGAAAGTATAGCTGACTTTTTTTTATTTTTACATTCAGCAATTCAATGACATAAAATAACTAAAGATGGATGACCTCTTTGTGTCAGTATTTATACAGCTCCAAAACAAGTGGCAATCTTCAGAAATTGTCTTCATTCTTATTTCTGCCAATTAAATCATCTTCTGTGACCATACACTTCAAATAAATGTCAGCTGAATTGTTTACACCATCTAATGGGAATGGGGATGTTTTGACTGTCCCTTTGTGGCAGGTGGCAGGGAAGAAAGATAAGTCTGTTGGATTTTAAGCTGTGTGGGCACCTTATATATTGTCCTGGTTAAAAGCTTGTGAACATGGCTGTATATACAAAGTATAACGTAAGTGTATTAGCACTTTCCCTAAAACTGGCCATGGACTTGAGGTATTTATCTGCAGATCCATGGCAGGTACAGCTTATTTTAGCAACATTTGTCATAAATCTTATATCTTTTACCATCAAAGGCATTAAATTCCAATTCGAGCTGAATATGCCAATGGTCGGCACATAAATATTGCGTGCTTATGGTGATCTCAAGAACTAAAAATGCTCTTGAAATCCTCTATTGCCTACACACATGCAAACTGAGCTTGGTTGATCCTGCTCTTTTTGTTGATGAGAGACGACAATAAGCTCCTGCCAGTCACCTTTAGTGGTAACTTATCTTCCTTGGGAATAAAGAATTGGATATGTTAAAATTTAGGATTCTCCTTTCCCCTGAATGTCCCGACAATGCTTCATGGCTTATACTTTTTCTTCAATTTTATGGCTCTACCTCTACTACATAGAAAAAACTTCCTTGATGTGTTGAATTTAAATAACATTAGGAATGCATTAAATAATGTGTCAAATCTGCTTGCTAGATTAAATATTGCCTTCTTTTTAATAATCAGTTCTATTTAAGTCTACCCATGGAAGCATGCAGATAGATGGTTTTCTTATCGCAAGCATATGTATCCCACAAAAGACATACCTACCCATTGAGTTCTTCATTCAATATCATTTAAATAACAATACAAATTTATTAAACACTGTATCTCAGGGGAATATGAGATCTTAGAGAAGGATTTGTTTAATCTTTACAAACAATGTATTGTAAAAACTTCAATTTTAGAGATTAAAGCCCATCTTTCCTAGTACATAAAGCATTGATGCATGACAGCTTTTTGTGACATGAAGAGGAAGTTTTATTCATTCATGTCATTTGATTCTCAGTTGCTCTTTTAGTGTTGCACTATTTTTAAGGTTTTTCTTCCTAGATATGATCTACAATAGTGGCTTATTTATTGATAAGATATAGTATTCCCTGTGTCTTTCATATTGGCAGACCTGCTCAATATACAAGATACATAGGGGCCTGTGTCTGGATACAGAGTTTTTGTGTATAGTATTTTTCTATATAACCTCTTTTACAATCAGACTTCGAGATATTATTGGGCTATAGTGACTTGCATTATACAGTTGTGCTCAAAAGTTTACTTACCCGGCAGAATTTTTACTTTCTTGGCCTTTTTTTCAGAGAATATGAATGATAATCCCAAAACTTTTCCCCCACTCATAATTAGTGGTTGGTTGAAACCATTTATCGTCTACTACTGTGTTTTCTCTTTTTAAATCATAATGACAACCGAAAACATCCAACTGACCCTGATTTAAAGTTTACATACCCCATTTCTTAATACCATGTATTGCCCACTCTAACATCAATGACATCTCGAAGTCTTTTGTGGTAGTTGTGGATGAGGTTCTTTATTTTCTGAGATGGTAAAGCTGCCCACTCTTCTTGACAAAAAGCCTCCAGTTCCTGTAAATTCCTGAACTGTCTAGCATGAACTGCATGCTTGAGATCTCCCTAGAGTGGCTCAATGATATTGAGGTTAGGAGACTGAGATGGCCACTCCAGCACCTTCACTTTGTTCTGCTGTAGCCAATGACAGGTTGACTTGGCCTTGTGTTTTGGATCGTTGTCATGTTGAAACATCCAAGTGCGTCCCATGCGCAGCTTCCGGGCTGATGATTGCAAATTTGCCTTCAGTATTTGCTGATAACGTGCTGCATTCATCTTTCCTTCAACTTTGACCAAGCTTCCTTTGCCTTTGTAGCTCACACATCCCCAAAACATCAGCGTTCCACCTCTGTGCTTTACAGTAGGAATGATGTACCTTTCATCATAGGCGTTATTGACCTCTCTCCAAATGTAATGTTTATGGTTGTTGCCAAAAAGTTAAATTTTGGTCTTGTCTCTCCAAATTACCATATTTCAGAAGTATTGAGGCTTGTCTCTGTGCTATTTTGCGTATTGTAGGTGAGAAACTTTGTGGCATTTGCGTAGTAATGGCTTTCTTCTGGCGACTCGACCATGCAGCCCATTATTCTTCAAGTACCTCATTATTGCGCATCTTGAAACAGCCACACCGTTAGTTTTCAGAGAGTCCAGTATTTCAGCTGATGCTATTTGTGGGTTTTTCTTTGCATCCTGAACAATTTTCCTGGCAGTTGGGGATGAATTTTTTGTTGGTCTACATTACAGTGGTTTTGTTTTTATAGAGCCGCTGATTTTCCATTTGTTAATCACAGTTTGAATGCTGCTGACTGGCATTATCAATTCCTTTGATATCTTTTTGTACCCCTTTCCTGTTTTATACAGTTCAACTACCTTTTCCCATAGATCCGTTGACAATTCTTTTGCTTTCCCCATGACTCACAATCCAGAAACGTCAGTGGCTGGATGAAAGATGCAAGAGTCATTCTGGATCCTAGAAACTCACTCAGCTTTTATGCACACACAGTGATTACAAACAAACAGGTCACAGGTGAGGATGTTACCTTTAGTAGCCAGTCAAACTCATTTGTGTCAACTTCTGTGCATGTTATCAGGCCAAAATCACCAGGGTATGTAAACTTTTTATCAGGGTTATTTGGATGTTTTGGGTTGTCATTATAATTTAAAAAGTGAAAACACAGTAGTTTGACAATAAATGGTTTCACCCAACCACTAACCATGAGTGGTGAAAAAGTTTTGGTATTATCATTCGTATTCTCTGAAAAAAGGCCAAAGCAAAAATTCTGCCAGGATATGTAAACTTTTGAGCACAACTGTATGTATATGACTCTACACTACTATCAAATACTCTGGTTATTACTTAATATTATGTATCCAGGATATCTATTTATTACATCTGATTGTGCAATTTGTGGGTCCTTTATTTAGTGTATTTGTGCCGCCCGGCTGAGACGCTGCGGTAACGATACTAGGTCACGGTGCTTCCGAGTGCTGGTCGACTCCGACCTGGTTCATGTGCTAGGTTTTGTCAATTGTGGGTGTTAATAATAAAATAATAAAAAGGTTTGTGACACCAGTTGGGATGTTCTGCCTAGAATGGCTGGGCACTGATGAAGGTCCCTGGGAGTTAGGTGGTGATGGACAGTCCCAGATGATTAACCCCTTCCCAACTAGGGCTGGCTCCTAGGGGAGTTGAAAAAAGGAATGGTGCAGCAGAGAATAATCAGCATTAGACAGGGTAATGATCAGTAGGTACTTTTTAATGAAGTTCTGCAAACAGTTCCAGAAGCTTCCATACAATTCACATACAGGGTTTTGGTCAGACCTGCATGGTGAGAGTTTAGTTTCTCTGTTGTGTAGTTCAGCAGTAGCACACTGTGCAGTGATGAGGCAGTGACCCAGCAAAGTTCAAAGCAAAACATCTCTTTAATGTTCAACTCAAAAAACACAGCACACGATATCCTCCGGTTTGCAGCCGGGAAACAAGACTGTCCACCTCCGGATCGTAGCTGGGAACAAGACAGTCCACCTCCAGGTTCACAGCAAGGTACATATATCCTCTGGATTACAGTCAGTAAACATGCCAGTCCACCTCTGACCTGTTGCCATGGGCGACTGCACCGCCGTTTTAATGTTCTACACACAGCATTACACAGTACATTATACCCTCCGGATTACAGCTGGGAACCATATCCTCCAGTTTACAGTCACAAAACACTCCAGTCCACTTCCTGGGACTTGTTGCTGTGGGCGACTGCACCGCTGTGTACGCTGTGGCAGGCTTTTCAGCTGCCTTGGCTGTTTGGCTCTGCTGGCCTGTGTTGCCTCACACACAGGTGGAGCTTTACAGAGCCTCCTGCTCTGTACTCCTGCCAACACCAGACTGACACTGACTCTAAATCTGACACACCTAAACCCTATACTGCAAGGTTTTTAACTAGCAACCTGTGGCCTTCAGCCATATGGAAAACCAGCACGGAATGAAACGAACTGCACCACTACCATCTGTAGTCTGTTTCAAAGCCCAAAAGCCAGGTTATCTCTAAAGCTGCCTTGGACAACCAACATGTCCAAGACCTATACTCATTTTAGTCTGCATTGCAACCACAGCTATGCCTGTGACTGCAATGCCCTCAATAAGCCTCCGTGTGCCTCCAGAGGGGAACATACAGTGACCCTCATATGTAACACCAGTCACTGCCTTACATACCCCTCCCTCTGTTCAAACCTGTGGGGTTGAACATTAGTCACCCCACATGGGAGCGTGACAGGGCATCCGCATGACCCTTTGACAACCCCGCCTGACACTGTACTGAGAAACCGAAGTCAGGACCAGAACCATCGGTTGATGCAAGCATCCCTCCCCTTCGCGTTTCTCCTCTATACTTCGTTACATAACCACCCACCTCACCATTCTCTGTTGCAGAAAACATGACTACTTTCCTAACTAACAGTAGATCTGGGCCAGTTTTGGATGGTCTCGACCCTGTTTACCTTGGGTTCCCTACCTTGTGGACAGTGGAGCAGGAGTCAATTTGGTGGATGCTCACTTTGTCTGGACCAATGGTTTGATGTGTAGGATGCTAGCTAAACCATTAGGCGTCCAGACCATTGACTCTGTCCCACTCAACCAGGGGAGTGTGACCCAGGTCGTGCATGATATACGCCTGCGTATAGGGACTCATCATGAGGTGTCCCTATCATGCTACGTCTTGGAGGGTATGCCAGTACCCATCGTTTTAGGCCTCCCTTGGCGGACAAAACACAACCCGGTCATAGATTGACGTTCCAGGGAAGAAGTCAGCTGGGGTCAGTTGCGTGACGGCTGCTGCCCGGGGGCTACTGTCTCTGCTGTCTTCCTGCAACCTTCTCCTTCTTCTCCAGTATGGGCAGCAGAGGTGCTGCCAAGGAGTAGGGGCAAGTCCCAACCCCCACCACTAGCCAACCCTGTGAGTCGGAGCCCTCTTGGGAGGAGGGGTCAGGGGAGGGTGGTGGTTTCCTCTGAGAAATGTGTGAGTTTGGTGACACAGGGGGATGCCTCTGTTGTCAGTTCCTCAAAGAGTTCACCATCTTGTGGCAAACGCGTGTGTGCCAATAAACGTTCAGGTCCGGACCTGTGTGTGAACGAGTATGTATGGGTGGCCACCAAAAACATCCGGTGGAAGGGTGCTGCTGGAGTCTGGAGTTCCAGGGTGATAGGGCCATATCGGCTGTTGGCCATTCTCAGCCTGGGGACTTACCAGTTGGAGTTACCCCCAGTAATGCCCGTACATAACTTGTTCCCCAGGTCAACATGAAATTTTGAACAGCAACACAGCTTTGGAGTATAAGAAAAAATTTGAGACGCTTAGTATAACATTTGGCCAAATATTATTTGCCCACAAACCATCGTCAAGGTGGTCTCAAGTCTGGTGAGTCCCTGACCTATGTGAACATACCTGTATTAGGCTGATATCTGAATTTCTGGGTGAATGTGGACACCTCTGTCAGTAATGCCTGCATTAATGCGTTTAGTAGGAACCTGCTGTAATTAAAACCACCTGGTGGGGTCGGAATGCTCAGTCAGTAAGCTAACATTCAAAAGACAAAAAAAAAACTGACTGGCACATCCAGACTAATGTGAATTAGGTGCAAACCAGGGGTAGCTACACCCATGTGCAACATACGAAAAAAAGGCTGCACTCTAACATACTAAAGCATGACAGCATGGAATATGTGAAATTTTGAACAGCAATACAGCTTTGGAGTATAAGAAAAAATTTGAGACGCTTAGTATAACATTTGGCCAAATATTTTTTGCCCACCAACCATCGTCAAGGTGGTCTCAAGTCTGGTGAGTCCCTGACCTATGTGAACATACCTGTATTAGGCTGATATCTGAATTTCTGGGTGAATGTGGACACCTCTGTCAGTAATGCCTGCATTAATGGGTTTAGTAGGAACCTGCTGTAATTAAAACCACCTGGTGGGGGCAGAGTGCTTGGTTAGTAAGCTAACATTCAAAAGACAAAAAAAACTGACTGGCACATCCAGACTAATGTGAATTAGGTGCAAACCAGGGGGAGCTACCTCATGTACAACATACAAAAAAAGGCTGCACTCTAGCATACTAAAGCATGACAACATAGAATACATGAAATTTTGAACAGCAATACAGCTTTGGAGTATAAGGAAAAATTTGAGACGCTTAGTATAACATTTGGCCAAATATTATTTGCCCACCAACCATCGTCAAGGTGGTCTCAAGTCTGGTTCCTACTAAACCCATTAATGCAGGAATTACTGACAGAGGTAAAGTAAAGATGTATATCTTTGTACCGTGTTAGCCAGTAGATAGAAAAATATTTAGAGTTGAGAGTCCTCAGTGGTTGATACCTTTTAATGGCTAACTGAAAAGATGGTAACAAATTGCAAGCTTTCGAGACTACTCATGTCTCTTCATCAGGCATAGACTAATACAACATCTGAAGAATCACATATTTATACACAAAACAGCACAGAAAAAATGCAATAGGTAAGACAAGTGACGTGAAGCAGAATAGTCATTATGGCAGAGGGATGAGCATAAATATTGGAACAGTTCATAGATAAGGAGTGTGAAAGTTTTATTACCCTCTGATTGGGGTCTGGTAATGTTTTGTGATGTTTTCACAGGGTATTTGGAGTAAATTCCTTAATTGATGTAATAGGCCATAAATCCATGTGATAGGTTCATTCCAGCATTAAGAGTGTCAAAGGTCACCATCAATTTGTATTCGCAAATTCTTCTTTGTCTCAGAGATGTGAAATTGCCTCTGAGTACAAGTATTTTCATATCTAACAAGCTATGATCAGGGGAGCAAAAATGTTTTGCCACAGGTAGTGTAAGTTTCTTTGTCTCTGTTGACATGTTCCTTGAAACTCAGTTTTCCGTCGGCCATTTTGCTTTCTGTCTTTCTGCAGCTCTTGCCCTCAGTTAATATGGAGTTTCCAGTTTTCATGTTCCCGCCCTGATTCTTCCCTCTTGCTTCTTAAGCAGCCTCAGCTGAACAATCAGTGCTCCTGAATCAAGCCTCAGTCAGTCTGTGACCTGACTCCTGGAAGCCTTGGACTTGTACTCCAGCTATTCCCTACTGAGGAACCTTGGAACACTTTTGGACTCTGGAAACCTGCTGTTTGGTGAATCCATGTTTGCAGAGGAATTACGGTACAGAGAAGAGATCCTGAACCTGCTTTGGAAATTTACTGTAGTGTTTGAAGTTACTCTGGCCTGCTGTGTCTCCTGTCGCTGTTCCTGCAAACTGTGTGAACTTTTCAGCATGCTTGTATGAAGTAATACAAGTCATTTCATTTCAACCTATGTCTCCTGTGTTTTCCTCGCACCCAAGCACAAGACGCTATAGGAACTGTACACTATACATGACAAGATTCAGGAGCCAATGTTTAGTGTCTGCTGGGTCTGGGAAAGCCGTGTCTGCTGTGACTGTGGATATCAGATGTCCGTTTAATACCTTATGTGATGACAGTGGTTGTGACTTCTCACAACCATTCCAGGTGAGCGCATTCCCTTAAAATTTTACTCTGGAGTGTTACCACAGGTAAACACTATTGTTTTTTTTTTTTTTTTTTCCTCTTCTCCTTCCAGCACCTCTGCCTTAAAAGATCTGGAAGATGGAGGCCCGCATAAAGGAACTTTGCGGAGTGACTGATACAATCCTTTCAGATGTACAGACTTTAAAAACCCGTTTTGCAAGCCTACAGGTGTCATGGGTGTATCGCCACAAGGATCGTCGCGATTACACACTCTGACTTCTCACAGCTGAGTTGCTGTTTCTTTGTGTTTGGTAATGAGGGAGTTAATTTTACCTAGCTCTTTGCTAAGACTAGGTCCAGCCTCGCCCGGCTGCTTTTGATTATGTTCTAATTAGATTCCTTCATATACCTGCCAGTCTGCTTGTTAGATGCCGGTGAAAGCCTTTATGTAGTCTAGCAGACTGGATCGGTTCTGAGAATACTTAAGCTAAGAGCTCCTTAGTTGTTTTTACTCTTATAGCTTATAGTTTATCTCTGAGACCTTAGGTGTTCCTACTGTGTGTGAGTGTTGTACTTACCTGCTCAGTAAGGGTGTCCACACATGAAATAATCGGCCTCCCTGGATTTCTGGCTTTGTGGATTTTGAGAAGCATGTAGAACGTCCCTGTTCTTGGACTCTCTGGTATCAGGTCATCGGCTCTTATGGATTTGTCAGACAGACAAGATACCAACTTGCTTAGTTCCTTGTAATAGTCCTGTGTAGGGTCCGACTCCAGTTTTCTGTAGTAGCGTGTGTCCGTAAGTTGTCTGTTTGCTTCCTTCATATAGTCTGATGTGTTCATCATGACTATTGCACCTCCCTTGTCAGCAGGTTTAATGATGATTTCTTTGTTGGTTTTCAGAGACTGTATAGCCTTTCTCTCCTGGGCACTGATGTTGGATGCTTGTCTCCTGTTGGTGTCTATGATGGTGGATTTTATCAAATATCTGAGTGAGTCTATATATTTATCCAAATGAGGGTTGCATCCAGGAGGAGGTGTCCAGTCTGACCTCTTCTTGGTTGTTGGGATACCTTTTCCTTCAGTCCGAGTGTTTTCTGAATCTTCTGTATCATTGAAGTATTCCCTCAGGCGCAGTCTCCTGAAAAAATGTTCCATATCACTGCAGAGTTCAGTTTTATCCAGGGCCTTAGTGGGACAAAATGATTTATAATGACCACGGACAAGATAAAGATCCCCAACTCCCATCGGGACTACAAGATACCAGGTACTTTCAGCTGCATCACATCTAATGTGGTGTACCTAATTATATGTACTAAATGTCCAACTGGGGGTCTGTATGTGGGGGAGACCGGGCAAAAACTGAGAACAAGGATGAATTCTCATCGCCACACAATAAGAGAAAAAAGAATGGATCTACCTGTGGCAAAACATTTTTGCTCCCCTGATCATAGCTTGTTAGATATGAAAATACTTGTACTCAGAGACAATTTCACATCTCCTATCAATCCCTGCCAACTGTAATCTAGTCCTAAGAAGGACCCTGATTACCACCAAAGGGAATGAACAGGTAACGGTTAATGAACAGAAAGACATACAAGAAAGACAAGAAATAAAGTAAATAAAGTCTTACATACAACACTCACACACAGTAGGAACACCTAAGGTCTCAGAGATAAACTATAAGCTATAAGAGTAAAAACAACTAAGGAGCTCTTAGCTTAAGTATTCTCAGAACCGATCCAGTCTGCTAGACTACATAAAGGCTTTCACCGGCATCTAACAAGCAGACTGGCAGGTATATGAAGGAATCTAATTAGAACATAATCAAAAGCAGCCGGGCGAGGCTGGACCTAGTCTTAGCAAAGAGCTAGGTAAAATTAACTCCCTCATTACCAAACACAAAGAAACAGCAACTCAGCTGTGAGAAGTCAGAGTGTGTAATCGCGACGATCCTTGTGGCGATACACCCATGACAGTACCCCCCCCTCTACGAGGGGACTCCGGACCCTCAGGGCCAGGTCTGCCCGGGTGAGTTGTGTGAAAGGTCCGAACCAATCGATCTGCGTTAACATCAGACGCAGGGACCCACGTCCTCTCCACAGGACCATACCCCCTCCAATGAACCAAGTACTGAAGGGATCGGTGACTGAGACGTGAGTCAATGATTTTCGACCCATGAAATTCCACGTTATCATTGACCACCACTGAAGGCGGAGGTAGAGGTGACGGTATGACTGGTGCCACATACTTTTTAAGTAATGACTTGTGAAACACATTATGAATTTTAAACGTAGGAGGGAGGTCCAGACGAAATGCCACAGGATTAATTATGGAACTGATCCTGTACGGCCCGATGAATCTGGGACCCAACCTCCAGGAGGAAACTTTAAGTTTTATATTCCTGGTAGACAACCAAACTAGATCATTCACCTTCAGATCTAGACCAGAAACTCTCCCCTATCAGCCATCCGTTTGTAACGGTTCCCGTAACCTTCAGTCTTAACCGATCTGGAACTATCAGTCTCCCTGGAAGTCCCACCGGGGCGTCCCCCTAAGCCCCCAATATCTCCCCCTCAAGCTCAGAGCATACAGCTGACACTACAACTCCCTCCTGAGGAATAGGAACCGGATCATCTGTCTTCCCGGCCCCTGGGAAAGTACGAGATAAGGCATCAGGAAGCAACTTTATTGAGCAGTCATATGCGCGATGAGGAGGTAACTCTTTACACCCCTCCTCTGAGAACATCTCCCCAAAGTCCTCCAGAAAAGGAGACAAAGTCCTAGGCACAACCGCACCGATGACCGTGCTCATGCAGTTATTCCTGCAAAATTCACCCCACTGGCTTATCTTTCCGGATTGCCAATCAATCACTGGGTTATGTTTAGCCAACCAAGGAAGTCCCAACACAATAGGAGTAGGTAGACCCTCCAACACATAACAAGACAATTGCTCTTTATGTCTTGCCCCTACTCGAAGATCTATGTTATGAACAGCTTGTACCAAGCTACCTTGACCGAGAGGTCTAGAATCAATAGAGACTATAGGGACCGGTTTGGCCAATACACTCAGTTGCATACCATGCAACTGGGCAAACCGAGCGTCCACCAGATTAGCCCCGGACCCACTATCAAGAAAAACAGAAATCCTCTCAGTTCTAGTACCAATCACCACCTCCGCAGGCACGAGAAACTGAGAGGGATTTGGGGACGAAATACACACTCCCAGGTTAACTCCTTTGCTCGAAGAGGCCCGGGATGGACACCCCCAACAAAATGTCCCTCTCTCTCCGCAAAGAAACACCTTCTAGTCTTGCGGTGCACCGCCAATTCCTTCCTACAAAAAGATGTCCCTCCCAACTGCATGGGTTCCTCAGAACAGACCAGGGGAACCTCAGTATAAGGGACTTTAGTAGTAGGTGGAGTCATCACGGGAGGCGGAGTTACCTCGCGTCTTCCCCGAATTCGTCTATCCATGCGAATAGCGAGGGCCATAGCAACCTCCAGTGATGGAGGAGAATCATACTGAGCCAACACATCTTTTAATTTGTCAGACAACCCTTGACAAAACTGGCTCCTAAGAGCTGGGTCATTCCACTGAGTATCTGTTGCCCATCTACGGAACTCAGAAGAATATTCCTCCGCTGGACGATTTCCTTGCCGTATTTTACGCAACTTTGTTTCAGCAAGGGAAACTCGATCCGGATCATCATATACCAGACCCAGGGCAGTAAAAAATCGATCCACTGACTGGAGATCTGGGGAGCCTGGAGGAATAGAGAACGCCCAAGATTGAGGGTCCCCTTGTAAGAGCGAGATAACAATTCCCACCCTCTGCTCTTCACTCCCAGATGACCGAGGCCGCAGCCGAAAGTACAATTTACATGCCTCCCGGAAAGTAAAAAATTTGTCCCGCCCACCAGTGAACCTGTCCGGGAGAGCAACCTTAGGTTCAGATCTGGTTTGCTCCGGGGGGAACAAAACCTTGGACTTAATGTCTGCAAACTCCATGGACAACCCCTGCAACTGCCGGGCCAGCTGGGCTACTGGATCCATGACAGCTGGAGAGAATCTTTTGTATGGCCGGTGAAAATGTCACGCTGTATAGCAGATATATATATATGTGATGACAGTAATCTATATCAAAAGGGCAACATACAATATAACATGCGCATAGATATATGATAACATAGAATTACCTGACAGAAAGTCCAGTGGGTCAATACGGAATCCGTTATACGCTGTCTCCGGCTAGAGGGTGACCGGGGTCTATGCTGACCCTAAACTGGGGTCCTAACTAATCCTCTACCTGGAGGTACTGTTAAAGGTACAGAGGTCCAGGCCACCAGCGTAAACCCTGTCTCCTATCAATCCCTGCCAACTGTAATCTAGTCCTAAGAAGGACCCTGATTACCACCAAAGGGAATGAACAGGTAACGGTTAATGAACAGAAAGACATACAAGAAAGACAAGAAATAAAGTAAATAAAGTCTTACATACAACACTCACACACAGTAGGAACACCTAAGGTCTCAGAGATAAACTATAAGCTATAAGAGTAAAAACAACTAAGGAGCTCTTAGCTTAAGTATTCTCAGAACCGATCCAGTCTGCTAGACTACATAAAGGCTTTCACCGGCATCTAACAAGCAGACTGGCAGGTATATGAAGGAATCTAATTAGAACATAATCAAAAGCAGCCGGGCGAGGCTGGACCTAGTCTTAGCAAAGAGCTAGGTAAAATTAACTCCCTCATTACCAAACACAAAGAAACAGCAACTCAGCTGTGAGAAGTCAGAGTGTGTAATCGCGACGATCCTTGTGGCGATACACCCATGACACCTGTAGGCTTGCAAAACGGGTTTTTTAAAGTCTGTACATCTGAAAGGATTGTATCAGTCACTCCGCAAAGTTCCTTTATGCGGGCCTCCATCTTCCAGATCTTTTAAGGCAGAGGTGCTGGAAGGAGAAGAGGAAAAAAAAAAAAAAAAAACAATAGTGTTTACCTGTGGTAACACTCCAGAGTAAAATTTTAAGGGAATGCGCTCACCTGGAATGGTTGTGAGAAGTCACAACCACTGTCATCACATAAGGTATTAAACGGACATCTGATATCCACAGTCACAGCAGACACGGCTTTCCCAGACCCAGCAGACACTAAACATTGGCTCCTGAATCTTGTCATGTATAGTGTACAGTTCCTATAGCGTCTTGTGCTTGGGTGCGAGGAAAACACAGGAGACATAGGTTGAAATGAAATGACTTGTATTACTTCATACAAGCATGCTGAAAAGTTCACACAGTTTGCAGGAACAGCGACAGGAGACACAGCAGGCCAGAGTAACTTCAAGCACTACAGTAAATTTCCAAAGCAGGTTCAGGATCTCTTCTCTGTACCGTAATTCCTCTGCAAACATGGATTCACCAAACAGCAGGTTTCCAGAGTCCAAAAGTGTTCCAAGGTTCCTCAGTAGGGAATAGCTGGAGTACAAGTCCAAGGCTTCCAGGAGTCAGGTCACAGACTGACTGAGGCTTGATTCAGGAGCACTGATTGTTCAGCTGAGGCTGCTTAAGAAGCAAGAGGGAAGAATCAGGGCGGGAACATGAAAACTGGAAACTCCATATTAACTGAGGGCAAGAGCTGCAGAAAGACAGAAAGCAAAATGGCCGACGGAAAACTGAGTTTCAAGGAACATGTCAACAGAGACAAAGAAACTTACACTACCTGTGGCAAAACATTTTTGCTCCCCTGATCATAGCTTGTTAGATATGAAAATACTTGTACTCAGAGGCAATTTCACATCTCTGAGACAAAGAAGAATTTGCGAATACAAATTGATGGTGACCTTTGACACTCTTAATGCTGGAATGAACCTATCACATGGATTTATGGCCTATTACATCAATTAAGGAATTTACTCCAAATACCCTGTGAAAACATCACAAAACATTACCAGACCCCAATCAGAGGGTAATAAAACTTTCACACTCCTTATCTATGAACTGTTCCAATATTTATGCTCATCCCTCTGCCATAATGACTATTCTGCTTCACGTCACTTGTCTTACCTATTGCATTTTTTCTGTGCTGTTTTGTGTATAAATATGTGATTCTTCAGATGTTGTATTAGTCTATGCCTGATGAAGAGACATGAGTAGTCTCGAAAGCTTGCAATTTGTTACCATCTTTTCAGTTAGCCATTAAAAGGTATCAACCACTGAGGACTCTCAACTCTAAATATTTTTCTGACAGAGGTAAATAAATTTATTTATTGTGCAATAAATTATCGGGTCCAGTTTCACCTATTAACTCTTGTGTACCTGACAAATTTACAGCAAGTACAAAAACTACATTTTTACAATAAAAATGTCATATTTGCAAGTCTCAATATAATAAAATTCTGTGAGTCACCAAACGGTTCAAAATATTCCCTACACCACTAAATTAATTCCTTAAGTAGTGAAGTTTCCAATATGGGGTCACCTGGGGGGGTTCTGCTATTCTGGCTCCTCAGGGGCTTAGCTAATGGAGACCGAAATCTATTCATGCAAAATCTGTGTTCTAAAAGCCAAGTAACGCTCCTTCCCATCCAATCCCTCCCATGTGCTCAAACAGTAGTGTACAATTACATATGGGCTACTGCCACATTCAGGAGAAATTGCATAACAAATTGTTTGGGTTCAATTTCTCCCTTTAAACCTTGTGTAAACTATAAATTTGGTGCTAAAAGAGTATTTTAGTGGAAAACAATATTTTCTAAATGTCTAAATGTTGTAAAGTTTTGTGAATCACCTGTAGATTAAAGATGCTCACTATGCCCCTAGATAAAATCCTTAAGGAATCTAGTTTCAAAATGGGGTCACCTGTGGGGAGTTTCTGCTATTTTCACATGTCAGGGACTCTCCTAATGCAACATGGCATTCTTAATCTATTGCAGACAAATAGCGCTCTTTCCTTTCCGAGCTCTGCCATATGCCCAAATAGAAGTGTTTAACCACATATGGTTCAGGAGAAATTGTGTAACAAATTATGGGGTTTATTTTCTCTTATTATCCATTATGAAACTTACAAATTTTCAATATGACAACCTAATGTTATCAAATTCTTTGTAGTACCAGTGAGTTTAAAGTTCTCACTATACTCTTGGATAAATTCCTTGAGGGGTGTAGTTTCCAAAATGGATAATGAGTGGGCTTTTTTCACTATTTTGGCACATCAGAGGCTCTTCAAATGTGATATGACACCTACAGAATGACACCTGCAGACCATTCCATCAAAGTCTGCGTTTCAAAACGTCACTCCTTCCCTTCCGAGCCTTACTGTGAGCCCAAACAGTAGTTTTCCCCTACAACATTGCACAACAAATTTTAGGGTCCATTTTTTCCTGTTACCCTTGTGACAATAAAAAATTGGGGCTAAAAGTCCATTTTCGTGGGAAAAATGTGATTTTTTTTTAGTTTTATGGCTCTACATTATAAACTTCTGGGGGTTCAAGGTGCTCACCAGATATCTAGATACGTTTCTTGCGAGTTCTAGTTTAAAAAATGAGGTCACTTGTGGGGGGGTTTCCACTGTTTAGACATATTTGATGCTTTAGAAACGTGACATGGCATCTGCTCTCAATTCCTGCCATTTTTGTGCTCAAAAAGTCAAACGATGCTCCTTTCCTTCTGAGCCATGCCATGCGCACGAACAGTACTTTTCCCCTCATGTGGGGTATTGGCATAGTCAGTAGACATTGTGCAACAAATTTTAGAGTCCATTCTCTATTGTTACCCTTGTGTTATGTTTCGGTAGCTGAGGAGGACAGGAACAACAGCAGGGCAGCCGAACACCTGAGATGTTGGTAACTGATGGGTTGCAGATTCCTAAACTAACGACACAACTAGAGGTAGCCGTGGAGCGTTCCCACGTTGATCCTAGACGCCTCGTCACAGCCTGAGAGATAACTACACCCAAAGGCAGAAAGATGACAGCTATCTGCCCCGGAGCAGATCCCAAAGAAAATAGGAAGCCCCAAACATATAATGGCGGTTAGACAAGACGAAAACACA
Source organism: Oophaga sylvatica (assembly GCA_033576555.1). NCBI lineage: Eukaryota > Metazoa > Chordata > Amphibia > Anura > Dendrobatidae > Oophaga > Oophaga sylvatica. Next base: position 144,502,843 of record JARQOD010000002.1, read on the forward strand.
AACATAGGCAGAAAATAGACTGAGCAAACGCTGGGGCCACAAGCTGACCAAATAGAATAGGCCAGGAGAGATTACCTTCTGCAACCCAGAAAACCCTTGACCGGGTCCATTTCAATAATAGACGGAGACAAAATGAATCCCAGAAATCAGACCTTCTGTACGCCAAAAAGACACTTTGATCCCTTCACATACAGTGCATTCTCTCTCAAAATCTGGAACACAGTCTGAACATGTTTCACATGAGAGTCCCAGTCATTGTAAAAAATCAAGATATCATCCAAATAAACAATCAGAAATTTATGCACAAAATCCCTGAAAATATCATTCATGAAGGATTGGAAGACGGAAGGAGCATTAGTGAGCCCAAAGGGCATCACTAGGTACTCAAAATGCCCCTCTGGGGTATTAAACGCCGTCTTCCATTCATCCCCATGCTTAATGCGAATAAGGTTATACGCCCCCCTGAGGTTAAGCTTGTAAACCAACTAGCACTTTTCACCCTGGAAAACAGGTCAGAAATCAAGGGTAATGGATATTGAAACTTCACAGTGATCTTATTCAAGAGACGATAATCAATACATGGCCTCAATGAACCATCCTTTTTGGCCACAAAGAAAAAACCGGCACCCAAGGGTGAAGAGGATTGTCTGATATGACCCTTCTCCAATGACTCCTTGATATAAGATCACATAGCATCGTGTTCAGGTACAGACAAGTTAAAAAGGCGACCTCTAGGAAATTTACCACCTGGCACTAATTCAATAGCTCAATCGTAGCTCCTGTGAGGGGGCAAAGATGCAGATTTACTTTCACTAAATGCATCCGAAAAATCAGTCAAAAAGTCAGGAACATCCTGAGACTTGGGAGAGGCAGAAAAAACAGGAGTGTCAGCATTAACACATTGGCAGCCCCAACTGGTCACAGACACAGATTTCCAATTCAAAACAGGATTATGAGACTGTAACCAAGGGAAACCTAGTACAATAATGTCATGCAGATTATACAGCACCAGAAATTTGCATCTCTTCTGATGATCTGGTTCAACCTTCATTATCACCTGAGTAGAAAACTGGGGTTTATTCTCCGCCAATGGGGTGGAATCAATGCCCAGTAGGGGAATAGACTTCCGCAGGGGTATCATGGGAAACCCACAACGTTTGGCAAAGTCAAAATCCATCAGGTTAATAGCTGCTCCTGAATCAACAAAAGCCTGAGCAGAAAATGTGGACAGAGAGCAAATCAGGGTAACAGTCAACAGAAATTTCGTCTGAACACTACCCAAGACAGCTGAGCGTGCAAAACGTCTTCCCCGCTTAGGGCAGACTGAAATAGCATGAGAGGCATCACCACAGTAGAAACATAACCCATTGCGCTTTCGAAACTCATGACGCTGTGCCTCAGAAGTCACTCTATCACACTGCTCAGAAGCTGGCTCACAAGGCAACACTATCTCACGCATACCTCTGCGCTCACGCAAACGTCTGTCAATTTGAATAGCTAATGACATAGAATCATTGAGACCAGAGGGAGCAGGGAATCCCACCATAACATCCTTTACATTCTCTGACAGCCCCTTCCGAAAAAGGGCTGCCAAAGCATCATCATTCCATTTGGTCAGGACTGCCCACTTTCGGAATTTCTGACAGTACAACTCAGCATCTTCAAGACCCTGATTTAATGCCAACAAGGTTTTTTCAGCTTGATCAGTGACATTAGGTTCATCGTACAATAACCCCAGAGCCAGAAAAAATGCATCAACATCATTCAAAACAGGATCCCCAGGTGTCAGGGAAAAAGCCCAATCCTGAGGATCGCCGCGCAGGAGAGAGATGACAATTTGAACGTGCTGTGCTGCGTTACCTGAGGACTTAGGCTTTAAGGCAAAATACAGCTTACAGTTATTTTTGAAATTCAGAAATTTAGCCTGATCCCCCAAAAACAAATCTGGCATGGGAATCCTAGGTTCCACAACCGGCAACCTAGCAAGATAGGTAGTAATACTCCAAACCTCAGTGGGAAGCTGATCCACACTGCCAGACAACTGTGCAAACTCCATTGAGGAAAAAAAAAATCCTCCTCAGCACCCAGAGAAAAAGAGGGAAAAAAATGCAACAGACAGAAAAAAAAAAAAAAAAGAAAGAAAAAATCTCTGACAACTCTGACAACTTTTTTCTTTCCACACTATTTTTCTCTTCTGTGAGTACCATATAATTTTCAGTTATGGCCGGTGATACTGTTATGTTTCGGTAGCTGAGGAGGACAGGAACAACAGCAGGGCAGCCGAACACCTGAGATGTTGGTAACTGATGGGTTGCAGATTCCTAAACTAACGACACAACTAGAGGTAGCCGTGGAGCGTTCCTACGTTGATCCTAGACGCCTCGTCACAGCCGGAGAGATAACTACACCTAAAGGCAGAAAGATGAAAGCTATCTGCCCCGGAGCAGATCCCCAAAGAAAATAGGAAGCCCCCAAACATATAATGGCGGTTAGACAAGATGAAAATACAAACATAGGCAGAAAATAGGCTGAGCAAACTCTGGGGCCAAAAGCTGACTAAATAGGATAGGACAGGAGAGATTACTTTCTGCAACCCAGAAAACCCTACAAAATCCAACAATTCTGATTACAAAAATACTGAGATCACACGATCTCGCCAACCACTAAATCAGATCTCAGTGTGAACAAAAACAAAGCTGCAGCCGCTGAAAAAACAGGAAAAAGCAAATGAGCAAATAACAGTGGCTGCAGATAAACTGTGAGGAGCTCAGGCCCCAGGAGGGGACCTGGCTGACCTCCACAAAAGTGCAGAAAACAATGCAAAAAGCAAGCACAAAAAGAAAAGCAAAAAATATCTTATCTGAAAGCAGGAGATGCAGGCAAGACTCCAGCAAACTTCCAAATGAACCAGGAACCACAATTGAGACAAGAACAAATGATCACTGGCAACCATCATGGGAGGGAACCCCCCTTATATCAGACCAGTCCGTGATCCCTGATTGCCACTCCTCGCTGAAAGGTTCAGTACTTTCTGTAACCACCAGAGGGAGTCTCTGCTCAGAAACCATCTCCAGCACATTACAAACAGTACTCCCTCTGACGTCACTGATGCTGTGCGGAATCCCCGACTGACCTGAAGTGAACTCAATAGCGTGGGAAACAATCAATTAAGCTTCCCACCTAATCATTTCATCTCCTGTCAGCCGGGGAGATGAACTCATTCATTCGGGAGTTTACACCAGGGCTGGCAGCATTAGCAGCGGTCCTCGCTGTAAACTTGTTAACCCTTTGTGATGGATTGCAGCGGGGGACCTGACTGAACGCCGGAGAGGTAAGGATACTTTTGCGTTTTTATTTTATTTTTATTACAGCAGAACAAGGGATTCGCAAGGATTACCAGTACAATAAAATATGGTCAAAAACTATGTGTATTTATTTCATTAAAATAATTTTAAATTAATGTGTGTGTGTTTTTTAACCATTTAATACAATAGGATTAATAATGGAGAGTTGTCTAATTGACAACTCTCCATTATTAACCCGGCTTAATGTCACCTTTCAATAGCAAGGTGGCCTTAACCCATTATTTACCTATTAGCCACTGCTACAGGGCAATGGGAATAGACAGGCTAAGTGCCAGAAAAGGCACATCTAATAATAGATGTGTCTTTTCTGGGTTGGTTGGGGGAAGATGTTAGTAGCCAGGGGGGCACAAAAAAATGCTCCCTCCCTAGGCTAATAATATCTGTTCTTCGTCACTGGCTTTCCCTGTCTGGTGGAGAAAATACCGCGGGAGCCCACGCATTTTTTTTCAACAAATTTATACATTTAATTACTACCTACATGTATGAAATTTTGCATGCATGCACTCATGTAATTGTTAGTGAAAACCATATATCAAACTACATGAAATGAAATGGTTTATTGTATGTAAACCATGTGTCATTTCATGTTGGGTTCTGTAATGATTTTACAGAAGCCAGCAATTGAATTAGCGGCTATTAAACTATGTAGAAGTGTATGAACTATAAATATATGTGTATATATATATATATATATATGTATATATATATATATATATATATATATATATATATGTATTCTATGTGTGTATATGTATTCTTTCTTTTGTGATTTAAAAACTGTCATTTGGATCCATTATATGTCGGTTTTGAAAGCCGGTGAGAAAATCTCGCTGTACGGATGCCATACGGATGACACACGGATATTTTGATGCTAGGAAATCGCATCCTCGCATTGCACACGGATGACATACGGATTACTGTTCAGGGGACTTTTCTGCGTATTACGGCAGTATAATACGGTCCGTTTTTTATACGTTGTGTGTGACTCCGGCCTAATTATCTAGTAGACAAACCACACACCATGGCAGAATTACTTAAAGAAATAACAGATTAAACAGATCTGTGTTTGCCACTGAACCTCCAACCAGGCATGGTTGTGTGAGATATTGGGTGTAACCTGATGGGGCCTATGAAACTTGGCAAACTCACACACATACCATGCATGTACCAGCAGCTTCTGAAAACATACCCAGATTTGCCAGAGCTTCTGGTCAAGGTACGCTACATCAGCACCTATTTCTGCAAGTCCGCTACAGTTGCCGCCACTCTGGCAGTGCTGCAGCAGCGCATGCAAATGTCAGATCTTCGTCTGGTGTGTGATGTCACCACACCCTGGAACTCCACACTGCACATGCTGGCAAAGCTTTGAGAGTAGAATCATAGAATGGTAGAGTTGGAAGGGACCTCCTGGGCCTTCTGGTCCAACCCCCTGCTCAAAGCAGGATTCACTAAATCATCCCAGACAGATATCGGTCCAGCCTCTGTTTGAAGACTTGTATTGAATGAGAACTTACCACCTCTCGTGGCAGCCTGTTCAACTCATTGATAACCCTCACTGTCAAAAAGTTTTTTCTAATATCTAATCTGTGTCTCCTCCCATTCAGTTTCATCCCATTGCTTCTAGTCTTTCCTTGTGCAAATGAGAATAAAGATGACCCTTCTACAATGTGACAGCCCATGAGATATTGTATACAGCTATTAAGTCTCCTCTCAGTCTTCTCTTTTGCAAGCTAAACATTCCCAAATCCTGCAACCGTTTGCTAGGGTTCGAGTTCCCGCTGCTGCGCAAGGGGAGTCTCGTACCAGTCCCGCTGCGGTCCCCCATCCATCTCCGTCCGTAGTGGAATCTGCTCAGCAGAGACGTCGGTCCCAGCATCTTGCCCATTGCAATACTGTGCAGAGACTTGCTGCTGCCCCTTCTGGATCTTCTATTATAGCCAGTGCTGGAGCAGACGTCTTTGGGATGAAGTCCTGCTTTCCCCTTCTGAGCATGCCCAGGGTAAGATCTCTCATTGGAGATCAGGGGTCACATGTTCAGGTACTGCAGCCTGCTCCTATTGGTCCACCAGGAAGGTCCTGAAACTACATGTGTTTTGGAACAGTTTCTCATTGGTCCTTTTTCTGGCAGGTCCTGTAGCTGTTACTATAAAAGGGTGGCATGGCTGGGCCGCCATGCGCTAGTATCAATTGCATTATGTGCTTTGCGCCAGTGTGATCATGTACGCATGTGGTTAGGGCTCAGCTGAAATAAGCCCCTAGAATACTGGCTTCTCCGGTGAGGAGATTTGGGTGCACGTGGTTAGGGCTTGGCTGAAATAAGCCCCTAGAATACCGGCTTCTCCGGTGAGGAGATTGCTTGATTGCGTTGCTTTCTGCATGATCACAGACTGCTATCTGCACAGCAGTTATCTGTGTATCCCTGTGAGTCTAACAGGACACAGTCTTTTTCTCAGCGGCTCTGTGACGCAACAGGGTTCGCTTTATAACGCTGGTTCAGCGCCCTAGCGTTTTACTTTGCGGCTCACTGAAGTTAAGTGAGTTCATACTTATCGCCATATAGCGCTGTGGCATTCCCGTTAGCGGCTCTGGGGATTAGCAGAGTTCGCACTAACTGCCACAGCGCGCTACGGCGTTTATTTTAGCGAGCCTGCGGGATAACAGAGTTCGCTACTTTCGCCATCTTACTAGCAGCGGGTTTCGCCTGCACGGTGGATCCCGGGCTGCGAACGCACCTCTCTACAATATCTATTAGGTGCGTTCCGCAGACCCTGACACCGTTCCTCATAGGACATGGTTTGCAGACCAGTCACAATTCTAGTCGCTCTTCTCTGAACTTGCTCTAGTTTGTTGATGTCTTTTTTAAAATGTGGTGCCCAAAACTGGACACAGTATTCCAGATGAGGTCTGACCAAAGAGGAGTAGAGGGCAATAATGACTTCACGTGATCTAGACTGTATGCTTCTGTTAATACATCCTAGAATTGAATTTGCATTTTTTGCTGCTGCATCACACTGTTGACTCATGTTCAGTCTGTGATCTATTAGTATACCCAAGTCTTTTTGACATGTGCTGTTATTTAGCTCTATTCCTCCCATTTTGTATATGCTTTTTTCATTTTTATTGCCCAGATGTAGTACTTTGCATATTTTCCCTGTTAAAAACCATTCTGTTAGTTGCTGCCCACTGCTCCAGTTTATTTATATCTTTTTAAATCCTCTCTTTCTCTTCTCCAGTATTACCTATCCCTCCTAGCTTTGTGTCATCAGCCAATTTAATCAGCTTACCCTCAATTCCTTCATCTAAATCATTGATAAAGATGTTAAACAATACAGGGCCCAAAACAGAGCCCTGTGGTACCCCACTTGAAACATTCCTCCAACTGGATGTGCAGCCATTTACGACGACTCTTTGGGACCAATCACTAAGCCAGTTAGGAATCCACCTAACAATTGCCTTGTCCATTCCATACTCAGTCATTTTTTCAATAAGGATTGTGTGAGATACTTTGTCAAATGCTTTGCTGAAGTCAAGATATACTATATCTACAGCATTTCCCTCATCCACCCAGTCAGTGATTCTGTCATAGAAGGAAATTAAGTTAGTCTGACATGACTTGTTAGTTACAAACCCATGCTCACTCTCTTTAATCACTTCATTCTTATCCAGGTACTTACATACATGTTGTTTAATAATTTGTTCAAAGATCTTTCCTGGTATAGAAGTCAGACTCACTGGCCTATAGTTCCCTGGGTCCACCTTCTTTCCCTTTTTGAAGATAGGAACAACATTTGCCCTTCTCCAGTCTTCTGGGACTTCCCCTGTTGTCCAAGAATTTTCAAAGATTATGGAGAGTGGTTCAAGAATTTCTTCTGCTATCTCCTTCAGTGGGGTGTAATTCATCTGGACCTGGAGACTTGAATTAATTTATGTTAGCTAAGTGTTTCCTCACTATTTTTCTGTTTATAGATATCCTGGATTCTTCTATTCTCTTAATAAGACAGTGAAGATCAGTTGATGTTACATTTCCTTTCTGAGAGAAAACATGAATAATAGGAATTTAAAGTTTGGCCTTCTCCACATCCTGTCTTACCATTTCATAATTTTCATACTGTAAAATCCTATAGCATCTTTGACTTTTCTTTTACTTTTGACATATCCCGAAAATCCTTTTTTGTTTCTTTTGACATCTCTTGCAAGCCTTAATTCATTGTCAGCTTTAGCTAATCTGATTTGTGCCCTGCAGATTCTGCAGACAGCATTATATTCTTCTTTGGATATGCCTCCCTCTTTCCATTTGATAAACATTTCTTTCTTCCTTTTTAGCATGTGTTTAAGTTCTGTGTTCATCCTTTCTCTGGTTCCTTAAATGCTTCCTATTCTTCCCTCTTTTCAGAATTGTTAATGATTGTGCTTTGAGAATCTCAGTTTTCAAGATTTCCTATCCTTCCTGGACATTTTTGTCTTAAGGATATCCAGCCATTGGATCCCTCCAATTCTCTTTCTGAGTCCCTTAAACTCTGCCTTTGTAATGTATGTAGTACAGTTCATATAGCGTCTTGTGCTTGGGTGCGATGAAAATACATGAGACACAGGTTTGATATAGAAGGTCTTGTATTACTTCATACAAGTGGCAAAAATAGTCACACAGTTTGCAGATACAGAAGCAGGAGACACAGCAGGCCAGAGTAACTTAAGCTCAGCAATCACTCTCCACAACAGGTTCAGGATCTTCTTCTCTGTTACCGTAAGTCCATGCAAACGTGGATCTTTCAAAGAGCAGGGTTCCAGAGTCCACAAGTGTTCAGAGTTCCTCAGTAGGAATAGCTGGAGTACATAGTCCAAGGCTTCCAGGAGTCAGGTCACAGGTTCACTGCAGGCTAGATTCTGAAGCACTGATTGCTCAGCTGTGGCTGCTTAAGAAGCAAGAGGGAGAGAATCAGGGCGGGAACACGAAAGCTGAAAACTCCATATTGACTGAGGGCAAGATAGCTGCAGCAAGACAGAAAGCAAAATGGCTGACGGAAAACTGAGTTTCAAGAACATGTACAAAGAACCTTACATTACTCCCCCCTTAGGGACAACCTCCGGATGGCCTCAGACCAGGCTTGTCTGGGTACCTCTGATGAAACTGGCGGAGCAAACGAGGAGCATTAACGTTATTGACTGGTTCCCATGAGTTGTCCTCCACTGGGTAGCCCTGCCATTTAATCAAATATTGTAACTGATTTCTGTATAACCTGGAATCTAGAATTCTTTCCACCACAAATTCTTCCTGACCATCGACTAGCACTGGGTCAGGGCAAGGAGAAGAACGTCCAGGAAACGTATTGGGTGTTGCAGCCTTTAGTAGGGATACATGAAAGACAGGGTGGATTCTCATAATTCTAGGCAATTGAAGACGACAAGCAACGGCACTTATAATCTTACTGATTTTATAGGGTCCAATGTACTTATGTCCCAACTTAGACAATGGAATCCTTAACTTAAGATTTCTGGTTGACAGCCAGACCAGGTCTCCTACCTTGAAAGCTGGTGCAGGTTTACGAAATTTATCTGCTGCTTTCTTGTACCTTTCCTGAGCCAATTCCAGATTCTCCTTTAGAAGATCCATATTCTTCTGTAAAGACGTGATTCTATGGGAAATCGTGGAAGAATGTTAGGATGATAACCTAGATTGGAGTAAAAAGGAGACTGCTTAGTGGAGGCGCTCTGAGAGTTGTTATAAGAGAACTCAGCCAATGGAAGTAGATCCACCCAATCATCCTGTAGGTGGCAGATAAAGCAGCGGAGATACTGCTCCAGAGTTTGATTGGTTCGTTCGGTCTGTCCATTAGTCTGGGGATGAAAAGCAGAAGAAAGGTTTACTTTAATGTCCAATGCTGCACAGAAATTTTGCCAAAACCTTGAAGTGAATTGCACCCTCGATCCGAAATAACCTCATCCGGTACTCCATGTAAGCGAAACACATCTTTAATCATCAAATCTGATGTCTGTTTTGCAGTGGGTAAGCCGACACAAGGAATAAAATGAGCTGAATTTGTTAAACGATCAACCACCACTAGAATGGTGTTTTTCCCTTGAGAGGTTGGTAACTCCACAATGAAGTCCATAGAAATGGATCCCCACGGGCGGGACGGGGTGGGAAGAGGTTGTAACAGACCAGTTGGTGAGGAGCGAGGTGTTTTGCATCTTGCACAGACTTCACATGAAGTGACATAGTTTAAAACATCCTTCCTGCAAGTGGGCCACCAAAAGAAACGAGAAAGAAATTCCTGTGTCTTTAGAATTCCTCTATGCCCAGCTATCTTGGAATCGTGAATGAGTTGCAATACTCTCAATCTGACTGTTTCAGGAATATACAGACGTTGTCCCAGAATCCCACACCATTCTTAAAGACAAGACTTACGTCCTTGGGGGTTGTGCCAACAAGGAATCCGCATGGTATGCTTCCTTGATGTCCTTAAGTAGGTCTTGATTATGAATCACTCCAGGAATCTAGAGTCAGGAAGAATAGTCTTAGGAGGAGCAAGTGGACGGGTCTCTGCTGAATGAATCCTAGAGAGTGCATCAGCCTTTCCATTGCGCGATCCTGGTCTATAAGAAATGACAAAATTAAATTGGTTTAAGAAAAGATTCCAGCGAGCCTGGCGAGGAGTCAGGCACTTAGCCGACCTGATAAATTCAAGGTTACGATGGTCTGTCAGGACGACTATTTGCTGTGCAGCTCCTGAAGAAGGTGTCTCCATTCTTTGAAGGCGGCAATAATGGCCAACAACTCTCTATTGCCCACATCGTAGTTCCTCTCAGCCGAAGACAACTGCTGGGAAAAGAAGGCACAGGGATGCAAGACATTCTTCTCACCTGTTCTCTGAGAGAGTATAGCTCCAACGGCACAATCTGAAGCATCCACCTCTATTATGAAGGCAAGTTCGGGGTTGGGATGTACCAAGATAGATGCGGTGGTAAATTTATCTTTTAGACGAGGAAAATGCTTCCTGGGCTTGGGGAGTCCAGGAGAACCTAGACTCTTTCCGGGTAAGTTGGGTGATAGGTGACACTACCTCAGAGAAATTCCTAATGAAACGTCTATAGAAATTGGCAAACCCGATGAAGCGCTGCACCTCCTTCACATTTCTAGGACTTGGCCAATCCTTGATGGCTTGGGTCTTACTTCCATCCATACTAATTCCTTGTGTAGACAGTACATACCCCAGAAACTGAATTTCGGTCCTATGGAATTCACACTTTTCAAGTTTGATGTAAAGATGGTTTTGTCTTAGACGTTCCAAGACCATTCTCACATGTCCATGATGTTCCTCTGTGGAGTTAGAAAAAATTAGAATATCATCCAAATAAATCACCACGAATGTATCTAGGAGATCCCTGAAGATGTCATTCACCAAGTGTTGGAAAGTGGCTGGGGCGGGGACTCAGACCAAAAGGCATAACTAGATATTCAAAGTGTCCATAGCGTGACCTGAATGCAGTCTTCCATTCATCCCCCGGTCTAACACGGACCAAGTTATAGGCCCCACGGAGATCCAATTTAGAGAAAATTTTGG
>JARQOD010000002.1:144513869-144560807 GCA_033576555.1 Oophaga sylvatica
ATAACAGATTAAACAGATCTGTGTTTGCCACTGAACCTCCAACCAGGCATGGTTGTGTGAGATATTGGGTGTAACCTGATGGGGCCTATGAAACTTGGCAAACTCACACACATACCATGCATGTACCAGCAGCTTCTGAAAACATACCCAGATTTGCCAGAGCTTCTGGTCAAGGTACGCTACATCAGCACCTATTTCTGCAAGTCCGCTACAGTTGCCGCCACTCTGGCAGTGCTGCAGCAGCGCATGCAAATGTCAGATCTTCGTCTGGTGTGTGATGTCACCACACCCTGGAACTCCACACTGCACATGCTGGCAAAGCTTTGAGAGTAGAATCATAGAATGGTAGAGTTGGAAGGGACCTCCTGGGCCTTCTGGTCCAACCCCCTGCTCAAAGCAGGATTCACTAAATCATCCCAGACAGATATCGGTCCAGCCTCTGTTTGAAGACTTGTATTGAATGAGAACTTACCACCTCTCGTGGCAGCCTGTTCAACTCATTGATAACCCTCACTGTCAAAAAGTTTTTTCTAATATCTAATCTGTGTCTCCTCCCATTCAGTTTCATCCCATTGCTTCTAGTCTTTCCTTGTGCAAATGAGAATAAAGATGACCCTTCTACAATGTGACAGCCCATGAGATATTTGTATACAGCTATTAAGTCTCCTCTCAGTCTTCTCTTTTGCAAGCTAAACATTCCCAAATCCTGCAACCGTTTGCTAGGGTTCGAGTTCCCGCTGCTGCGCAAGGGGAGTCTCGTACCAGTCCCGCTGCGGTCCCCCATCCATCTCCGTCCGTAGTGGAATCTGCTCAGCAGAGACGTCGGTCCCAGCATCTTGCCCATTGCAATACTGTGCAGAGACTTGCTGCTGCCCCTTCTGGATCTTCTATTATAGCCAGTGCTGGAGCAGACGTCTTTGGGATGAAGTCCTGCTTTCCCCTTCTGAGCATGCCCAGGGTAAGATCTCTCATTGGAGATCAGGGGTCACATGTTCAGGTACTGCAGCCTGCTCCTATTGGTCCACCAGGAAGGTCCTGAAACTACATGTGTTTTGGAACAGTTTCTCATTGGTCCTTTTTCTGGCAGGTCCTGTAGCTGTTACTATAAAAGGGTGGCATGGCTGGGCCGCCATGCGCTAGTATCAATTGCATTATGTGCTTTGCGCCAGTGTGATCATGTACGCATGTGGTTAGGGCTCAGCTGAAATAAGCCCCTAGAATACTGGCTTCTCCGGTGAGGAGATTTGGGTGCACGTGGTTAGGGCTTGGCTGAAATAAGCCCCTAGAATACCGGCTTCTCCGGTGAGGAGATTGCTTGATTGCGTTGCTTTCTGCATGATCACAGACTGCTATCTGCACAGCAGTTATCTGTGTATCCCTGTGAGTCTAACAGGACACAGTCTTTTTCTCAGCGGCTCTGTGACGCAACAGGGTTCGCTTTATAACGCTGGTTCAGCGCCCTAGCGTTTTACTTTGCGGCTCACTGAAGTTAAGTGAGTTCATACTTATCGCCATATAGCGCTGTGGCATTCCCGTTAGCGGCTCTGGGGATTAGCAGAGTTCGCACTAACTGCCACAGCGCGCTACGGCGTTTATTTTAGCGAGCCTGCGGGATAACAGAGTTCGCTACTTTCGCCATCTTACTAGCAGCGGGTTTCGCCTGCACGGTGGATCCCGGGCTGCGAACGCACCTCTCTACAATATCTATTAGGTGCGTTCCGCAGACCCTGACACCGTTCCTCATAGGACATGGTTTGCAGACCAGTCACAATTCTAGTCGCTCTTCTCTGAACTTGCTCTAGTTTGTTGATGTCTTTTTTAAAATGTGGTGCCCAAAACTGGACACAGTATTCCAGATGAGGTCTGACCAAAGAGGAGTAGAGGGCAATAATGACTTCACGTGATCTAGACTGTATGCTTCTGTTAATACATCCTAGAATTGAATTTGCATTTTTTGCTGCTGCATCACACTGTTGACTCATGTTCAGTCTGTGATCTATTAGTATACCCAAGTCTTTTTGACATGTGCTGTTATTTAGCTCTATTCCTCCCATTTTGTATATGCTTTTTTCATTTTTATTGCCCAGATGTAGTACTTTGCATATTTTCCCTGTTAAAAACCATTCTGTTAGTTGCTGCCCACTGCTCCAGTTTATTTATATCTTTTTAAATCCTCTCTTTCTCTTCTCCAGTATTACCTATCCCTCCTAGCTTTGTGTCATCAGCCAATTTAATCAGCTTACCCTCAATTCCTTCATCTAAATCATTGATAAAGATGTTAAACAATACAGGGCCCAAAACAGAGCCCTGTGGTACCCCACTTGAAACATTCCTCCAACTGGATGTGCAGCCATTTACGACGACTCTTTGGGACCAATCACTAAGCCAGTTAGGAATCCACCTAACAATTGCCTTGTCCATTCCATACTCAGTCATTTTTTCAATAAGGATTGTGTGAGATACTTTGTCAAATGCTTTGCTGAAGTCAAGATATACTATATCTACAGCATTTCCCTCATCCACCCAGTCAGTGATTCTGTCATAGAAGGAAATTAAGTTAGTCTGACATGACTTGTTAGTTACAAACCCATGCTCACTCTCTTTAATCACTTCATTCTTATCCAGGTACTTACATACATGTTGTTTAATAATTTGTTCAAAGATCTTTCCTGGTATAGAAGTCAGACTCACTGGCCTATAGTTCCCTGGGTCCACCTTCTTTCCCTTTTTGAAGATAGGAACAACATTTGCCCTTCTCCAGTCTTCTGGGACTTCCCCTGTTGTCCAAGAATTTTCAAAGATTATGGAGAGTGGTTCAAGAATTTCTTCTGCTATCTCCTTCAGTGGGGTGTAATTCATCTGGACCTGGAGACTTGAATTAATTTATGTTAGCTAAGTGTTTCCTCACTATTTTTCTGTTTATAGATATCCTGGATTCTTCTATTCTCTTAATAAGACAGTGAAGATCAGTTGATGTTACATTTCCTTTCTGAGAGAAAACATGAATAATAGGAATTTAAAGTTTGGCCTTCTCCACATCCTGTCTTACCATTTCATAATTTTCATACTGTAAAAATCCTATAGCATCTTTGACTTTTCTTTTACTTTTGACATATCCCGAAAATCCTTTTTTGTTTCTTTTGACATCTCTTGCAAGCCTTAATTCATTGTCAGCTTTAGCTAATCTGATTTGTGCCCTGCAGATTCTGCAGACAGCATTATATTCTTCTTTGGATATGCCTCCCTCTTTCCATTTGATAAACATTTCTTTCTTCCTTTTTAGCATGTGTTTAAGTTCTGTGTTCATCCATCCTGGTTTCCTTAAATGCTTCCTATTCTTCCCTCTTTTCAGAATTGTTAATGATTGTGCTTTGAGAATCTCAGTTTTCAAGATTTCCTATCCTTCCTGGACATTTTTGTCTTAAGGATATCCAGCCATTGGATCCCTCCAATTCTCTTTCTGAGTCCCTTAAACTCTGCCTTTGTAATGTATGTAGTACAGTTCATATAGCGTCTTGTGCTTGGGTGCGATGAAAATACATGAGACACAGGTTTGATATAGAAGGTCTTGTATTACTTCATACAAGTGGCAAAAATAGTCACACAGTTTGCAGATACAGAAGCAGGAGACACAGCAGGCCAGAGTAACTTAAGCTCAGCAATCACTCTCCACAACAGGTTCAGGATCTTCTTCTCTGTTACCGTAAGTCCATGCAAACGTGGATCTTTCAAAGAGCAGGGTTCCAGAGTCCACAAGTGTTCAGAGTTCCTCAGTAGGAATAGCTGGAGTACATAGTCCAAGGCTTCCAGGAGTCAGGTCACAGGTTCACTGCAGGCTAGATTCTGAAGCACTGATTGCTCAGCTGTGGCTGCTTAAGAAGCAAGAGGGAGAGAATCAGGGCGGGAACACGAAAGCTGAAAACTCCATATTGACTGAGGGCAAGATAGCTGCAGCAAGACAGAAAGCAAAATGGCTGACGGAAAACTGAGTTTCAAGAACATGTACAAAGAACCTTACATTACTCCCCCCTTAGGGACAACCTCCGGATGGCCTCAGACCAGGCTTGTCTGGGTACCTCTGATGAAACTGGCGGAGCAAACGAGGAGCATTAACGTTATTGACTGGTTCCCATGAGTTGTCCTCCACTGGGTAGCCCTGCCATTTAATCAAATATTGTAACTGATTTCTGTATAACCTGGAATCTAGAATTCTTTCCACCACAAATTCTTCCTGACCATCGACTAGCACTGGGTCAGGGCAAGGAGAAGAACGTCCAGGAAACGTATTGGGTGTTGCAGCCTTTAGTAGGGATACATGAAAGACAGGGTGGATTCTCATAATTCTAGGCAATTGAAGACGACAAGCAACGGCACTTATAATCTTACTGATTTTATAGGGTCCAATGTACTTATGTCCCAACTTAGACAATGGAATCCTTAACTTAAGATTTCTGGTTGACAGCCAGACCAGGTCTCCTACCTTGAAAGCTGGTGCAGGTTTACGAAATTTATCTGCTGCTTTCTTGTACCTTTCCTGAGCCAATTCCAGATTCTCCTTTAGAAGATCCATATTCTTCTGTAAAGACGTGATTCTATGGGAAATCGTGGAAGAATGTTAGGATGATAACCTAGATTGGAGTAAAAAGGAGACTGCTTAGTGGAGGCGCTCTGAGAGTTGTTATAAGAGAACTCAGCCAATGGAAGTAGATCCACCCAATCATCCTGTAGGTGGCAGATAAAGCAGCGGAGATACTGCTCCAGAGTTTGATTGGTTCGTTCGGTCTGTCCATTAGTCTGGGGATGAAAAGCAGAAGAAAGGTTTACTTTAATGTCCAATGCTGCACAGAAATTTTGCCAAAACCTTGAAGTGAATTGCACCCCTCGATCCGAAATAACCTCATCCGGTACTCCATGTAAGCGAAACACATCTTTAATCATCAAATCTGATGTCTGTTTTGCAGTGGGTAAGCCGACACAAGGAATAAAATGAGCTGAATTTGTTAAACGATCAACCACCACTAGAATGGTGTTTTTCCCTTGAGAGGTTGGTAACTCCACAATGAAGTCCATAGAAATGGATCCCCACGGGCGGGACGGGGTGGGAAGAGGTTGTAACAGACCAGTTGGTGAGGAGCGAGGTGTTTTGCATCTTGCACAGACTTCACATGAAGTGACATAGTTTAAAACATCCTTCCTGCAAGTGGGCCACCAAAAGAAACGAGAAAGAAATTCCTGTGTCTTTAGAATTCCTCTATGCCCAGCTATCTTGGAATCGTGAATGAGTTGCAATACTCTCAATCTGACTGTTTCAGGAATATACAGACGTTGTCCCAGAATCCACACACCATTCTTAAAGACAAGACTTACGTCCCTTGGGGGTTGTGCCAACAAGGAATCCGCATGGTATGCTTCCTTGATGTCCTTAAGTAGGTCTTGATTATGAATCACTCCCAGGAATCTAGAGTCAGGAAGAATAGTCTTAGGAGGAGCAAGTGGACGGGTCTCTGCTGAATGAATCCTAGAGAGTGCATCAGCCTTTCCATTGCGCGATCCTGGTCTATAAGAAATGACAAAATTAAATTGGTTTAAGAAAAGATTCCAGCGAGCCTGGCGAGGAGTCAGGCACTTAGCCGACCTGATAAATTCAAGGTTACGATGGTCTGTCAGGACGACTATTTGCTGTGCAGCTCCCTGAAGAAGGTGTCTCCATTCTTTGAAGGCGGCAATAATGGCCAACAACTCTCTATTGCCCACATCGTAGTTCCTCTCAGCCGAAGACAACTGCTGGGAAAAGAAGGCACAGGGATGCAAGACATTCTTCTCACCTGTTCTCTGAGAGAGTATAGCTCCAACGGCACAATCTGAAGCATCCACCTCTATTATGAAGGCAAGTTCGGGGTTGGGATGTACCAAGATAGATGCGGTGGTAAATT
This sequence comes from Oophaga sylvatica, assembly GCA_033576555.1. Taxonomy (NCBI): domain Eukaryota; kingdom Metazoa; phylum Chordata; class Amphibia; order Anura; family Dendrobatidae; genus Oophaga; species Oophaga sylvatica. The sequence continues at coordinate 144,519,803 of JARQOD010000002.1, forward strand.
TATCTTTTAGACGAGAAAATGCTTCCTGGGCTTGGGGAGTCCAGGAGAACCTAGACTCTTTCCGGGTAAGTTGGGTGATAGGTGACACTACCTCAGAGAAATTCCTAATGAAACGTCTATAGAAATTGGCAAACCCGATGAAGCGCTGCACCTCCTTCACATTTCTAGGACTTGGCCAATCCTTGATGGCTTGGGTCTTACTTCCATCCATACTAATTCCTTGTGTAGACAGTACATACCCCAGAAACTGAATTTCGGTCCTATGGAATTCACACTTTTCAAGTTTGATGTAAAGATGGTTTTGTCTTAGACGTTCCAAGACCATTCTCACATGTCCATGATGTTCCTCTGTGGAGTTAGAAAAAATTAGAATATCATCCAAATAAATCACCACGAATGTATCTAGGAGATCCCTGAAGATGTCATTCACCAAGTGTTGGAAAGTGGCTGGGGCGGTACTCAGACCAAAAGGCATAACTAGATATTCAAAGTGTCCATAGCGTGACCTGAATGCAGTCTTCCATTCATCCCCAGGTCTAACACGGACCAAGTTATAGGCCCCACGGAGATCCAATTTAGAGAAAATTTTGGCATGCCGCACTCTCTCCAATAACTCAGGGATTAAAGGCAATGGATAACGGTTTCTAATAGTAACCTTATTGAGTTCCCTATAGTCTACGCAGGGTCTCAGAGATCCATCTTTCTTCTTCACAAAGAAGATGGGTGCACCTGCAGGAGATGAAGAGGGGCATATGAAGCCCTTGGCTAGATTTTCGTCTATGTAATCCTTTAAAGCCTTTAGCTCAGGCCCCGCCAGGGGGTAGATCTTACCAAAAGGTATCTCTGCTCCAGGCAATAATTCAATTGGACAATCATATGGACGGTGAGGGGGAAGCTGGTCAGCGTTCTTCTTGTCACATAAATCCACATAGTCCTGGTATACAGCTGGTAGTTCAGGGACTGACATGGTTCCTTTAGGAACAGAGCAAGCTGAAACTTCTGGACTCATCTGTTTCTCTGGAAAGTGTAATTCCTTGGTCTCCCAGTTAATGGTAGGGTCCTGAGCCTGCAGCCATGGTAGCCCTAGAATAATGGGAAAGTGGGGAGAAGAGATAAGCATAAAGGACAGTTTCTCTTGATGATCTTTACCCATAAGGACCCTTAAAGGCTCCGTTTCCTGATCCACTGGTCCAGAGGTCAGCAGGGAGCCATCCACAGTTTCCATCTGTACTGGAGTAGCCTTCTTCACTGAACGTATCCCCTGTTTCAGAGCAAAGGAGACATCCATAAAATTCCCACTTGCCCCTGAGTCGATCATAGCAGAGCTAGACACCCAGACTGAGTTAACCCAGAGTTTGATGGAAAGGAAGCAATGAGAATTGTTTTTCCTACAACTCAGCTGGGACACCGCTGAGGAAACTTGAAAAATTGCAGCGTTTACACAGTTATCGTCCTCAGAAGTAACGGAGTTTAAGTCCGAGAAATCAAGATCTGTTGCTGCAGATCTCTCTGGAGCCTGAGGCTCGGACCTGACAGATCTCCTCTCGCAACACTCACAGTGAATGAGTGCCGCAGTAGTCTTACGAGAACGGCTGGGGCAGTTTATAATGAAGTGCCCTGACTTACCACAATAGAAACATAGATTTTCCTTAAAACGATGTTCCTTGCTTGCATCACTAACCCGTCTTTGTAAAGAGTCTACCTGCATGGGTTCAGGTTCAGGTTCCCGTGTGATCCTACTCAAAGGTTCCTTAGCTGGGGAGGAAGGTAGGAAAAGGTTAGTGCGATTGCTTTCGAACCATCTCCTTGCCTGCGTTCAGTCAGGCGAGCATCAATACGGATGCAGTAGTTAATAAAGTCACCCAACGCAGTGGGAGGGTCGGCACGAGCAAGTTCATCCTTAATTAGTGGAGACAACCCCTTTCGAAAAATAGATTTTTTGGCGGAACTGTCCCAGGTGGTATCAAGGGCCCATCTCCTGAAATCCAAGGCATATTCGGCTACCGAGTGCTTACCTTGGCGCAAAGTTAACATGGCTGCTTCAGCTGTTGCACCTCGATTGGGGTCATCAAACACCTGCCCCATGGCTGAAATGAAAGCAGCAAGATGATCCAAACATTCATCCTCAGTCTCAATCAGAGGGTTTGCCCACATCAAAGCCTTGTTGGTAAGTAACATAATTATAGTAAGCACTTTAGATCGTTCAGTGGGAAATTGTGAAGCATGTGCAGAAAAAAACAGATTGCATTGGTTAATAAATCCCCTGAATTTTTCACGTTCACCGCCAAAACGAAAAGGGGGCAACTTGGGAATCCCAGAACTTGGGGCTACGGCAAGAGCCTGGACTCGCTCCTCTAGAACCTCAATCCTGGCTCGCAAATCCTGGGCAGTCTGTCCAAACACTTGCAAATTGTGATTAGTGAGGTCCTGTAGGTTTGTAAAACGGGTTTTTATAGTCTGTAAATCTGCAAGGATATTATCAGTCACTCCGCAAAGTTCCTTTATGCGGGCCTCCATTTTCCAGATCTTTTAAGACAGGAGTACTGGAAGGAGAGGAGAAAAGAAAAAAAAAAACAATAGTGTTTACCTGTGGTAACACTGCAAAGAGAAAAAAAAATTAAGGGAACTGCTCACCTCAATGGTTGTGAGAAGTCACAACCACTATCATCACAGAAATCTCAACCGGACATCTGATATCCACAGTTACAGCAGACACAAAAGAGGAAAGAAAAAAAAAAACAATAGTGTTTACCTGTGGTAACACTGCAGAAAAAAAAACTTAAGGGAATTGCTCACCTGGAATGGTTGTGAGAAGTCACAACCACTGTCATCACAGAAAGTACAACTGGACGTCTGATATCCACAGTTACAGCAGACACAGCCTTCCCAGACCCAGCAGACACTAACGTTTTGGCTTCAGAATCTTGTAATGTATGTAGTACAGTTCATATAGCGTCTTGTGCTTGGGTGCGATGAAAATACATGAGACACAGGTTTGATATAGAAGGTCTTGTATTACTTCATACAAGTGGCAAAAATAGTCACACAGTTTGCAGATACAGAAGCAGGAGACACAGCAGGCCAGAGTAACTTAAGCTCAGCAATCACTCTCCACAACAGGTTCAGGATCTTCTTCTCTGTTACCGTAAGTCCATGCAAACGTGGATCTTTCAAAGAGCAGGGTTCCAGAGTCCACAAGTGTTCAGAGTTCCTCAGTAGGAATAGCTGGAGTACATAGACCAAGGCTTCCAGGAGTCAGGTCACAGGTTCACTGCAGGCTAGATTCTGAAGCACTGATTGCTCAGCTGTGGCTGCTTAAGAAGCAAGAGGGAGAGAATCAGGGCGGGAACATGAAAGCTGAAAACTCCATATTGACTGAGGGCAAGATAGCTGCAGCAAGACAGAAAGCAAAATGGCTGACGGAAAACTGAGTTTCAAGAACATGTACAAAGAACCTTACAGCCTTTCTGAAATCTAACCTTGACGTCTGAGTCTTCACAGGTCTTCCTCCTCTAGTTAATTCTAGTTCAAAATTCTAAACTAGCATGGTCGCTACCTCCTAGGGTCCCAGCCACTCTTACCTCCTCAACCATTTCCTCCCTGTTTATAAGGATTAGATCCAAGATAGCAGATCCCCTTGTTATCTCCCCTACTATTTGGAAGATAAAGTTGTCAGCAAGAGAGGATAACAATTTGCTTGACCTGTTAGTTTTGCCTGAGAGAGATTCCCAACAAATTTCTGGATAGTTGAAATCTCACATGACCACTATGTCATATTATTTGGAGACCTTGGCCATTTGATGCATAAAGAGTTCATTCATATCTTCATCTTGCACAGGCAGCCTGTAGTAAATGCCTGCAATGGTGTTCTTTCCATTGTTCTGTCCTTGTATTCTTAACAAAACAGCTTCCACAGAACTCCCAGTCTCTGAAGCTTCAATCTCTGTGCAGATATACGCTTTTCTAACATACAATGCGCCACCTCTTCCTCGTTTATCAAGTCTGTTTCTTGCAAATAAGTTGTATCCTTCTAGCCTTGTATTCCAATCATGTGTATCATCCCACCAAGTTTCAGTGATTCCAATGACATCATATTTATTTTCCTGCGTTAGTAATTCCAATTCTCCTTGTTTGTTGCCCTTGCTTTGTGCATTCATAAAGAAACATTTTAGTTTTTGATTAGATTCTCTTTCTTCAATATTTTTATTATGTAGATTTTTTTGTCTTTGTTCTTCCCTTTCACTTCTAATAGCAGAATTCTCAATAATATTTGTCAGGTGTATGGCTTTTTCTGGCGTTTTGCTTCCCTTCCCACATTGTTCTAGTTTAAAGCTCTCCTGACGAGTGTAGCAAGGCGACTTCCAGTCTTCGTAAGGTGCACCCCATCTCTAGCAAGTAGTCCATCGTATAGGTAATTCACTCCGTGATCCAGAAATCCAAATCCTTGCTGACGGCACCATCGACGTAGCCAGTTGTTCACCTGCAGAATCTTATTCCACCTCCTTGTTCCATGGCCATCCACTGGAAGGATGGTAGAGAAGACCACCTGCGCTCCCAATTCTTTCACTTTCTTACCTAAGTTTTTAAAGTCACTGCAGATGGTTTCCAGGTCGTTTCTTGCAGTGTCGTTTGTCCCCACATATATTAGCAAGAATGGGTAGTCATCTGTAGGTCTGAAGAGTACTGATATCCTGTCAGAGACATCTTAAATTTTTCACCTGGAAGACAGCACATTTCTCTTGAGTAGTGTTGAGCGATACTGCCCGATATCCTAAAATATCGGATCGGATTGGATCGGCCCGATAGTCAAAAAGTATCGGGTATCGCCGATCCGATACCGGAAACACAATGCAAGTCAATGGGACAGAAATATCGGAACTAAAAAAAACCCCTTTCTTTCCTTGTAAACACTAAATATACACACATAGAATACATATATATATATACATGTCATTGTGACATATATATATATACATATATTTATAGTTCATACACTTCTACATAGTAAAATAGCCTCTGATTCAATTGCCGGGTAATGCCGGCTTTTGTGAAAATACAGAAGCACCCGACATGAAATGACACATGGTTTACATAGAGTTAACCATGTCTTTTCATGTAGTTTGATATCTGGTTTTCACAAACAATTACATGAGTGTATGTGTGCAAAATTTCACACCTGTAGGGATTAATTAAAGGTGTAAATTCGTTGTAAAAAAACAGATTTTTTTGCTACAAATTTACACCTTTAATTAACCCCTACATGTGTCAAATTTTGCACAATATATCAAACAACATGAAATGACATGGTTAACTCTATGTAAACCATGTGTCATTTCATGTCGGCCTCTGTATTTTCACAAAAGCCGGCAATTGAATTAGCGGCTATTATACTATGTAGAAGTGTATGAACTATAAATAAATATATAATATATATATATATGTGTCACAAATTCATTGACATGTATATATATATATATATATATATATATATATATGAGGTGTAAAATTGTTGAAAAAAAATGCGTGGGCTCCCGCCCTATTTTCTCAACCAGACAGACAAAGCCAGCGAGTGGGGGCAGATAATAATAACCCAGAGAGGGACCATTATTTTTGGCCCTCCCCAGCTACTAACATCTGCCCCCAGACACCCCAGAAAAGGCAAATCTATAATTAGATTCGCCCTTTCTGGCACTTTGTCCGTCTATTCCCATTGCCCTGTAGCGGTGGCGAATGGGTTAATAAGGGGTTAAAGCCACCTTGCTATTGAAAGGTGCGTTTAAGCCAGGTTAATAATTGAGAGCTGTCAATTAGACAACTATCAGTTATTAATCCTATTGTATGAAATAAAAATAAAACACACACACTTTAATTAAAAATCATTTTAATGAAATAAACACACATTTTTTGACAATATTTTATTTTACTGCCATTCCTTGCGAAGCCCTTGTTCACTTGTAATAAAAATAAAATAATAAAGCAACATTATTCTTACCTATCCGATGTTCAGTCAGGTCCCCCGATGTGATCCTTCTGAAAGGGTTAATGTTTACTGCAGAGACTGCAGCTAATGCTGACAGTCTCACTGTAAACCCCGGAATGAATGAGCTCCTCTCCTGGCTGACAGGAGAGGAAGTGTTTAGCATAATTGATTGCTTTCCACTTTCACTTCAGGTCAGCCAAGGACACCCACAGCATCAGTGACGTCAGAGGGAATCCCGGCTGACCTGAAGTGAACTGATTAACAAAAATAGGGGATCCCCTCTAAAAAAAAAATGGCGTGGGGTCCCCCCTATTTTTGTTAACCAGTCTGATAAAGCAGACTACTGAGGCCTGGTTTTTCAGGCTGTTAAGGAGCCAATATCCATGGACCTTGCAAGCCTGATAAAACCAGGCCACAGCAGTCTGCTTATCTTGGCTAGTTAACAAAAATAGGGGATCCCCTTGAAAAAATATGGCGTGGGGTCCCCCCTATTTTTGTTAACCAGCCAGATGAAGCAGACTGCTGAGGCCTGGTTTTTCAGGCTGGTAAGGATCCAATATCCATTGACCTTGATAGCCTGATAATGCCAGGCCACAGCAGTCTGCTTAGCTTGGCTGGTTAACAAAAATAGGGGATCCCCTCAAAAAAAAAATGGCGTGGGGATCCCCCTATTTTTGTTAACCAGTCAAGTAAAATGCAGACTGCTGCGGCCTGGTATTAAAAGACTGTCAAGGCCCATGGATTTTGGCCCTCAACAGCCTAAAAATACCAGGCTGCAGCAGCCCCACAAATGGCGCATCCAAAGATGCGCCAATTGTGGCACTTTACCCGGCTCTTCCCACTTGCCCTGTAGCGGTGGCAAGTGGGGTAATAAGGGGTTAATGTCACCTTTGATTGATCGGTGACAATAAGCCCGGTTAATAATGGAGAGGCGTCAATAAGACACCGATCCATTATTAATCATAGTTTGTAAATTTAAAAAAAAAACACAGCAAGAAAAAAGTATTTTAATGAAATAAAATACCACACAGTTTTCATTAATTTTATTTCACTCTCATTCCTGCGACGCCATCGTTCTCCTGTAAAAAAACAAAAATAACAAACCAACACAAATACTCCCTGTCCGACGCAGTCCAAAGTCACGAGTGTCCCACGACGAGTCCAGCTCTGCTACATCTGGATGACAGGCTGAGCCTGACATCCACATAGAGCAGAGCTGCTTACCTGAGCTGCATCCCCGGCGGTGACGTAATCCGGACTGGTTTACGGCCAGCTGTCACGAGAGTACAGCTGGCCGAGATTACCCAGTACCCAGCAGTCACTGCAGTTATCGCGAGATTCTGCACGTGACCGCCAGGGACAGGGTAATGGTGGCCATCACGGAGGACGTGACCACCGGGGAAGGAGATCTTCTGCCAGGTAAGTGCTGACTCTGCTGAGTCCTGACACCTGACAGACCCGACCGACACTGACAGTGACAGTTTCGGGAAGTTCCTGTGTCACGTACTTCGTTCTGTGACACAGGAACTCCCCATAGACTTTCTCGGAAATCTCCGATTCCTGTATCCGATATGACAAAAATATCGGAACTCAGAATCGGAATTCCGATACAGCAAATATCGGCCGATACCAGATATTTGCAGTATCGGAATGCTCAACACTACTCTTGAGGTTAAATCTGGTATGCAGATATCAGCCTCTGTTCCTCTCAACAGGGAATCCCCCATTACCACAACTCTCCGTTTCTTCTTTACAACATTTTTCTTTCTCCATTCAGAAGGACTCTGAAGGCATACAAGGTTGTTGTTTGTGGGCAGAGTCTTATCCTGATGTATTTCTTCATTGTTCTCCTGCGTAAGAGCCTGGTACTGGTTTCTGAGCAGTATGGGAGCTGATTGCCTCCCGATCCTCCTGCTTCTCTGGGTCACATGCTTCCATTCCTCTGTTTCTTCAGTTGCACTTCGAATTTCTTCTCTTTCTGTAACATGAAGAGATAATTCTGCTCTGTCTAAGAACTCTTCACCTTCCTTAATGGTTTTCAATGTAGATAACCTCTCTTCTAGATTTTGAAAGTTTTCCTCCAACAGGGACACAAGCTTGCATTTCTGGCATGTGAAGTTTGGCTTTTCCACTGGTAAGTCTGTGAACATGTAGCAAGAAATGCAGCTCACCAAATGGCTCCTGGCCTCTTCCATGTTCTTATTGTTCAAGAGATATCAAAGCGGTGAATTATATGCCAAAATTCACACGCCTGTCAGCGCGCGGTTTACTGATGTCCTCCTTTCAGCTGCAACGGCCAAAATCCAGTGTTCTTTGAGCTTGTGGAGACTTTTCACTTATTCCAGAAAGCACTGGGAATATGCAAATCCTCTCCTCGGGACTCTTCCCCTGGTTTACTGATGTCCTCCTTTCAGCTGCAACGGCCAAAATCCAGTGTTCTTTGAGGTCGTGGAGACTCTTCACTTATCCCAGAAGGCACTGGGAATATGCAAATCCTCTCCTCGAGACTCTTCCCCTGGTTAGAAGAGGCCAGTGATTGAATATCAGCTCCAAAACACCCGTCATTATTCTTGTCAGCCTCCGCACATAACAACTGAAGAGTGCACATGGATGTCTGACATTTGTTTGGTTCTCCAAGACTTTGAGAACACAACGTTGATGAGTGGCAATAGCTCCATAGTAAGCACAAAGATCCCACTTCTCTGCCTACTTAAACAGTCGCTGCTCACAATGAAACATGAAGATTTGCATGCGGAACAGGTGGGAATGGAGGCAGACATAACACAGAGAGATTGTAGCCAGCTCAGCCTCATCTTATCTTCTCAGTGCAGGTTGGGTAACAATTAAGAGGTGGATGCTGAGGAGGAGGAAGAGGAACAACAATAGCTGGTGGCTAGCCCCACAGACGCTTGTAGCCACACAACCATTGTCCTGTCTCTCCTACGTGGTTGGGCTGAGGATGTTAATGAGGAAGAAGAGAGGGACAAGGAGGAGATGGAGAATCGTCAACATGGTGGAAGTGTTGGCTGTAAGGAGCTTGGCACATGTGGTCGACTTTATGTACCGCTGCCTTTCACCTTGACCCTCACGTTACATTCATCGTGGCAAAAAAAAGAGTACTGGTTGTTCACCTTGCTAATCCCATGCTACAGGGAGAATTTTGCATCTCTTCTTCCTGAGGTGGAGAGGTCTTCTAAAATGGTGGTATATCAGAAAGACATGTTCAAAATTGTATCTGTATTATAATGCTCACCTATAGGCTATTCTGTTGTCTGAAGTACATTTTGTTCAAAATTTATCGGTATCATATTGCTCACCCTTAGGGTATTACATCTTCTTGGGTACATTTTGTTACTCTAAAAGCCTCAAAAACTGGTTCAAAAATTTTCATAGTATGTTAATGCTCACCTATAGACTATTCTGTGGTCTGGAGTACATTTAGTTGCTATACAACCCTCCAAAAACTTGTTCCAAATTTATTGGCATCATATTTCTCACCTTTAGTTTATTGTATCTTCTTGGGTACATTTCGGTGCTTGCTATAAAAGCCAAAAAACTTGTTAAACATATCAGTATTATATTGCTCATCAATAGGGTATTACATATTCTTTGGTATATTTTGTTGCTATTTAAGCCTCAAAAAACTTGTTAAAAAATGTATCGGTATTATATAGCTCAGTCCACAGGGTATTACATATTCTCAGGTACATTTCATAAAAAAAAAAATTGTCAAAAAAATTGTCAAAAATTGTAAAAAATTTAGGCTGTGTGCACACATTGCCGATTTGGTGTGTTTTTGTCACGTTTTTCTGCACGGATTTGTGGCAAAACCTGATGCCAGTAAAGTGAATGAGAAACCTGAAGTGTCATGCACACGTTGAAAATTTTTGACTTGCAGATTTGGTGCAGAAAATAATCTGCGGCATGTCAATTCTTTGTGCGTTTTTCAACATTCACTTCACTCAAATCAATCAAAAGTGCAGGCAAAAACGTATAAAAAAATGCTCCAAAAACACAAGTTTTTGAAGCTGTGTTTTTCTTGTCAACAGGTGCAGAAATTTTATTCCTGTACACATACCCTTATCTGTATTATATTGCACACCCATAGACTATTCTGTGGTCTGGAGTACATTTCCTTGGTATATAGCCCTCAAAAGTACATAACCTTTATGAGTCTTAGAGTACCAATACAATTTTGAACAGAATGTGTATAAGGCCCTCTTTTATGTCTGCTACAGGGTGTATCTGATTCCCTTATTTTTGGCAGTTTTTGCATTCTTCATAAGTTATACTGAAATTCCCTATTTTTTAATAAAAAAATCTATTTAGGTTTACTTAAATTATATATATTTTTTAAATCTATTTAAAATGTTGCCTTATATTCAAGTCATTATACAGGAAAAAATGTTTCTTAACATTTTTTTCCAGTAAAATGCAATTTCTCCCAGACCTCTTTTGGTAGGGTCTGCCGGAGAAAAGCTCGGCTTTCCCATTGACTCATATTATATTCGTTACTTGAAACGAGCATGTGAATATTAGGAATTTCTCGGTTTGAGCAATGAACACCCGAGCATTTTTGTGCTAGCTCATCTCTCATCTCTAATAAATAAATAAAAAACAAATGACGTGAGGTTTCTTCTATTTTTTAAAATTATTTAAATAAAAAAATAAAGAAAACGGTTTGGGTTCCCCCCTTTTTACAACCAGCCCAGCTAAAGCAGACAGCCAAGGGCTAGTATTGACCCAACAGCCTAAAAATAGTATCCTGCAGCAACCCCAGAAAAGGATATACCAATTCTGGAGCTTTGCCCGGCTCTTCCCTTTTGCCTGGTGTGGTGGTAAGTGGAGTAATATTTGTGGGGTTGATGTCGGCTTTGTAATGTCAGCTTACATCAAGCTCACAGGTTAGTAATGGAGAGGTGTCTATAAGACACCCCCATTACTAACTTCATAGTCAAATGTAATAAATGAACAGGGTAAAGTCTTTTCACTGAAATAAACCCACAGACTCCTTTATTTGAAATAAAAACTCCCTGATCCTCTTTTACCCATTTATTCACCAAAAAATTTAAATAAAAAAGCAAAGTTAGATGGTTGGGGAGTTTTTATTTCAAATAAAGGACTTTCCTCTGTGTCTGTGTCTTTTGTTAAATTTGACAATGGGGTTAGTAATGGAGGCTTCTGATAGACGTCGCTCCATTACTAACCCGTGTGCTTGATGTCAGCCGCCATAAAACAGCTGACATCAACCTCACAAATATTACCACACTTGCCACCACATGAGGGCATGTGACAAAGGCCAAGCAAAGCACCAGAATTGGTGCATCTAATAAATGCGCCTTTTCTGGCTCAACTGTGGGCTTCTATTTTTAGGCTGGGGAGGGCCAATATCCATGGTCCCTTCCCAGTCTTAGAATACCAGCCCCAGCTGGCCACTTTAGCTTGTCTTGTTGTCAAAAATGGGGGAGACCTCACAACATTTTTTTAAAATTATTTAACTAATTTAAAAACCGTTGTGGGGGCTGCAGCCAGCAGCTGTTGGTTTTGCCTGCACTGGTTATCAAAAATAGAAGGGACTGCGCGTCTTTTTATTTATTTAAGTTTTTTGACACAGTGTGCACCGGCCAATAACAGCCCTGCCAATACTTATAAAACAGATTTTATTAAATCATAGACAAATACAAGCTAAACAATAGATCAGAGGCTGCTGAGCACTCATGCAAGGGGACACTGACATATATAGATGGTGATTACATATACATTTCGCAGTTGTTAACTAAAGCATAAGCCCTATTGTGTAGTAGTAGTAATGAGTAAACCTTTCCCAGATGTATATGAAAATAAGGGCTAGAATTAAAATTTTACACTTACATGTATGCCACACCAACTGCAGCAGCACTCGTCAATGCACATTTCATTATGTCTTCATCATGAAGCATCAAAAATAGAGGGGACCCCATGTCTTTTTATTTATTGATTGATTTTTTTTAATACAGTGTAATCTGCACTTTTTCAACATGCTTTGTTTGGGCTGCTGAACCTGAACAGTAAGGCTGCTTTCACACATCCGTTTTTTGACTTCAGGCACGATCCGGCGTGTTGCTAAAAAAACGGATCCGGTACCAAATGCGTTTTTTTACCATTGACTTTCATTAGCGCCGGATCGCGCCTGATGTCATTGCGTTGTATCCGTTTTTGTCCGGATCCGGCGGAAATGTACATTCCGGCGGCCGGACAAAACGGTGCATGTAACGTTTTTTTTGTTTGCCGGAGCCGCCTAATAGTGTCTGAAGCGGCGCATCAGGTGGCCGGAAACAATAGAATTCAATGGAACCGGATCAGACTTTTGTGCAAACAGTCAAAACACTGATCCGGATTCTGGAAATCAGGGACTACTACTACTACTACTACTACTACATTTTCCACTGTCTCCAGACATCCAAAACCCTCTTTTTTCTGGGTTCAAAAGTTCAGGTCGGATCCAGCAAAAAAACGGATCCGATGCATCAGTTTTTTCATTTCAGTGCCGGATCCGTCCCTTCAGGTGTTCGACGGATTATGCCTGACACAAAAAAACGGATGTGTGAAAGAGGCCTTACACAACCTTCCTGGAGAAGTCCGTGTTCAGAGTCCGTGCACGGACAGTAGGAGTTCGGTATGGTCCCCGAACTTTACTGTTTGTGTTCGTCTATCCCTCATTACAATTAATACCAATATCTGAATATAAAATTCAATTCAGGAAGGGCATGTAGTATTAGAAGAGCAAGTATAACAATAAGGCCCACTTTCATTGTTTTAGATGGCTTTCTAAGGAACAATTGTGCTACTTTCACAAATTAAAAATGGTGCAACAGGAAGTCAAACAATTCTGAAATTGGAAAAAACATGTCAAAAATTGCAGCAAAGCTGTATAGTTCAAACACATTGTTGTATAGGTTTGTAATATTTTTGAGTCTTGGTTTCTTGAAGCGGTTTTATTTACTGTGCTTTCACATTAGCAAATAAAACTATGATGCATAAACCATGTTCTACTATGAGTGCAGCATGGCGTATAAAACTGTACAATGTACAGTAAAATGTAATAGCTAGTAGTGATGAGCCACCCCCGTAGTGTTCGAGTTCGGTTCGGTTCGCCGAACAGCCGTGTGTTCGACGAACTGTTCGTCGAACTGTTTGTCGAACACCGTCGACCACCGTTAAAACCAATGGCAGGCAAACCAAAACACATAGAAACACAAAGAAAACACATAGAAAACACTTCAAAGGTGTCCAAAAGCTGACAAATTGCTCACAAGACACAACTAACACATGGAAAAGTGACAAGTACATATAGTCATGCGAAAAGAAAAGAGGTGGGGGAGACACAGATATAGGCATGTCATGCCCTTCTAAAACTAAAAAAGTGCCAAGCCGACATGGCCAGTCCGTTCCTGCCCATGCGACCTGCGTGTCGCCGGGTTTGTGCCAGAGCTGTGGTGGACCCTGACGGCCAGCCCCCCTCTCACAATACTGGTGCCTGTCCGCTGGTGGGTCGAGCGAGCCCCCCAGCGGTGGAGGCAGGTCTAATCTTTTTTATTTAAATTGTCTCTCTAATTTGAATGAGTACACTTTAAATCCTTTTACAAGGATCTATTGGAGGGCAAGTCTCATGCCAGCAGCTGCGGTAATGCCAGCTCCAGTAACGTCCAGTAAAGCTGCTGCAGTTAAAAAGCTTTTATAAGGATCGAGCTTGGCGGTCCACCGCAAGGCGTCCTACCGCCACTCACAGCCCCTGTGCCTTGGGGTGCCTCGCCGATGCTCTTCACTGAGTGTCCCGGGGACCCGAAGCATTTCCTTTGAAAAAATTAAGTGTCCAAAGTACAGGTGGTGTAGCTTGCTTAACAGCTGGGTTAATCCGCTAACTAGCAGACACTGCTACTGGCCCAAAATTATTGTCGATTTTTCGGAAAAACCAAACTCTTCGAAATCTAGTTGCCCCCAGCAACACAACTCTCAAATCCTTATCTTTATCTGCAACCCGGATAAATTCTAATCCGGGTTGTTTTGCATGTAGAACCTCTAAGTGTTTATGTTGCGTCTCTATTATGAATGGGGTGCAAAAATTTCAATCTCGTACCACAGGCACCAGTTTTAAAATCAACTGTCATGTCAATTGCCAATCGTGCTACATTATTTATTTAATTGAGTGCGGTTGTGGGTTGCAGTACATCGGTCGGACGATACAGATGATGCATGCAAGGTTCCACAAGCACCGTCAAAATATCCGAAATGGGTTCATGCTACACAGTCTCTCAAAACATTTCTCCCTAGTGCACCAAAAGAATATGAATTCGTTAAAACTCACTGTTATTGACCAGATACCACATGATATGCCTGATCGGTATAATAATCTAATAAGAAAGGAGAGTTTCTGAATTTTTAAACTTGGTACACTGGCCCCTGAGGGGTTAAACCTCACTATTGAAAAAGTCACATAATATATGCATTTTGAGATTTATTTATTTATTTATTTTCATTTATTTTTCCTTGTGTACATTGCTTTTATGTCGTTTTTAGGTTGGTTTTATTCAATTTATGTTTTTTTTTTTTTTTTTTTTTTTGCAGTCATATTTGCATTTTTAATCATGTGGGTGTTCTGATTAATTGCCTTTTAATTTTCATTTGCTGCTCCACCTTTATATAGCTTTCCTACTCCATTCTATGCATAACTGCCACCTGAGGAAGACGGAGCTATTCCATTGAAACGCGTTGTGGATATCAATAAATGAAGACTTTTTAATATCAGCTGAATTGCGTCCCTCGCGCTCCTTATGACCGGATTGCTTTATCATCACTTATGTCTGATCCTCTCTTGAGGTACCCGGCCGGAGCTGCAGCGGACAACCTTAATCTCATCAGCCTTTATCGCCAGCCTGGCGCTCCTTTGAAACCATCTATCTGAATTTGGTTGCAAAATTATTGTCTGGGCTAGATGCAGTTAAAAATTTGGAATTATATCTACAGCTGGTGGCTACTCCGCTGACTAGCAGACACTGCTACTAGGCCCAAAATTATTGTCCAGGCAAGATGCAGTTAAAAATTTGTAATTGTATCTACAGCTGGTGGCTACTCCGCTGACTAGCAGACACTGCTACTATGCACACACAATTATTGAACAGGATAGATGCAGCGAATAATTAGGAGTGATTTGAACTCTGGTGAAGCTGACAAAAAGTGATAGCAACTGCTGTAACCTAGCCCTGAAAAGGGCTGCAATTACAAATAGTCACTGTCCCAAGTTGACCTATCTGTCTATTTAAGACTGAGCACAGACCTGCCTGCTAAAACTGCTAGGAACTGATGTAACGTAGCACTCAAAAAGGCTGCAATTACGAACTAGTCCCTACTCCCTAAACCTTCCTCTCTATTTCTCAGCGATTTCGCTTGCAAGTCGCAGTTGCACAATGCACACACAATATAGCGCTAACAGCAGCAGTGCCGTCTAACACTGAGCTGCAGCAGTGAGAAAATGGTGGCGAGGGGGGAAATGGCTGGGTCTTATAGGGCAAGGACATGTGACATACACAGCCAATGACTCATGCCCTTGCTTGTGTGAAAAAAAAAGCACCTCGCTCCGTGTGTGCGCTGCTGATAGGCTGACAGACTGCACCGCCCACTGGAAATGCGGGAAAGAGAAAAAAAAATGGAGATCTTCATTATCTCTGCAGAGATTCATGCCATGCCCCTCCCCCGCCACGCTGGACACTCAAAATGTGTATTAGCAGTGATTCTCAGCATAACTGTGAAATATTCCAGCGACGATTTAGGTGCACAAACAGTTATCAAACATAACCTCGAACAGCCGGATTTTTTCCAAATCGTTCGGGTTCGTCGAACGACTCAAACACCGCCCAAAACAGCTCGAATTTGAGATTGGTGAACAGTTCGCTTGGAACACCGCTCATCTCTAATAGCTAGTCTATACACAAGAAAAGTGCAATTTTAGCCTAACTGATCACTGCACTACTTCTGATGGAAAAATCTAGGTGATGTAGAAGGGAAGAGAAATTGAGTGTGCAGGATTATCGTGGAGGACAGAGGAGAATGTAATGCAGAGCTCTGAGGTACAGAACAGAAGAAAAAAATGAGTCATAAAGACCTTTAAAATCCTGGCCTTTAATTTTTTAAACCTACTTGTATTAATAGTGAAGATGGCAAAATGGGACTTCAACCGTGTTTTCCTTCGGGCCCCTCACAATTCAGCAATGCCTCCTGCTGATCATCTACTTTCTTTGCAATCTCCTTGGATCAATTCTAATAAACTAAACAACACCATGTCTAGGAGCAGATAATTAAAACATAAATGCAATCACTGAATGTACATGGACAACAATGTCATACAGTTGATAATACTTGTGATAGCAAAGTAATGGCAATCCTATTACTAAACATGTCTATTCATCACACAGATTGTTTTTTTGTGCCTGAGCACAGATGTCTGATATAAAACCTTCGTCTGAAAATAGCAATTTTAAGCTGAGAGATAGAAAATAAAATGATTTGACAGCCTAAAGGATTAAAACTTCCTCTCAGATTATATTTCACAAATAATGGAGCCCTAAAATTAAAGAATTTCAGCATGATGGGGCTTTTGACAAGCGATCTCAAAGCTTCAGAAGTGTTTTCTAATTCCATTAAATTGCCAATCAAGAAAATTACAATTGAAACTGCCTTCAAAAACAAAATGGGCTGGCGCCCTTTTTTATCTTTTTAGGGAATCTGTCAGCAGGTTTTTGCTACCTCATCTGTGAGCAGCATGATATAGGTAAAGAGAAGCTGAATCCAAGGATGTATCCGTTCTGACACAGTTGGAGCTTTTAGATTTAGAATGTAGCAGAGCTGAGAAAGCTAACCTCGCCCACACCAAGCTTTCCAGGTACAAAGTCCACAGACACTGAGCTGCTTATCACAGTAGGCGGTATTGCTGGACTAGTCCGGCAATGTCAACCTCTTAGTGATAAATCCTTCACAGTTAGTAAACAACAGCAGCACTTTGACAAGAGACGCATCCCTAAATTATGTGTTACAGCGTCTATCTACATCTATCATCACATGACATAGCAAAAACCTGCCAACAGATTCCCTGTATCTTAATATATGGGATTGGAGGTCTAGCCTAGCATTGGCTTTCCTGCCCTTTTCTCCTTTGTCTATAAAAAAAATATAAAATATTATAAGATTTTCAACATAAATATAAAACAGAATTTATTTTTGTTCTTTAAATATGATTTTGGTTTATAATTAGTGATAATCACGCATGTTTGGCACTGTTTGATACTTGATCGAGCATCGGGGTGCAGGGGTGCGCTCAGTACTTGATCAAGTATCTCTGCTGCTCAAGTGTCATGCTCGAGCCCCCACCTCGCATGTTTTGAAGCTGTTTTTCGGCCACTAAACATGCGGGGATTGCCTGCCAATGATGGTAATGCTTAAGCCATATTGGCTGCTGGCATTATTGTGATTGGCTTACTGCATCACGTCATTGGTACAATATAAGAACATGTGACCCATGCTCGCCACACCATACCCAGAAATAGTGTAGGGAGAGCAGCTGTGGAAAGGAAAGTGAGCATTACAGTCCTTGCTGGTTGTATCAGCTCACATCGGCCTGCTTAGCCTTTACTGGTTATTTAAAAGGAGGACCCCAAAAAAATTATGTGGGGACCTCTCTATTTTTAATTACTAGCAAAGACTAAGCAGACAGCTGCAGGCTGATATTAATAGACTGGAGAGGTCCATCAATATTGGCCCCCTTCCCAGCCTAAGGAGACCAGCTCTCAGACGCCCCAGAATAGGTGCATCCATTAGATGTGTTGCATGAGGAGTAAGGTCTGTCAGCTAAGAAGGCTTACACCGCTCGCTTAACCACCAGGTCCTCTTTAAAACTTCAATTCCAAGCTGTAAATTCTGGGTCATACGCTGGTACCTCATGCATGGCCCTTGGCTAACTGTTGTGAATGTTCTAGAAATGAATTCTGAGCAGAAGCTCCCTCTGGTGGTTACAAACAGTACTGAACCATTCAATGAGGATTGGCAATCAGGAATCACAGACTGGACTTATATAAGGGAGGTTCCCTCCCATCATGGTTGCCAGTGATCAATTGTTCTTGTCTCAACGTTGTTTCCTGGTTCACTTGGAAGCTTGCTGAGTCTTGCCTCTTCTCCTGCTCTCAGATAAGATATTTTCTGTTTTTTGTTTTTGTGCTTACCATTTGCATTTTTCTCTGCATTTCTGTGAAGTTAGCCAGGTCCCCCTCCCCGGGGGGCTTGGTCTCCTCTCGGTTCCTCTGGAGCCACTGTTATTTGTTCATTTGCCTTTTCCAGTTTTTTCAGTGGCTGCGGCTTAGCTTTGTTACACCAGAGAACTAATTTAGGTGGTAGAGGTCGTGTGATCTCAGGTGTTTTTGCAATTAGTAGCGTTGGTTTTTTTTAGTTTTTTTTTTTGGATTACAGTAAGTATCCTTCCTATCCTTTTTCTGTCTAGGCAGATTGGGCCCCAACGTTTGCTCATACTATTTTCTGTCTGTGTCTGTATTTCCTCTTGTCTAACCGCCATTACATGTTTGGGGGCTTTCTATGTTCTTTGGGGATCTGCTCTGGGGCAGATAGCTTTCCTCTTTCTATCTTTAGGTGTAGTTAACCTCTCAGGCTGTGACGAGGCATCTAGGACCAACGTAGGAACGCTCCACGGCTGCCTTTAGTTTTGGTGGTTAGCCAGGGTACTGCAATCCAGTAGATTCCAACCTCTCTGGTGTATTGCCGTTTTTGCCTGCTCTCCTCAGCTACCAAAACATAACAGTATCACCGGCCAAACTGAAAATTATATGGTACTCACAGAAGGGAAAAATAGTGTGGAAAGAAAAAAGGTTGTAAGAGTTGTCAGTAGAGTTGAGCGATACTTTCCGATATCCTAAAGTATCGGAATCGGAATGGTATCGCCGATATCACTAAAATATCGGCGATACCCGATACCGATACCGGAAGTCCCATGTAAGTCTATGGGAACAAAATATCGAAATTAAAAAAAACCCATTCTTGCCTTGTTGGTTAATTGTACATGAAGGAAAACAAGAAAGAGTAATGTAGAATGTATTGGGGAAGGTTGAGGAGACATTAAAGGCATAGATGTTTAACCCAATCAAATGGAATAGCATAAATATATTTTTTTTTAAAGATGTTCGGATTGACGAAGAAATTGACAATGTTAACGTTTTTTATATTTTGGCAAATATGTATATTACACAACTTCCATGCTCTTCATCTTCACCTTTTTAACTTTTCACACACTTTCTCCTTCATAATCTTCTGCAGCATCATCTTTTTCATCAAATTATTCTTCATCTTCACCTTCTTTATCTTCTTCTTAAACTTCTTGCTATTCATCTTTGTTAACATTACTCATATTCTTCTTATTAAACTATTATTCTTATTCATATTCTGCTTCATCTTCTTCATCATATTCTTATTTGTGACAGAGAATCCTGTACTTGTAATCTGTCAAAGTATGAATTTTTCATCCTTCCGTTCTTGCTGTCACAAAAGATTTAAATTACAACAGTATTTGTCCGTGTTCAGTTTAGCCTGCAGCAGCAGGCATTTTCCAGGGGCACCACGAGGAGGAACGGACTCACCCCCATACACTGCTTAGTCTTCTTCTGCTTAGAATTTAGAGCATATATTTTGCTCTTCATTTTGGTCTTATACTTCATGTTCTTCTGCTTTTAGATCTTCTGCTTATTGTTCTTGTGTCTCTTGTTCCGTATCTTGTATTTGTAGCACAATCTTGTACCAGCTGATGTTACTGGGACACGGTTACTAAGCAGGAGGTACCTGTGCTCCAAAGCACTACCAAGGACCAGCAGACGTTGCTGGAACTCGGATACCGAGATGGAGGCACCTAGGCCAAAGGCACTGCGGAGAACCAGTTGACGGTACTGGAACCCGGAGGGGCAGCAGAAGGAAAAGAGCCAATGGCACAACCGAGGACCAGCTGACGTTACTGGGACACGGTTACTAAGCAGGAGGTACCTGTGCTCCAAAGCACTACCAAGGACCAGCAGACGTTGCTGGAACTCGGATACCGAGATGGAGGCACCTAGGCCAAAGGCACTGCGGAGAACCAGTTGACGGTACTGGAACCCGGACGGGTAGCAGAAGGTACAAGAGCCAATGCAAGTAACGAGGACCAGCTGACTGTGCTGGAACCCGGAGGGGCAGCAGAAGGAAAAGAGCCAATGGCACAACCGAGGACCAGCTGACGTTACTGAACCCCAGTAACACAGGAGCAAGTGTTGACTGTGCTAACAGCACTTCCGAGCAACAACTGGCGGTGTTGGAGCCCAGGGTCAAGGAGGATGTTTAAATACTAGATCAAGTAATTTCCTTGTTACCTGTCAATTTTAAATGTCTATACTTCAAACAAGAGAAAGATAACCTTTACTACCATAAGATGATGATTTCATTTAAACTAATATCTAGATAAATAAAGAATTGACAAACATAAACACATACATTAACATGTTGAACAGCAATGCAAACCACAAAATAAATTAGTTAAGGAATCTGCTATACGGTTGTACATAAAAGCATACAAGTACATATCTGAATCCATTAATGATGGATAAGTAACAGTATGTACACCATTTTTATTGTATAGACAATGAATGTCTGACTTCAAAACATCATCAGCATTACAAGTTATCTGTGACATTACTAAAATGTTACATTTGCTGAATAATGTCACTAAACAGTTTATACAAAATTATACAATTTCCATCATGTAATACTCATAATATGTGGCAATAATCATGTTTATTAACAAACATAACCTTTAAAAAGTGCATAGTGCATAGTGAAAATTGCTATTTATGCCTGACTGTCGACTTGCAAGCATGACAACGGATAGATAAGGTATATATAGATGAGACTGCATAGCCACAGATGGTGAATGGCGATGTAATACTGTACCTCAATAAAGTGTGCGTCACTACTACATAATTTTTTTTATATAGCTTTATAAACAGGGTACGTGGATGTATGCTTGCGCCTTTGTTTTGACGCACAGACTGCCTTCCTGCTGAGACGCGTTGGGTAGTGAACAGTTGTGTGCAGTGTTCACTGTAGTCTGAGGTTTTCCTTTTTGGAGTGCAGATCACGCTCCAGTTAGTTCTTCAACCACTGCTGGTTGTAGTCTGCTGAGCGTGTGTCACTGGCACATCCTTGAAATTTTTCTCTAATTGTTGCTGCTCCATTCTATTACAAATAAATAAAATCTATTAGTGTGACGCGCTTCCATCCGTATACAATACATTGGTTGCAAACACTATAGAAGTACACAAAGGGGCCTTTCACACCTACTGAACAGTTGTGTGCAGTGTTCACTGCAGTCTCTGCGGAATAACCACACTTAGGCCTTATAACTTTTCAGACTTTCTTTATCAATCTACCAAGATGAAGAAGGCAGGGAGTAAGGCACGTGGTCGTGGAGTTTCTTCAGGGAGAGGACGTGGGGATTCTGTGGCTGCTGCGGCCCCCAGTGACACAGCATCCACCAGTTTTCCCCGGGCCGTGAGCGTTCCTTTATGCGCACTTTTGTAGGAGCTCGGAGTACCCCCCTGCTGCGGGAAGAACAAATTGAAGCCGTTGTTGTTTGGATCTCAGCCAATGCATCGACTTCAATTGCTTCCACCTCCTCTCAGGACCACAGCACTGTTGGGCAACCATCTGTCTCTTCACCGCCTGGCAAATTGCCCAGGCAGTCAGAGAGTTCTGTACAGGAGCCAGCTGAGTGTCTGCTTCTGTTCTCAGAATCTATTGGCTTGCAAACAGGGGCCCAGCCAAGCAGCATTCTGTAATGTGAAGAAGAGGGAGTATGCAGTGATGCGCAACAGCTGTGTCTCTCTGAATCTGAAGAGGCGGGTGAGACAGTGCCGATGGTCAGCACACCGCAGAACGCATCTGATGATGATGATGAGACCCAGGTGCCAGTTTCTGTTGAGCATGGTGCTGGCCAGACCACCCAACAGCAGGTGTTGGAAGAGGGTAGTGGAGATGATGAGGTCCAATACCCAACATGGCATGAAGAACAGGAAGGTGGTGGGAGCAGCTCAGAGGAATAATAATAATATTTATTTATATAGCGCCATCATATTCCGCAGCGCTTTACAGTTTAGCAGTTTCAGAACACAAGTCATAAGTAACAACGTTAACAATACAATAATTTAAGCTAAATAAGTCGCCCCTGCTCGTGACAGCTTACAATGTACAATGAGATGGGGGAGATACAAAGTATAGGTGTTTATATACAATGGTGCATTTACAATGATGTTCCAGCCATCTTAAGGGACTGAGGGATGGAGATAGTGAATGGGCTAGAGACACACACACACTTACACAGAATACATAGAATGACTTTGATTAGTGAATGTGATAGGCCGCTCTGAACAAATGTGTTTTGAGGGAGCGCCTGAAACCATGCAAATTGTGGATAGTCCTAATTTCTTGGGTACAGCATTCCAGAGGATTGGCGTAGAGCAGGAGAAGTCTTGGAGTCGGGAGTGGGAGGTACGTATTAGTGCAGAGGTTAGTCGAAAGTCGTTTGCAGAGCGCAGCAGTCGGTTAGGCCGATAGATAGAAATGAGGGAGGAGATGTAGGAGGGGTGCTGCACTGTGGAGAGCTTTGTGGGTGAGAACCAGTACTTTGGTTGAAAGCTGGGAGAGGCCTAGAGAAATGGTTAGTGATAGAAGGAAGATAGAGGAAGACATTGCCCCAACGGTACAAACAGGAGGGAGAGTTAGGCTGCAGACTCGGTTGCCTGTAGCCTCCAGTTTGGCACCTGTTCGGAGCAGTTGTCTTCCAAAAGTCAAAACGTGCGCTCCCAGGACTTGCACTGCGTGGTCCTTTTTTCACACACTTGCACATGATATTTGCTATGTGAAATGCAAGCTGTGTAATCAAAAATTAAAAATAGCTAAAAGTGTCAGTCACCTCAATACCACAAATATGTGGAAACATGTGCGGACAAAGCACGTAGTTGAGTTACAAAGACACACTGGAGATGTAGGCCAACCTACAGCAGCACCTACATCTTCAGGTTGTGTTGAAGCCTCTTCATCGAGCTCACACACAGCTGGTTATGCTTCCTCACAGGATCGCCATGGAAGAACCTCGGCCACTGTTGTCCAGAGACAAACTGTTATTCCACACACAGCAGCAAGTTCCCTGTCATCCTCACACTCCCAGGCCACAAAACAGCCAGCGGTAGCACAGGCATGGGATAAAAGACGGCCATACTCCGCAAACCATGCAGGAGCACAGGCTCTGAATGCTGGCATTGCAAAACTCCTGTCCCTTGAAATGCTGTGATTCAGGCTGGTGGAGACAGACAGTTTCCGTAACTGAATATCATTGTCAATCCCACAATACAATGTGCCAAGCCGATTTCATTTCAGCAGGCAAGCCGTCCCTGGTCTGCAAAAGCATGTTGAGGGAAAAATTAAACATGCGCTACTAAAAGCCCTCAGTAGCAAGGTCCACCTGACCACCGATGCGTGGACCAGTACCCATTGTTATGATCTGCTACAACCAGTAAGGAAAGAAGGGAATTCTGTCCCTACAATACAACTAAGCTGAATCCCTACGATGTAACGGGGAACCTGATCCTGCGACCAGACCCGCTAAAGTCCTCATCTAGTGTGAACGAAGACCTATAGTTGCGAGGGAGTAATCCCTACAAGATCTAGGGACTGGGAGAAAAGGTGGACACCTCCTAACATAAATTGTAGCATGGATAATTAAACAGAAAAATAAATACTTTGTGATCCTAACATCAAGCAAAACTCACAGATTAAGGCACCTAAGCACCCGGCTAGCTTAACAGTAGATAATACAATGAAGTCAAGCAAAGCCAGAAGGGCGGAGCCAGACTAAATAGGGAAAAAAGGTCATGTGACCAGCAAACTGAAACAAAACCTAACAAGAGGGTTCTAACACCCATGGCCAGGGACAATACCTTTCCCTCACTGCCCATTGGGTCAATGTTGTGCAGCCGGTACTGATCTTGCGAGTGGCGCTGTACGTGTTCTGCCAACTCCAAGGATTGCAGGAATCAAGTCTGTACACATTGATTCCTCCTCCTATTCCAGTTCCTCAGAATCATCGCTGCAGGAGCCGTCACGGTCTACCTCCACATGGACCCGTGAACGTTTACCTGTTGCGACCGATATGAGCACAGCCGTGTCCAAATGTCAACAGGCCATCCTGAAATTAATTTCCATGGGGAATCTTAGCCACACAGCGCAGGAGCTCTGTAATGCCATAAAGCAGGAGAGCGACGTGTGGTTTTTGGAAGAGAATCTACAGGCAGGCTTGGTAGTGTGTGACAATGGCCGAAATCTGGTGTCAGCTCTGGCCTTGGCAACCTCACTCACATACCATGTCTGTCATATGTGCTCAACTTGGTCGTGCAGAGTTTTTTGAGGGACTATCCGGATCTTGATGCACTGCTGCACAAGGTCCGCCTAGAGTGCGCTCACTTGCGACGTTCCAGCATGGCCAGATCGCTGATTGCAGCTCTGCAACGCAGATTTCACCTTCATGAACATCGCATTATATGTGACGTACCCACCAGGTGGAATTCCTCGTTACATATGTTGGAGCGGTTGTGTGAGCAGCAGCCAACAGTAATAGAGTATCAGCTGCATCAGGCGCAGTCAACTCGCAATTTGCGGCGTTCACACTTCACCACTACTGAGTGGGCCTCTATAATAAGAATAATAATATTATTTATTTATATAGCGCCATAATATTCCGCAGTGCTTTACAGTTTAACAGTTTCAAAACACGAGTCATAAGTAACAACGTTAACAATACAATAATTAAAGCAAAATCAGCCGCCCCTGCTGGTGAAAGCTTACAATCTACAATGAGGTGTGGGAGATACAAAGTACAGGTGTTTATATACAATGGTGTTTTTACAATGATGGTCCAGCCATTTTAAGGAAGTGAGGGATGCATGGAGATAGTGAATGGGCTACACACACAGAATTACACATAGAATGACTTTGATTAGTGAATGTGATAGGCCACTGTGAACAAATGTGTTTTGAGGGAGCGCCTGAAACCATCCAAATTGTGGATAGTCCTAATTTCTTGGGGTAGAGCATTCCAGAGGATTGGCGCAGCGCGGGTGAAGTCTTGGAGTTGGGAGTGGGAGGTACGGATTAGTGCAGAGGTTAGTCGAAGGTCGTTTGCAGAGTGCAGCAGTCGGTTAGGCCGATAAATATAAATAAGGGAGGAGATGTAGGGGGGTGCTGCGCTGTGGAGAGCTATGTTGGTGAGAACCAGTAATTAGAATTGGATCCTATAATGAATGGGCAGCCACTGCCAGTGTAATGAGTGGCGAATAACTCTATGAAGGATATCTGCCACGTTTTGCGTGCGTTTGATGAGTCAACGCGGATGGCGAGTGCAGATGATGCACTAGTCAGCCTGACTGTCCCCCTTATCTGCCTGCTTCAAAAAACACTGCAAGCACTAAGGCATGAGGTTTTGGAAGAGGTGGAGGATGAGGAGTCACAAATTCCATCACCTTCTGGACAGTCAGCGCAACGTGGTTCCTCACAAAGGGCTGGAGGACTTTCAAAGTACCATGCTGTATCAACAATTGAACCTCCAGAGTCGCTGTCTATATTTTCATAACCATTACAAACTTTTAATGTATTTACAAAGCACATAATGTACATTTTTTGTCTATCCTTTTGTAATGCTATTGTGTTTCCATAAACTGATGTTACAGAATTATGATACAAAGTTTTTAAATTTTGAGTTTTAAATTTTGTAAATTTATATGTATTTGAAGGACTTTGTGAGGAGGATGAGGAGGAGTCAATGGAGGAGGAAGACATCGCTCCAGAGGGAGGTAGACAATGCTCTAGTCAGTATGTAGACCAAGGGTGGGGTGATGCACAGCAGGCGGAGATGACGCCTCTTGCAGGGGACAACGTTTCTTGGCCAGTTGGGAGTCTGCAGCACATGGTTGATTTCATGCTGCAGTGGCTGAGAAACGACCGCCGCATCGAACACATTCACACCACGTCTGATTATTGGGTGTACACCCTCCTAGACCCTCGCTACCGGGACAACTTACAAAGCCTCATCACACCGTTGAACCGGGAGCGTAAAATGCGGAAGTACCAAGACACACTGGTGCAATCCATAATGTTCTCCATTCCAGCCGAGAGCACTGCTGCTGCTACTGATTTACAAAGCAGCTCTGTGCGTCGAGGCAGTGGAGACAGCTCTGCAACAAGAGGGAGCACAAGCAGCGCCTCTGCACAGGGCAAGAACAGTATGTTCCAAATGTGTCGAAGTTTTGTGGCAGCGCCACCAATGTCTACACCATCCGAGACGGCTCCAGTCAGCAGGAGGCAACATTTCCGTAAGATGGTGACAGACTACATGTCTTGCCCTCTCAGTGTACTCCCAGATGGCTCTTCCCCATTCAAGTTTTGTGTCTCTAAGCTGGATACATGGCCAGAGCTTAGCCAGTATGCATTGGAGGTGCTGGCTTGATCTGCTGGCAGTGTATTATCGGAGCGCGTCTTTACTGCTGCAGGTGGTGTACTAACAGACCGTTGCATGCGACTATCCTACGATAATGTAGAACGGCTTACTTTTCTGAAAATGAACTAGGCATGGATCTCGCCTGAATTTGCCTGTCCGGTTTCAGATTAACTAACTGGTTGACAACGTTTTCCATGTCTCCTGTTATGTTCATCTTTCTACCACCTGAGCTATACTCCCTGGGCTACAACACTGCCAGTTGCTGCTCAGAAGTGTCGTGTCCACAGACCAATACACAAGCTATAGTGATAGTGGGGTTCAGTAACGCCTGCTGTTCCCCTGCTGTGTGTCCGGCAAAAATTACTGCTACCTAGCTACACATGTTTAAAAAAACATGACATGTTAAAGTGGCTAGTGCTACACATAGATATCAGGCTACACCCTTATTTCTAAGCTGTAAACAAGTGAAACGTCAAATTTAAAACCATTCAATGATTAGTGTTGGTAACAAATCTGTAACTAAATAATTGTGACATATTATGGCAGATATCCACATGTCTAACACAAATGCTAACACAAAAGCATACTTATGCTATAGGGTACTGATGGTGAACCTTCTCACTCCATAACTTTGACCAATCCAACTCACATCATGCCTCAAATGCTGCAATGTTGGAAGTGCATAATGTGGGTTGAACTTTGACAACAGCTGCAGTGCGAAGGTTATCCTTCTGTGTTCTTGGCTTTTAAATAAAAGCATACAAGTAAATATAATAATACATTGTTGATTAAGGGACATGATGTACACCTGTAATATTGTGCAAACAATGGATGTAGGACTATTCCTCTTCAACATTACTTATATTTGTGTCATTTGAAAAAATACATATTTTAGTTAAAAATTAAAAACCCATGTTCAGTAGCTGTGAAAGGCCCGTTTGTGTACTTCTATATTGTTTGCAACCAATGTATTGTATACGGATGGAAGCGCGTCACACTAATAGATTAGATTTATTTTAAATGGAATGTAGCAGAACCAATTGGAGATAAATGAAAAGGATGAGCCACTGAGACACGCTCAGCAGAGTACAAGCAGCAGTGCTTGAACATGTAACTGGAGCGTGATCTGCACTAAAAAAAGTAAAAAACACAGACTGAAGTGAACACTGAAACACAACTGTCCACAATCTGTGAAAAGCTCCTTTCTGTACTTCTATAGTGTTTGCAACCAATGTATTGTATACGGATGGAAGCGCGTCACACTAATAGATTAGATTTATTTTAAATGGAATGTAGCAGAACCAATTGGAGATAAATAAAAAGGATGAGCCACTGAGACACGCTCAGCAGAGTACAAGCAGCAGTGCTTGAACATGTAACTGGAGCGTGATCTGCACTCAAAAAAGTAAAAAACACAGACTGAAGTGAACACTGAAACACAACTGTCCACAATCTGTGAAAAGCTCCTTTCTGTACTTCTATAGTGTTTGCAACCAATGTATTGTATACGGATGGAAGCGCGTCACACTAATATATTAGATTTATTTTAAATGGAATGTAGCAGAACCAATTGGAGATAAATGAAAAGGATGAGCCACTGAGACACGCTCAGCAGAGTACAAGCAGCAGTGCTTGAACATGTAACTGGAGCGTGATCTGCACTAAAAAAAGTAAAAAACACAGACTGAAGTGAACACTGAAACACAACTGTCCACAATCTGTGAAAAGCTCCTTTCTGTACTTCTATAGTGTTTGCAACCAATGTATTGTATACGGATGGAAGCGCGTCACACTAATAGATTAGATTTATTTTAAATGGAATGTAGCAGAACCAATTGGAGATAAATGAAAAGGATGAGCCACTGAGACACGCTCAGCAGAGTACAAGCAGCAGTGCTTGAACATGTAACTGGAGCGTGATCTGCACTAAAAAAAGTAAAAAACACAGACTAAAGTGAACACTGAAACACAACTGTCCACAATCTGTGAAAAGCTCCTTTCTGTACTTCTATAGTGTTTGCAACCAATGTATTGTATACGGATGGAAGCGCGTCACACTAATAGATTAGATTTATTTTAAATGGAATGTAGCAGAACCAATTGGAGATAAATGAAAAGGATGAGCCACTGAGACACGCTCAGCAGAGTACAAGCAGCAGTGCTTGAACATGTAACTGGAGCGTGATCTGCACTAAAAAAAGTAAAAAACACAGACTGAAGTGAACACTGAAACACAACTGTCCACAATCTGTGAAAAGCTCCTTTCTGTACTTCTATAGTGTTTGCAACCAATGTATTGTATACGGATGGAAGCGCGTCACACTAATAGATTAGATTTATTTTAAATGGAATGTAGCAGAACCAATTGGAGATAAATGAAAAGGATGAGCCACTGAGACACGCTCAGCAGAGTACAAGCAGCAGTGCTTGAACATGTAACTGGAGCGTGATCTGCACTAAAAAAAGTAAAAAACACAGACTGAAGTGAACACTGAAACACAACTGTCCACAATCTGTGAAAAGCTCCTTTCTGTACTTCTATAGTGTTTGCAACCAATGTATTGTATACGGATGGAAGCGCGTCACACTAATAGATTAGATTTATTTTAAATGGAATGTAGCAGAACCAATTGGAGATAAATGAAAAGGATGAGCCACTGAGACACGCTCAGCAGAGTACAAGCAGCAGTGCTTGAACATGTAACTGGAGCGTGATCTGCACTAAAAAAAGTAAAAAACACAGACTGAAGTGAACACTGAAACACAACTGTCCACAATCTGTGAAAAGCTCCTTTCTGTACTTCTATAGTGTTTGCAACCAATGTATTGTATACGGATGGAAGCGCGTCACACTAATAGATTAGATTTATTTTAAATGGAATGTAGCAGAACCAATTGGAGATAAATGAAAAGGATGAGCCACTGAGACACGCTCAGCAGAGTACAAGCAGCAGTGCTTGAACATGTAACTGGAGCGTGATCTGCACTCAAAAAAGTAAAAAACACAGACTGAAGTGAACACTGAAACACAACTGTCCACAATCTGTGAAAAGCTCCTTTCTGTACTTCTATAGTGTTTGCAACCAATGTATTGTATACGGATGGAAGCACGTCACACTAATAGATTTGATTTTTTTCTAATATAATGGAGCTGCACCAATTCCACTAAATAAAATAAAAAAAAAAAAAAAAAAAAGTGACACGTGCAGATGCCTACAAACAGCGGTGGATGCAGAGCAAACTGCAGCGTCACCTGCACTGTCACACACACACCTTGCACAGAGCTGTTAAAACAACACTGGCAAAATGAAGCTTTACACAGCGGTTGGTAAACTAGCCTGCCTCAAGCACAGTAGTACACAAAATCGCAATATCTAACTGTCCCTCAGAGTCAGCACAGCAGCGTTCTGTCCCTAACTGAGTTCACAGCACAGTGACGCTAAAATGGCTGCGGCGCCTTTTATAGTGCATTCTGACATCATTTCAGCAGCCAATCACAGCCATGCCATTAGTTAAGATGACCGCATCATTACAGGATGTGCCCACACTTCGTAGGATTCCTCATTGGCTGACTAAAATCACATTGCCTCTCAAAGAATTATGGGAACTTCCGATTCCGGTATACGATATGGAAAAAGTATCGGAATTAAGTATCGGAATTCCGATAACGCGAATATCGGCCGATACCCGATACTTGCGGTATCGGAATGCTCAACACTAGTTGTCAGAGATTTTTTTTTCTGTTTGTTGCATTTTTTTTCCCTCTTTTTCTCTGGGTGCTGAGGAGGATTTTTTTTTTTCTCTCTCAATGGAGTTTGCACAGTTGTCTGGCCGTGTGGATCAGCTTGCCACTGAGGTTCGGAGTATTGCTATCTATCTTGCTAGGTT
Source organism: Oophaga sylvatica (assembly GCA_033576555.1). Lineage (NCBI taxonomy): Eukaryota > Metazoa > Chordata > Amphibia > Anura > Dendrobatidae > Oophaga > Oophaga sylvatica. Next base: position 144,550,273 of record JARQOD010000002.1, read on the forward strand.
GCCAGTTGTGGAACCCAGGATCCCCATGCCAGATTTGTTTTTGGGGGATCGAGCTAAATTTCTGAATTTCAAAAATAACTGTAAGTTGTTTTTTGCCTTAAAACCTAAGTCCTCAGGGAACGCAGCACAGCAGGTTCAAATTGTCATCTGTCTCCTGCGCGGCGATCCTCAGGATTGGGCTTTTTTCCTGACACCTGGGTATCCTGTTTTGAGTAATGTTGATGCATTTTTTCTGTCTCTGAGGTTATTGTACTCTGAACCTAATGTCACTGATCAAGCTGAAAAAACCTTGTTGGCATTAAATCAGGGGCTTGAGGATGCTGAGTTGTACTGTCAGAAATTCCGAAAGTGGGCAGTCCTGACCAAATGGAATGACGATGCTTTGGCAGCCCTTTTTCGGAAGGGTCTGTCAGAGAATGTAAAAGATGTTATGGTGGGTTTCCCTGCTCCCTCTGGTCTCAATGATTCTATGTCATTAGCGATTCAAATTGACAGACGTTTGCGTGAGCGTAGAAGTATGCGTGGAATAGTGTTGCCTTGTGAACCAGCTTCTGAACTCATGCAGTGTGATAGAGTGGCTTCTGGGGCACTGCGTCATGAGTTTCGAAAACGCAATGGGTTATGTTTCTACTGTGGTGATGCCTCTCATGCTATTTCAGTCTGCCCTAAGCGGGGAAGACGTTTTGCACACTCAGTTGTCTTGGGTAGTGTTCAGACTAAATTTCTGTTGACTGTTACCCTGATTTGCTCTCTGTCCACATTTTCTGCTCAGGCTTTTGTTGATTCAGGAGCAGCTATTAACCTGATGGATTTTGATTTTGCTAAACGTTGTGGGTTTCCCTTGATACCCCTACGGTAGTCTATTCCCCTACTGGGGATTGATTCTACCCCTTTGGCTGAGAATAAACCCCAGTTCTCTACTCAGGTGATAATGAGGGTTGAACCTGATCATCAGGAGAGTTGCAAATTTTTGGTGCTGTATAATCTGCATGACATTATTGTACTGGGTTTCCCTTGGTTACAGTCTCATAATCCTGTTTTGGATTGGAAATCTGTGTCTGTAATCAGTTGGGGCTGCCAATGTGTTAATGCCAACACTCCTGTTTTTTCTGCCTCTCCCCAGGCTCAGGATGTTCCTAACTTTTTGACTGAGTTTTTCTGATGTGTTTAGCGAAAGTAAATCTGCATCCTTGCCCCCCATAGGAGCTATGACTGCGCTATTGAATTAGTGCCTGATAGTAAATTCCCTAAAGGTCGCCTTTTTAACTTGTCTGTACCTGAACATGACGCTATGCGGTCTTATATCAAGGAGTCATTGGAGAAAGATCATATATCAGACAATCCTCTTCACCCTTGGGTGCCGGTTTTTTCTTTGTGGCCAAAAAGGATGGTTCATGAAGGCCGTGTATTGATTATCGTCTCTTGAACAAGATCACTGTGAAATATCAATATCCGTTACCCTTGATTTCTGACCTGTTTTCCAGGGTGAAAAGTGCTACTTGGTTTACCAAGCTTGACCTCAGGGGGGCGTGTAACCTTATTCGCATTAAGCACGGGGATGAATGGAAGACGGCGTTTAATACCCCAGAGGGGAATTTTGAGTACCTAGTGATGCCCTTTGGGCTCACTAATGCTCCTTCCATCTTCCAGTCCTTCATGAATGACATTTTCAGGGATTTTGTGGATAAATTTCTGATTGTTTATTTGGATGATATCTTGATTTTTTCCAATGACTGTGTAATGTATGTAGTACAGTTCATATAGCGTCTTGTGCTTGGGTGCGATGAAAATACATGAGACACAGGTTTGATATAGAAAGTCTTGTATTACTTCTAGGGTTGAGCATTCCGATACTGCAAATATCGGGTATCGGCCGATATTGGCTGTATCGGAATTCCGATTCCGAGTACCGATATTTTCGTCTTATCGGATACCGGAATCGGGATTGTCACTGTCACTGTCAGTGTCCGTCGGTCGGTCTGTCAGGAGTCAGCGGCACTTACCTGGCAGAAGATCTCCGGCGGTCACGTCCTGGACTGCTTCATGGCCGCAATCTTCATTCCCCGGCGGTCACATGCAGTTTCTCGCGATAACTGCAGTGACTGCTGGGTAATCCCGGCCGTAAAGCAGTCAGTCCGATGACGTCACCGCCGGGGAAGCAGGTAATCAGCTGTGCTGCGTCGCGATGACAGGCTCTGCCTGTCATTGCGATGTAGCAGAGTTGGATCGTCGTGGGACTGTCGTTATGGACTGCGTCGGACAGGTGGTATACTGTTGGTTTGTTTTTTTTTCTTTTTTTACAGGAGATCGATGGCGTCGCAGGAATGAGAGAGTAATAAAATTAATGAAAACTGTGTTGTCTCTTTTATTTCATTAAAATACTTTTTTCTTGCTTTGTCTTTTTTTTATACATTTAATAACTTTGGGATTAATAATGGATCGGTGTCTTATTGACACCTCTCCATTATTAACCGGGCTTATTGTCACCGTGCAATCAACGGTGACATTAACCCCTTATTACCCCGCTTGCCACCGCTACAGGGCAAGTGGGAAGAGCCGGGTAAAGTGCCACAATTGGCACATCTTTTGATGCGCCAAATGTGAGGCTGCTGTAGCCTGGTATTATCAGGCTGTTGAGGGCCAAAATCCATGGGCCTTGACAGTCTTTTAATACCAGGCCGCAGCAGTCTGCATTTTACTTGGCTGGTTAACAAAAATAGGGGGGATCCCCACGCCGTTTTTTTTTCGAGGGGATCCCCTATTTTTGTTAACCAGCCAAGCTAAGCAGACTGCTGTGGCCTGGTATTATCAGGCTGGCAAGGTCCATGGATATTGGATCCTTACCAGCCTGAAAAACCAGGCCTCAGCGGTCTGCTTCATCTGGCTGGTTAACAAAAATAGGGGGGACCCCACGCCAATTTTTTTCGAGGGGATCCCCTATTTTTGTTAATCAGCCAAGATATGCAGACTGCTGTGGCCTGGTATTATCAGGCTGGCAAGGTCCATGGATCTTGGCTCCTTAACTGTCATGTGTGCATAGCCACGAAGATCGTAGCGGTTGCACATTCTGACTTCTCACAGCTGAGTTGCTGTTTCTTTGTTTTTGGCAGTTAGGGAGTTAATTCTGTCTGTGCTCAGTTCTGGGACTGGGTGCAGTTTTCTCCCGGCTGCAATTAATTATTTGTTGATTGGTTTCCTTTAAATCTCTGGTTGTCTGTGTTGGGAGTTGCCAGTGAAATTCTTCATGCAGACCACAGATAGGATTGTATCTGTATAGACTTAAGTTAAAGAGCTCCTTAGTTGTTTTAAGCTCACCTTGCTTAGAGTTTAATATCCCAGATCATTTATGTTCCTTCTGTGTTTGAGTGTGTATGCAAGTCTGTGTTTTCTCCAGTCTGTCTTATATGTCTAATCTGTGTATTTAGCAGAGATCAGCCCATATCCCTTTGGTGGTAATCAGAATCCTTCTTAGGACTGATTACAGGGTTCAGGGACTGATAGGAGACAGGGTTAGGCTGGAGACTTGGACCTCTGAACCATTATCAGTACCTCCAAGGTGAGGGATTAGTTAGGACCCCAGTTTAGGGTCAGGTTAGACCCCCGGTCCTCCTCTTTCCTGTGACAGTGTATCAAGTCCTCAAGATTAACCCTGAGTTCAACGGATATCGTGTCAGGTAAATCTATTCTATATTTACATGCTGATGTTGCTAATCTATATGTTGTATAGAGTGTTGTTCTTTTAAGAATAGTTTACTGACATCGTACACATATCATAAGACCGCGTGACATTTTCACTGGCCAAAAAATTATTCCCAGTTGCCATGGATCCAGTAGCCCAGCTGGCTCTGCAGTTGCAGGGATTATCCATGGAGCTGACGGACATTAAGTCCAAAGTTTTGTCTCCCTCGGAGAAAACCAGATTTGAACCTAAAGTAGCTCTCCCAGACAGGTTCACTGGTGGGCGAGACAAATTTTTTACCTTCAGGGAAGCATGTAAATTGTATTTTCGGCTTCGGCCTCGATCATCAGGGAGTGAAGAGCAGAGAGTGGGAATTGTTATCTCGCTCCTACAAGGGACCCTCAATCCTGGGCCTTCTCCCTTCCTCCGGGATCCCCGGCTCTACAGTCAGTAGATCGATTTTTTACTGCCCTGGGTTTGGTATATGATGACCTAGATCGGGTCTCTCTTGCTGAGACAAAATTACGTAAGATACAGCAGGGAGATCGTCCGGCGGAGGAATTTGCTTCTGAGTTCCGTAGATGGGCCACAGATACTCAGTGGAATGACCCAGCTCTTAGGAGCCAGTTTTGTCATGGGCTTTCTGACAAATTAAAGGACGTTTTGGCTCAGTATGATTCTCCTCCATCACTGGAGGCTGCTATGGCCCTAGCTATCCGTACTGATAGACGGCTCCGGGAGAGGTGCGAGGTAACTCCGCCCCCTGTTGTTACTCCACCTACTACTAAAGTCCCTTATGTTGAGGTTCCCCTTGTCTGTTCGGAGGAGCCTATGCAGTTGGGAGGGACATCATTTCGTAGGAGGGGATTGGCGGTACGCCGCAGGACTAGAAGGTGTTTCTTCTGCGGGAAAGAGGGACATTTTGTTGGGGATGTCCATCCCGTGCCTTGTTGAGCAAAAAGTCGCCGGAAAACTGTTAATCCCAGGTTGTGTGGTGGACGACAACCTGGGAGTATGTATTTCGTCCGCTAGTTCTTCTCAGTTCCTTGTACCAGTGGAGGTGGTGGTTGGTACGAGAGTGGAGAGATTTTCTGTTCTTCTTGATAGTGGGTCCGGGCTAATCTGGTTGACGCTCAGTTTGCTCAGGCTCAAGGTATGCATCTGAGTGTATTGGTCAAACCAATCCCTATATTCTCCATTGACGCCAGGCCTCTCGGCCAAGGTAGCTTTGTTCATGAGGTTCATAACATTGACCTTCGGGTAGGGGCAATACATAGGGAACTATTATCTTGTTATGTGTTGGAGGGTCTACCTACTCCTATTGTGTTGGGACTTCCTTGGTTGGTTAAACATAACCCTGTGATTAATTGGCAGTCCAGAGATATAAGCCAATGGGGGAGTTTTGCAAAAGTAACTGCATGAACACAGTCATCAGTGCGGTCGTGCCTAGTACTTTGCCTCCTTTTTTGGAGGACTTTGGGGATGTGTTCTCTGAGGAGGGGTGTCAGGAGTTGCCTCCTCATCGCGTGTATGACTGCTCTATTAATTTACTTCCTGATGCTAAGTTACCTAAAGCTAGGTTATATAACCTTTCTGGTCCTGAGAGGCAGGCTATGAAAGATTATATTTCGGAAAGTCTGGCCAAAGGGCATATTAGACCTTCATCTTCCCCAGTGGCCGCGGGGTTCTTCTTTGTGAAGAAAAAAGATGGAGGCCTACGCCCTTGCTTGGATTTCCGCGAACTTAATCGGATTACTGTTCGAGATCCGTATCCACTCCCTCTGATTCCTGATCTCTTCAATCAAATTGTTGGCGCCAAATGGTTCTCTAAATTGGATCTCAGGGGGCGTATAATCTGATTAGGATAAAAGAGGGGGATGAGTGGAAAACGGCGTTTAACACGCCGGAGGGACATTATGAGAACCTTGTCATGCCTTTTGGTCTGACTACTGCACCAGCAGTATTCCAACATTTTGTTAATGACATTTTTCGTCATCTGGTGGGGCTGTTTGTGGTCGTATATTTGGATGACATTTTAATTTACTCACCAGATCTTGTGTCTCACCAGGAGCATGTGAGACAGGTGTTGCAGATCTTGCGAGACAATAAACTATACGCCAAACTGGAAAAGTGTGTATTCGCCGTACAGGAACTTCAGTTTTTGGGTTTCTTGGTGTCAGCCTCCGGTTTCCGTATGGACCCTGAAAAGGTGAGAGCAGTGCTTGAATGGGATCAGCCAGAGGATCTTAAGGCTCTGCAGCGTTTTCTGGGGTTTGCTAACTACTACCGGAAATTTATTTGTAATTTCTCATCTGTTGTCAAACCTCTCACTGACATGACAAGAAAAGGGACGGATTTTTCTAAATGGTCGGACAAAGCTTGCCAAGCTTTTTCCTCTTTGAAAAAATGTTTTGCTTCGGCACCCGTTCTCATCCAACCAGATGCATCACAGCCGTTCGTTGTGGAGGTGGACGCGTCTGACGTAGGGGTGGGTGCAATATTGTCCCAGGGTCCGTCCCCTGGTAAATGGCATCCGTGCGCTTTCTTTTCTAAAAAATTGTCGTCCGCCGAAAGGAATTATGATATCGGCAATAGGGAACTTTTGGCCATTAAGTTGGCTTTTGAAGAATGGCGTCACTTTTTGGAGGGGCAGTCCACCCGTCACCGTCATTACTGATCACAAGAACCTGCTGTATTTGGAATCTGCTAAGCGTCTGAATTCCAGACAAGCTCGATGGTCGTTGTTTTTTACCAGGTTTAATTTTGTTGTCACTTATCGCCCTGGATCTAAGAATGTTAAGGCGGATGCCTTGTCTCGCAGTTTCCCAGGGGCCGGGAAAATGGATGACCTGATTCCTATCCTTCAGGAGGGGGGTAGTGTCGGCTGTATGTTCTGAGCTTGAGGAGGAGGTGTTAGAGGCTCAGGGGACGCCCCTGCAGGACCTCCAGGGAGACTGTTTGTCCCAAATCAGTTGAGACAAAAGGTTATTGAGGCACATCATAATTCTGCTTTAGCAGGACATCCAGGGAGTAAGGCTACTTTAGATCTCCTTTCTCGCCGGTTTTGGTGGCCTAACGTTAATAAAGATGTTTTAACTTTTGTCGCGTCCTGTGGGGTTTGTGCTCGCTCTAAGACCCCTCATACCCGTCCGTCTGGGACCCTCTTACCCTTGAAACTTCCGGAGCGTCCATGGACTCATTTGTCTATGGACTTCATCACGGACCTTCCTCAGTCGTCAGGGAAGACTGTCATACTGGTGGTTGTTGACAAGTTCAGTAAGATGGCACATTTCATTGCTCTTCCTGCCCTCCCTAATGCTAAAACTCTGGCGCAGGTGTTCATTGGGGAGATTGTGAGACTTCATGGGTTGCCTTCTGATGTGGTGTCAGATGGGGGTCTCAGTTTGTGTCCAAGTTTTGGAGGGCATTTTGTTTACGTCGGGGGATGCAATTGTCATTTTCCTCGGCTTTTCATCCGCAGACCAATGGTCAGACAGAGCGTCTGAATCAAAGCCTAGAGACTTATCTTCGGTGTTTTGTCTCAGAGAACCAGGAGGACTGGTCTTCTTTCTTGCCTCTGGCAGAGTTCGCTCTTAACAACAGGCGGAGCGAGTCCACTGGTAAGTCCCCGTTTTTTGGGGCATATGGTTTTCATTCCCAGTTTTGTACATTCAATGGGGGGGCCCTTCTGGGTTCCTGAGGAGGAGCGTTTCTCGTCGTCACTTGCTTCAGTGTGGAGAGGTGTATTGAATAATCTGAGTGCTATGGGGAACCGTTATAAACGTATGGCTGATAGGAGGAGAGTTTCTGGTCCAGATCTTAATGTGAACGATCTGGTATGGTTGTCTACCAGGAATATAAAACTTAAAGTTCCCTCCTGGAAGCTGGGCCCCAGATTCATCGGGCCGTACAGGATCAGTTCCATAATTAATCCTGTGGCATTTCGTCTGGACCTCCCTCCTACGTTTAAAATTCATAATGTGTTCCACAAGTCATTACTTAAGAGGTACGTGGCACCAGTCATACCATCACCTCTACCTCCTCCTCCAGTGGTGGTCAATGGTAACTTGGAGTTTCAAGTGTCAAAGATCATTGACTCACGTCTGAATCGCCGGTCCCTTCAGTACTTGGTGCATTGGAAGGGGTATGGTCCAGAGGAGAGGACGTGGGTTACTGCGTCTGACATTAACGCAGATCATTTGGTGCGGACCTTCCACAGAACTCACCCGGACAGGCCTGGCCCTGAGGGTCCGGAGGCCCCTCGTAGAAGGGGGGTACTGTCATGTGTGCATCGCCACGAAGATCGTCGCGGTTGCACATTCTGACTTCTCACAGCTGAGTTGCTGTTTCTTTGTGTTTGGCAGTTAGGGAGTTAATTCTGTCTGTGCTCAGTTCTGGGACTGGGTGCAGTTTTCTCCCGGCTGCAATTAATTATTTGTTGATTGGTTTCCTTTAAATCTCTGGTTGTCTGTGTTGGGAGTTGCCAGTGAAATTCTTCATGCAGACCACAGATAGGATTGTATCTGTATAGACTTAAGTTAAAGAGCTCCTTAGTTGTTTTAAGCTCACCTTGCTTAGAGTTTAATATCCCAGATCATTTATGTTCCTTCTGTGTTTGAGTGTGTATGCAAGTCTGTGTTTTCTCCAGTCTGTCTTATATGTCTAATCTGTGTATTTAGCAGAGATCAGCCCATATCCCTTTGGTGGTAATCAGAATCCTTCTTAGGACTGATTACAGGGTTCAGGGACTGATAGGAGACAGGGTTAGGCTGGAGACTTGGACCTCTGAACCATTATCAGTACCTCCAAGGTGAGGGATTAGTTAGGACCCCAGTTTAGGGTCAGGTTAGACCCCCGGTCCTCCTCTTTCCTGTGACAGTGTATCAAGTCCTCAAGATTAACCCTGAGTTCAACGGATATCGTGTCAGGTAAATCTATTCTATATTTACATGCTGATGTTGCTAATCTATATGTTGTATAGAGTGTTGTTCTTTTAAGAATAGTTTACTGACATCGTACACATATCATAAGACCGCGTGACATTAACAGCCTGAAAATCCAGGCCTCAGCGGTCTGCTTCATCTGGCTGGTTAACAAAAATAGGGGGGACCCCACGCCAATTTTTTTCGAGGGGATCCCCTATTTTTGTTAATCAGCCAAGATATGCAGACTGCTGTGGCCTAGTATTATCAGGCTGGCAAGGTCCATGGATCTTGGCTCCTTAATAGCCTGAAAATCCAGGCCTCAGCGGTCTGCTTCATCTGGCTGGTTAACAAAAATAGGGGGACCCCACGCCATTTTTTTTTCGAAGGGAACCCCTATTTTTGTTAATCAGTTCCCTCTGACGTCACTGATTGTGTCCCTGGCTGACCTGAAGTGAAAGTGGAAAGCAATCAATTAAGCTTTCCACTTAAGGGCCCGTCTCACATAGCGATATCGCTACCGAGATCGCTGCTGAGTCACTAGTTTTGTGACGCAGCAGCGAGCTCACCAGCGATATCACTGTGTGTGACATTCAGCGACGATCAGCCCCCCTGCCGGGTATCGCTGATCGTCGCTGAAATGTCAGGACCTTTTTTTGATCGCTGGTTTCCCGCTGACAGGCACACATCGCTGCGTGTGACAGGCGGGAGACCAGCGATCCGCTGGTAACCAAGGTACACAGCGGGTTTCCAGGCGCGGGCTGTGCCTAGAAACCCACTGTGTACCTTGGATACCAGCGCCCTGATGCAGGGAGCTGGTATCCAAGGTACACAGCGGGTTTCCAAGCGCTGCGCGGTGCCTGGAAACCCGCTGTGTACCTTGGTTACCAGCGGATCGCTGGTCTCCCGCCTGTCACACGCAGCGATGCGTGCCTGTCAGAGGGAAACCAGCGATCAAAAAAAGGTCCTGAGATTTCTGCGACGATCAGCGATACCCGGCAGGGGGGCTGATCGTCGCTGAATGTCACACACAGCGATATCGCTGGTGAGCTCGCTGCTGCGTCACAAAACTAGTGACTCAGCAGCGATCTCGGTAGCGATATCGCTATGTGAGACGGGCCCTTAAGCGATGTTACCCGCAGTGTCGCTGTCCCAGATCGCTGCCTGAGCTGCCTGTTTGGCAGCTCAGCAGCGATCATGTAGCGATACACCAGCGATCCTGACAAGTGCATATCGTTGTCGGGATCGCTGGTGTATCGTTATGTGACACCCAGCCTTTACTCTCCTGTCAGGCAGGAGAGGAACTCATTCATTTGGGGTTTACTGTGAGGCTGCAGCATTAGCTGCGGTCCCTGCAGTAAACATTAACCCTTTCTGAAGGATTACACCGTGGGACCTGACTGTGCATGGGATAGGTAAGAATAATTTTGCTTTTTTATTTTATTTTTATTACAGGAAATGGTTTTTGCAGTAAAATAAAAGATGGTCAAAAACATGTGTCTTTATTTCATTAAAATGATTTTTAATTAAAGTGTGTGTGTTTTATTTTTATTTCATGCAATAGGATTAATAATTGATAGTTGTCTAATTGACAGCTCTCAATTATTAGCCTGGCTTAAGGTCACCTTTCAATAGCAAGGTGGCTTTAACCCCATATTAACCCATTCGCCACCGCTACAGGGCAATGGGAATAGACGGGCAAAGTGCCAGAAAGGGCGAATCTAATTATAGATTTGTCTTTCCTGGGGTGTCTGGGGGCAGATGTTAGTAGCCGGGGGGGGGGCAAAAATAATGGTCCCTCTCTGGGCTATTATTATCTGCCCCCACTCACTGGCTTTGTCTGTCTGGTTGCGAAAATAGGGCGGGAGCCCACGCATTTTTTTTCAGCAATTTTACACCTCATATATATATATACATGTCATTGAATTTGTGAC